>VBSM01002959.1:10299348-10318563 GCA_008086735.1 Cheirogaleus medius | reverse complement strand
TGAAGTCCAATGCCTTAGTATCTACTTAGAAAAAAAAAACTGTTTTGGGTAGCATGGGGGTGGGGGAAGAGGAAGGTATAAGATATGGTTTCTGCCCTCTGGAAGCCTCCAGTCTAGCTGTTCTACAGAACACAGTCATTGGCTCCCAGATTTCCATCTAATCAACCCACAGCGATGGTGCCTGGGGCCAAGAGCACAGCAGCTCTCAGGCCTCCTGCAGGGAGAAGGAGAAACTGTGGGAGTCTTGCTCCTAGAACCCCCAGGTCTCCATTTCTGGTCCATTATTCTGTTTACTACTAAAATCTTAGTTTATTGTCACTCATCTAAATGAGAGGTAGAATCTCAAAAGTCTGCCTTAATGCTACTGTCTTCTGACCACCTTACTTTTTCCTAGTATGGGAAACAAACCCCACCAAGCCCAGGGAGGTAGGAGAGGCCAACTGAGGGCCCAGAGGGAGCTGGGAGTCCTGGGAGGAGGTGCTGGAGGAAATGGTCACTGTGTGGCTGGACACGTGAAAAGATAAGTGCTACGTGCTGTTATTATCATCATTATTACTAGTGATTGTCCTTACACAGAGAAGGAAGGGGGCCCACAGAGTTAGGAAACTTGCCCAGGATACACAGCTAGGAAGGGAGGAGCTGGGATTCAAACTCAGAATTTGAATCAGGCAGACATACTCTTTCTCTCTTCCAAACACCCACCTGTGTTCAGTCCTTCCTCCTCCCCTGGTTCAGATCCAACAACCTGAAGAAGTCAGGGAACAGCAGCTCTCTGGCCCCAAGTATCTAGAAATCACCCTTCTTGGGGCACAGACAACCTTCCAGGCCTCCCACTGGATGGTCAACTCTGCTACAACAGGGGTCGGCTCTTTCAATCCACCTCTGTCTCTCCATAGCACAGGCACAGGGAACAATGCCTGACATACCACAGGCGCCCAAGACATATTTATTGAGTGAATGAACAAATGGAAGCCTTCCTGTCACCAGCAGGTCCAGCAGTGAACCCCTCCGAGCCTGGGGAAACAGGCTGGTGGGGAGCCGGACAGATGAGGAGTCACCCCTTTAATCCTGATCAGGAAGGAGAACAGGATGGGGGACTTCTTTCCTGGAGTTGGAGGCTCAGCATTCAGCTTAGTCTTTTTTGGAAACCAGTGATGGAAGGCCTATCTGGGGTCTCCACAAATAAGAAAGAGATGTGGTTTCTAGAAAGAGCACTGCTTGGATGCCTGGGTCTCTGACTCCCACTACCCCTCACTGGAGGGAGTTATTTAAACTCTTTTGGGTCACTACTTAAAGAGGAGAAAGTCATAGTCAATGTTTATGGGGTTCTTAGGATACACAAAACACTTTTATACTCATTTATTCCCAGAGCCCAATGTGATCCTTATTATTATTTTTTTTTCTTTTTACTGGAACCAATGTAAAAAATTCTTATTTTTTATAGTAGAGCAATTAGTACCCAGAGAGAGAAAGAAGTTGGTCTAAGATCACAAAGCTACAAAGTGGCAGAGCCAGGATTTGAACCTGGGCCTAGTGACTCTTGAGCCTAGCTACTTAGTCACAAAGCCACAGCATCACTTCCTCTGTGGCTGCCAGGTTTGCTGGTGAGGACCTTCCATCTCTGAGAGTGCATTGCTCCCTTACAGCTCCCAGGGGCCTGTGTGTGTGTGTGTGTGTGTGTGTGTGTGTGCTCACGCCGGAGGCTGGGTGGTGGGCGGCTTCCAGCAGCACTCACATCCTGCCCCATCCAGCCCCCAGCTCCCCAGGGAGCGGCACCACCTCTCTGGGGCCAGGAGGGCAGAGCTGGGTGGAGGAGCTTGAATGGAAGGCGAAGGAAAGACGCTGAGCTGGGCCCACCAGCAGGACGGCCTGCCCCTCACCCTCCTTCCTCTCTCGGATTGCTCTCTCCCTCTCCTTGAGATGTCAGAAACCTCTCTCTGTCTCTGCGGCTGCCGGCCCGCAGAAGGGCTGGGAGCAGGAGGCTTGGAAACCGATAGCACCCTTCCCTGCCGCCTGCCAGCCGCCCTCCCGAGCTGCGGCAGAAGCTATAAAAAGCACAGCCCTTCAACAATAGGTGACATCACCCAGCGGCGGAAAGAACCGGATTCTGCCAGATGCCAGGGAGAATTATGGCCCCCTCACCCCCCTCAGGACTGAAGCCCCTCGGGAAGGGCTTGGGTATGTTCCACTGTGTCCTGGCCGATGGAGGTTAGACTACAGAGCCCCTGCTCCTGCCTGGGGGCGGGGGCTGGGGGAGGCAGATCTGAGGGACAAGGATCAGAGATTGACTTCACAGCTTCACAGATTTCAGGGGTGAGGAAATGGGGAAGGTGCTGGGGAAGTGGGGGCTCGCTAACCCCACCGTGTCCTCTGTTCTGAGAGACAAGCAGAGGGCATGGGGGCAGAGGAAGGGCCAGACCCCTGCGCCCTCCCTCCCGAAGCACGGGCACAGTCGCTCTGCCGACTGGCCTCTGTCCCGGGTGCCGGTTGGACGCGCAGCACGTGGACCGGCTGGAATGGGGCAAGAGCGGGTATCTGGGAGGCCTGTGCCTCAAGGCGCTTTGGTGGACGCAGCGGGAGGAGCCTCCGGGCCCAGCTCTAGGGGGCTGCAGACTCTGGTTCCCTTGTGCCCCCTCCCCCTGCCCCGCACAGATGCCTCCCCTGTGTGAGCCCCGGGCCCTGCACAGAGGAAACCTGGGATGTGAACACTGGGTGTCAGGTGGTCTGAACCATCAGCCCATCATGGCTCTGAGCCTCAGTTTCCTCCCCTGCAGAACCAGCAGGTAGGGGCTGAGAGTGCAGGCAGAGGAAGACGCCCTGTGCGACCTCTGGCCAGGCACCTCCCCTAGGGCCCCAGTGCGCCCTTCTCCAGGAGGGGCTGGCTCCAGCCTCAGGGGCCTGCTGGCCCCAGTGCCAGGATCCTTGGCCCCACACTGGGGAGGGGCGGACACCTCACGAGGAAGATGGGGCTCTGAGCCGGCTTGTGAGGCAGCTGGCCTGGCAGCCGGAGCAAGGGCTTAGTACCTCTCTGATCCTGGATTTAATCTCCTTGTCTCTGCATCAGCGGCCCAGAACAGCCCCTCCCTCCCTGAGCTCCCAGCCTGCGTCCTTTCCCTCCACGCCTCCCAGCCACACCGCCCCTGGGCGCTCCCCTTCTCCCCACTCACCCCCTCCCAGCCTGCGTCCAGCTAGCCGGGCCCTGCCTCACCACAAAGCTGGCCGTGACCCCTCTGTCCTCAGCGCTCCCTCCCTGATCGCCTGGGCGTGGAGTGTCCCCTGCATACCACTTTCTGCGCTCTGGCTTATGCTCAGAAAGCTTGAGAAGCACAGGTCTCCCTTCAAAGTCCAGCTGCTCACCCTGCGTCCCAGGCCTCCCCTCTCTGGTCCCAACTGCTCCTGCAGCCCCTCTCCTGCCTACTCCCTCATGAGCCACCACCCCAGAGCTCCAGCCACACCAGATGGCTCCTTTTCCCAAGAACACAGACGGGCATGTTCCCTCCAGGCCTCTGCCTGTGCAAGTCTTTTCCAGGGACTCCTTTGTTAACCCCTTTTCTACATGTCGAAGCCCTGCTTCCCCAGAGTCTAGCACTCCCTAACTCTCTCTTCCGCTCCCTGGGTGGGTCAAAATTAATCTCTCTCCCCTCTGCGTGCATAAGCCGTTGTTCGGCCTTTGCTGAGCGCGGTGACCTAGTCCTGCATTGCATTTCAGCGAGTGGGGGAGTGGGGTGGCCCGCTCTCTGCTGGGGGTGCCTCCAGAGTAGGGCTGAGAGGAGCCGGCGTTGATGAAGGCCAGGCGGAGTACGGGCACAGACTCTCTCTCATCCTTACCGCAAGTGCCCAGGGGAGATGTCATTACCTCGGCCACCCAGCCAGCAAATGGTGCAGCTGAGATCTCATCCCAGGTCTCCCAGGGCCACGGTTGCGCTCTTTGGACCCCAGCAGCCAGGAGGGTGCTGGGCGCACTGGGGACTCTCCATCAGCGTGTGCAAAACTAAGGAGAGTCGCCTGGCTCGTGTGGCTGGGCGTGCGGGCTTTCGTTTTTCTTGAACACACACCATGGATGTTCTGCGTATAAACTGGGGCCCTGGAGCACGAGGCGCCTGTCAGGTGCAATAAGATGCTGAGCTAGAAGTGAGCGGGTCCCTCTTGCCCTGATCCAGGCAGAAGAAGTTGTGACGTGAAGAGGGGCCAGGGTGGCCAGCAATTCCAAGAGTCCTGGCCTGACCAGTCCCTCCCCCACACCAGACAGACGCTGCTCTTCGCTTACCCAGCCGGGCCCCTGGTGACACAGGAGACACCAGGAGGGCCCAGAGCGTTGACTGCAACGGTGACACTTGGCGGAGCAGGAAGAGCACGGGCTTTGCGGCCGGCAGCCCCAGGCGAAACCCTCACCCCTCTCCTCCCAGCTGTGTGGCCTGCCCCTGCACTCTCAGTCTGGGGTGGCAGTGCCCGTCTCTCAGGTTGGCCATGAGGGCTCCATGTGCGTAAAGTGCCCAGCCCAGAGTGGGTGCGGAGCTCGGTAAAAGGCAGCCCCGAGTTCCAGGGCTGTGTGCTCCCTGCTGGCTGGTGACAGTCACTCATCACCTCAGCAGGCAGGGATTGGGCCAGCTGTGGTCCCTGCACTCTTTCGTGGGCTCCCCGCATCCAGGACAGTGTGGGGAGCACCTGCCCTCTCTCCCACTGAGCCCAGGCCTCTTGCGCTGGGCCCCCTGGCCCCCCAGCTCTCCTGCCTCCTTCCCAGCCCAGGAAGCAGCCAGAGAATGCTTTGCCCCTCCCCCGCCCACTTCGTCACCTTTTCTGGGCACCATCCCCTCGTGCCCTTCCTTCTGCAGCGCTGCTCTGCCTGCGCCCTGACCCTGAGCGCTGTCCCCACTTTGGTTCTGAGGCTGCCGAGGGAAGTAACCGAACCCGATGGGGTTCTCGCTCTCTCTGCTCACACAGGCCCTGCCCTCCTGCCGCTGCTCTCGGGAGTCCTCTCCCACCGACTTAGGGCCTTGGCCACCAGAGCTGGTCACTCTACCCTCCCAGCCCCCTCCCCACCTCTCTCCCAGGTACTAGGTACTGTGCCAGCTGACCTCACCCCCAACTTCATCAACTAATAGAGACTGTTAACTGCAAATCTCTCTCTTTGTTTGGATAACCGATTAGTTGGACTATATTCATTCACTTATTCATTCATTTGTTTATCTTTCCATTCATCCGTCTATCCATCCACCCATCATCCAGTCATCTGTTTATTTAGTCATACTTCCTTTCAATCATTCACCTGTTTATCATCCATCCACTCATTCATCTCTCTATCCATCAATGTAGTCATCCATCCAACAATCCATCCACCCATCTAACCATCCACCCATCCATCCATCTATCCGACAACACACCTATCCATCCATCTAACTGTTCACCGGTACATCATCCATCCCTGTATACATCCATCTATCCATGCATCCATCCGTGTATACATCCATCCGTCCATGCATCCATCCGTGTATACATCCATCCATCCATGCATCCATCCGTCCATGCACCCATCCGTCCTATCAATACCTACTAAGTATTTATTAGCCACCAGGCCGTGTGCTGGATGCTTGGGGTTCACAGCCAAACAGGCCGTGGTCTCTGCTCTCAGGAGCTCATAGTCCAGTCTGGGAAGATAGGGAGACAAGAGCTCTGAAGTTCCTTCCAGTTCCAATACCCTGAAAGTCTGACCTGTACTCAGGCTGTGCTGCGGGCACGAGGTGTGCTGTGGCCTGACTAAAAGGTGACCCTCCTCCACCTGGGTACGCCAGGGCCCTCCTCGCCAGCTCAGCTGCGGCTCCGAAACCCCCTTTCTCCCAAGCTTGCGTGTGGTGCTGCTCAGGGGCACTGTGGGGAACAGGAGGGGCCCCTCCCCAGAAATCCACAGGCTCCTGCCAGCGCTGCTGACCCTGCCTCCACCCGCGAGAGCCAGCAGAGCCTGAGCAGGGGCGGCCGGGAAGCGGCTTCAGATTTCCCTCTCCCTGGATGCCGCACCCCTGTCTAGTGTCTCTTCCCCTTCCCCTCCCACCTCATTGCCCTGACCTCTTCTCTCCCTGTTCTGCCCTCTTCCTGCTCTCTCTTCCTCATTTCCCTTCCCTGTTCCCTCTCTCTTCCCACGGAATGGTGGGACACATAGAGTTCAAATTTCGGCCACCAGCGTGGGTCCTTGGACAAGTCACAGTTCTCTCAGCCAAGTGTCCTTTCCTAGAAACCACGACTCACAGAGGGAGGCGGTGGCACGTTCCGCAAGCCCAGCCTGGGAAGATCAAAAGCTCTTTTCCTCCTGCTCCTCCATTTCCTCCCCTCCCCTCCCTCCGTCCACACTCTTCCTCCAGCCCTCTCCTTCTGCCACCACAGACAAGCCGAACCATACGCTGCATTTCTAAATTCCAATTCTCACCTGCGAAATCAACACCTCCAAACTCAATCACACTAAAGGCACAGACCTGTCGAACATGCCACGGGTTTGTGCCCTCTGACCTTTCCTGGCTCTGTTCCTCCCCATGCTGGGAGCTGGAAGGATGACAAGAGGTGACAAGGAGAAGGGGAGGCAGAAGAAGGGGGTCTCCAGGGGGAAGTGGGGAGGAGCCTGTGGCCCACCCTCCTCGGGAGCTCACCGACGTGTCCTCTGAGCATGAGGCGATGATGTTGTCGATGAAGGGGTTCCATTTGATGTCCAGCACGTTGCCCTGGTGACCGCAGACCTTGGGGTAGTTGGGCTCAATCCTGCCTGTCTGCAGAGGAGAAACAGAGAGAGAGAAGAGAATTAGTTTGATGGCCCTGGGGTGGCCCTGAAAAGAGAGCCTTTTCTGGACTTTGGGTCCCTGCTGGGCCAAGTCAGGGTGGGCCAAATTGCTTGGTGGCTGCATCCTCCCCAGCACTCCGAATGGTGGTGGGGCAGGGCCACTGCCCTCCATACATGTCTCTGTGCAAACCGGGAAACGGTGCCCCTTCCTCAGGTAAAAATGCTTAAATTGCCTGGCAGGCAGCAGCCCTGACAGCACACACGCGAGCCCACATTCTCGCCCATTCATGCACTCAGACACTGGGGTACATCTGCTCTCCTCGGTGCCCACGCCCAACCACTGCCCCCAGGACAGGTGACACAGCCAGGTTTGGATCAGCAAGAGGCTCTTTCCTGCTGCTCTGGGAGTCAGCACAGAGGCCTGACTCTCTGGGTCCACCTGTGCACCCTTTTTGTTTGTTTGTTTTTGAGACAGTCTCACTCCATTGCCCTGAGTAGAGTGCTGTGGTGTCAGCCTAGCTCACGCAACCTCAGACTCCTGGGCTCAAGTGATTCTCCTGCCTCAGCTTCCTGAGTAGCTGGGACTACAGGCATGCACCATGACACCGGGCTAAATTTTATATTTTTAGTAGAGACAGGGTCTCGCTTTTGCTTAGGCTGGTTTTGAACTGCTGAGCTCAAGCGATCCTCCCGCCTCGGCCTCCCAGAGTGCTAGGATTAAAGTTGTGAGCCACCACGCCTGGCCCCACCTATACAATCTTATATGAGTTATTCTATCTATGATGTGAATGGGCATCTTTGTGCAGTGTGCATCTTGAACACTAGTATACAGTGCCCTGTGGTTGAAAGCATAGTCTTTGGAGTCACACAGGCCTATGTTTGAATCACAGCTCTGCCATTTTTTAGTTATGTGGCCTTAGGAGAGTCAATGAACTTTTTTGAGCCTTGGTTTCCTCTTTTCTAAAATAAGAACAGTATCATCTACTTCTTAGCATTGTTGTGATGATTAAATGAGCTAACGTGCTTAGTAAAGTACTTAGCGTAAGTGACTATCATCATATGATGTTAGTTGTTATTGTACAGGTTAGATGACACTTCTTCCAGGAAGTCTTCCCTGATGCATCAGTGGGTTAAGAGCTCCTCCTCTGTGCTCTCACAGCATGCTGTCTTCCCTCTCTCACAACACAGCGACATCTGATTTGCAGTCTGCTTCTCTTGGTCTGCGAGCAACCGAGGTCCTCCTTGTCCCTGAATCTGCAGCCCCTTTCAGGCGTGGCACACTGTAGGTGCTCAGTCCGGGACATCAGGGAGGGGAAAGGGTCCAGAAAAGGATGGATCAAGGGATGTGCACGGGCGTGGGAAGAGCCGTTCCAGGTTCAGCGGCTACCAAGGTGAGAAGGAAGGAGGGGGGTTGTAGGCAGAGGCTGTACCTTCCTCCCGCAGGTCTTTTTAGTGCCAGTTGTTTTGGAGTTTGGAGGAAGTAAGGCAAGGAGGTTTTCTAGTGACTGCCCATCCACTAATAGTGGGTAGGCGGTCAGAAAGGTGAGAGTCCAGGCAAGCCATACCTCGCCCTCCGTTAGGCTCCTGAATAAGGAGGAAGAGAACCAGCGTTAGCCAAGCTCCCGCCGCACGTGCCGCCTCTCCCAGTGAGAGGAAGCCAGAGTCATTTCAGAGCGTGTGTCCTGCGTGACCTCCCTGCTCCCCCCCCTTTCTGCCGGCCCCTCTCAGCTCATTTCCAGATCGTCTGATCCTCTGTGGCACAGCAGTGGCAGGACGGGTGGAGAAAAAACAGGCCTGGTGGAAACAGCAGTGGAAAGAGAGAGGGAAAGGCCCGCGAGAGTGGTGTGGCACGTTGTGGGAAAACGTGGCACTCCACAGGTACGGCACGTTGTGGGAAAGTTAGAGACGAGAGGAAAAGGGCTGGAGAGTGTCGCACCAGCTATGAGTGGGCTCCCCTGCAACATTCCATGAGCGGTGCAGTTAGGTTTGGAATATCTTTTTCAATTACTTTTGGGCTGTTAGACTGTGATTTTTTTTTTTTTTTTTTTTTTTTTTTGAGACAAAGTCTCACTCTATTGCCTGGGCTAGAGTGAGTGCCGTGGCGTCAGACTAGCTCACAGCAACCTCAAACTCCTGGGCTTGAGCGATCCTCCTGCCTCAGGCTCCCGAGTAGCTGGGACTACAGGCACGTGTCACCATGTCCAGCTAATTTTTTTTCTATATATTTTGAGTTGGCCAATTAATTTCTTTCTGTTTTTAGTAGAGACGGGGTCTCGCTCTTGCTCAGGCTGGTTTCGAGCTCCTGACCTTGAGCGATCCTCCCGCCTTGGCCTCCCAGAGTGCTAGGATTACAGGCGTGAGCCACCGCGCCCAGCCTAGACTCCGATTTTTAAAACGAGATGGTAAGCAGAGACTGAGCCACACTGATCTTGGGATTTATTAGGGTTACACATTATCTTTAATGCTCACAACAACCCTGTTTGTTGGGAACGAGGCAATTAAGGCGCAGAGAGTTTAAGCAACTTGCCCAAGGTCAACCAGCTAAAACCAGCTGGGATTTCCACATAGGTGTGATTCTCAAAAGTGAGCTTTTTGAACCCCACTGCTCATTGCTGCTCACAGCTCCCCTCCTCCAGCTGAGACTCCAGGAGAGGCATGTCCTGCACTGTCTGCTCCACAGCTCACTCGCTCTCTGACAGAGCCGTTCCTTGCACCCAAAGGCTGCATTTGCGTGTTCCCTGAGCACGGCTGTCTGCACTAAGCTTTTGGCACCCAGCCCGGCCCAGGCACACGTGAGGGGCACAGAACCAGCCAAGAGGCGGCCATGACAGGATCGTCCAGCCAGCACTGTGGGTGACACGCTGGAGGGACAGGTTAGACAGCATCACGGGATCCTCTTCGGAACAGGGAGGGAACCTATTCGGAGTGGGATGTGGCCAGAGCCCTGCACTGGAGAGGGGAGCAAGTCTTTTAAGGCAGAGAATGATCCCGCTGTAACGTATATTTCCAGGTGGACCTCTCGGTACACAACGGGTGCGTTCCCCAACAGAGTAAATATGATTTTCTTTTCTTTCTTTTTTTTTTTGAGACAGAGTCTTACTTTGTTGCCCAGGCTAGAGTGAGTCCTGTGGCATCAGCCTAGCTCACAGCAACCTCAAGCTCCTGGGCTCAAGCGATCCTTCTGCCTCAGCCTCCCGAGTAGCTGGGACTATAGGCATGCGCCACCATGCCCGGCTAATTTTTTCTATATATTTTTAGTTGGCCAATTGATTTCTTTCTATTTTTAGTAGAGACGGGGTCTCGCTCTTGGTCAGGCTGGTTTCGAACTCCTGACCTTGAGCAATCCACCCGCCTCGGCCTCCCAGAGTGCTAGGATTACAGGCGTGAGCCACCGCGCCCAGCCACGATTTTCACAACTGAATCACATTACGGTTTATGTGAACGGTAACCCCTGGAGTTTTGCAGTGCACGACCTGCTTGGCTGTATGCAGCGGCCCTGAAGCAAAGGACCCCCTTTCAACCTGGCATTCTGAGTTTCCTGTTTTAGACAGTGAGGTTCTACATAAAGTTTTGTTTGAAAGCTGAATTCCACTGCTAAAAAGAAAAGTTTGTAAACCACTTTTCTTTAGAGAAATCAAGCAAATTAAAAAAGGCAGTTATTAGGCTGGGCATGGTAGCTCACATCTGTAATCCCAGTACTTTGGGAGGCTGAGGAGAGAGGATCTCTTGAGGCCAGGAGTTGGAGACCAGCCTGGGCAACAGTGAGACCTTGTCTCTACAAAAAATAAAATAAATTAGCTGGGTGTTGTGGCATGCACCAGTAGTCCCAGTTTCTCGGGATGCTGAGGCAGGAGGATCACTTTAACCCAGGAGTTGGAGGTTGCTGTGAGCTATGATGATGCCACGGCACTCTAGCACAGGCAACAGAGTGAGACCCTATCTCAATAAAACAAACAAACCAACAAAAGGCAATTATTAATTGCAGGGAAAAATGTTGTATAAGAAAGCTAATGTAATCATAGTGCCTAATGATTTATGCACAATATTTACATGGTTGTAATAATGTAAAATGTGAATACTTACATATTTATATCAACAAGGGTTGTGCTATGATGTACGGAGGGTGGAGGCAGGGAAAGCGTATGGTGTGTGTGTATGTGTGTGTGTGTGTGTTTACAGAAAGAAGGGAGACAGAGCTGGAAGAGAGCTAGAGCCTCATTTACCATAACAGGCAATGTCCGAAAGTTTAATAAGCAATGTCCGAAAGTTTAATAAGCAATGTCCAAAATTTAAGAAAGAAAGACTTTGTGGTAAAATCATGTAATTAAGAAATACAGGGGAAAGAGAAAAATGAAACAGCTAAAAGCAATCAAAGTAGCTACCTTTGAGAGCAGGAAGCAGGGTGTGTGTAGCAACGTGGGACAGGCTCAGGTTATACGGACAGCTGGGCTGATAGGTGTTTAGCAACTGGGTCTCCAGGGAACAAACTCCCTGAACTGTAGTGTGTACCAATTTTGGTGGCATAAGGATTCCCATCTTTGCTAATTTTAGACTAAAGAGGTGATGTCACGGAATATAGAGTTATTAGAGATTCTCAGTGGTGCACCGTTGTATAATATTTCCACTATACAAATGTAATAGACATAAATAACCTCAAGAACACAGATAGGAGTAAAATAATTAGTAACTAATGAATTTTTAATACTTAGTATCTTTGTTTTTACTATAATTTAATTGTAAGTTTATGCAATTTAATTTTTAATAATGACTGTGTTTAACAACCAGCTTGTAACACTCCTAAAAATTTAACAGTAGGCTCTCGAGAGCCAGTACAAGCCGACCCAGCACGCAGCATCACTTGTGTGCTACAGGCCTTGCAGTACTATTAGACTTTCTGAACTCTGCACATTTATTGCTTTGACAGACATAAAAATTAAACAACAAATAAAACACCTGTGCCAGATGTTCTAAGGAAAGCTTACTCTAAGTTTTTAAAACATGTGAACAGTCCTGTCCCCCAACCCCACAAATGCCTCTGTTGTACAAGTTCCTGTTTTTTCATAAGTGGTGTGACCAGAGACCAAACCTGGGTCTGTCTGTCTGCAAAGCCTGGCTCTTACCCACCTCAAAACACTGCTTTCTCACGCTTAATACGACACACTATTACTCATACTAATACAAACGCCAACACTAGTAGCTATTATTAAATAATCAGATTTATATTGATTTACAAACATAATCAAATTTAATCTTCACGGCGGCCCCGTATTACAGCTGAGAAAACAGAGGTTTAGAGACCTTCTAAGGAGTCAAGGTTTTTCAATGTTACATAACTTTGGAATGACTGTTTAAATGGTCAGCTCACAGAACTGTCCCAGTGGTGAGGTTCTCGGGGGTCCAGGAATCTAACCTGCCGTCTGGTCCCTGAATCTCACAGCGCTTCAGCCTCAACAGAGTGGGGGAAGAGACTTGCTGTGTGGAGTTGGGGAAGCCCATTACTAGGAGATCTTCACACTGTCGGTGTGGGCCTTGTCCTGAGGACGCACGGAACAAACCCAGCCCCCCTGTACTGGGACAGACCCTCAGCTGCAAGTGTTGGACGGCAGCTGTTGCGTACCCTGAGTCTTCCGAAGGAGGAGCCGGTGCTGGGATCAGGTTGTATCTCAAATGCACCCCACCTGCCAATCGACAGCGTTAGGTGGGGCCAGGGGGCAGGCTCTCTGCTCCAGGGTGAGTGGGAAAGTGAAGTGGGGCTACTTTTCTGGAGGTCGATTTGACAGAATCTCTCCAAAACTTTTAACAGATACATGGCCTTTGACCAGTAATTCCACGTTGGGAGTTTACCCCAGGGAAATCAACAGACAAGCACTAAGACAGTCACTGCCATGTTATTTATAATAGGGGCAGCAATGGGGCATTGCCAAAATGGAATATTATGAGGTCATTTGAAATCATATTTTCAAATAATATTTAGTGGCATGAGACTTGCTAAGATCCAAGGCTTAGTAAAACAGAACCAAGTTATATATAGGCTGAGTATCCCTTATCAGAAATGCTTGAGACCAGAAGTATTTTGGATTTAGGATGTTTTTTTCAGATTTTGGAATATTTACATTATACTCACTGGTTGGGCATCCCAAACCCAAAATTCAAAAATTCAAAATGCTCCAACGAGCATTTCCTTTGAGCATTATGTTGGTGCTCAAAAAGTTTCAGATTTTGGAGCGTTTAGGATTTTGAACTTTTGGATTTGGGATGCTCAACATATATATATAAAACAATCTCTAGTAAAAAATATGCAATCTGCAATAAAATACATCAAAATGTTAATAGTGGCAATCTCTGGATAATTGGATATTATTAGTGGTTTCCAATTCTTCTATAACATTTAACATTTTTATTGAAAAGACAGATGTTATTCTTAAAAAACATACACATCTCATAGTCTTGATTGAAAAATATTCCTCTGGTTTTAAGCAAACAGGTCTGAAAGACATGAGATGCAGACTAGTGTCTACCAGATTCACGTTTCAAAAACTTTTGTGGAACATAAACGTGTTTGTTCATAGCGGTTTCTCTATTCCCTTATACCCCTTGAATGGTTTGTGGGGTTCTAGGTTGGAACGTGTCTCCCAAAGTTCATGTGTTGGGAATTTAATCCCCAGTGCAACAGTGTCGGGAGGTGGGGCTTAAGAAGAAGTGATTAGGTCATGAGGACTGTCCCTCACGGATGGATTCATGCCGTTATCTCAGGAGTGGGTTAGTTACCGTGAGAGTGGGTTTGTTGTAAAAGCAAGTTCAGCTCTGTCTTGCCCTCCCTCCTCTGGCAAGGGATGGCACAGCACAGAGGCCTTGACCAGGTGCCACGTCATGCACTTGGACTTCCCAGCCTCCACAACCGTGAGCCAAATAAATTTCTGTTTATTATAAATTACCCAATCTGTGGTATTTTATTATAATAGTATAAAACAGAATAAGACGGGAAAATAAATCTTTGAAATTAAATAAAATTATATAATTAATTGAGAGTGCATTTCAGAGTGGTGGGTGCACACACATGGAGCATGCATGTGGCGTGCACATGGGCAGCCAAGGCCAGGCCCGCCCGTGGACAGGCTGGCCGAGTGGAGTCAGTGGGTGCAGCTCACTGAGCAGCTGGCAGGAGGAGCCGTGGGTGCTCTGGGCCCCCATCCAGGCTTTATCTGAACCCAGTGAACTGACTGGGAACGAGATAATTTCAAAACAACCCGCACTGCGGCTTCAGCTTCCTAGAATCTCTCATCACTGCAGAGCTGAATTTTGTACACAGAAGCAAAATGTTTTCTTACCTGGAGAATCAGCTTAGCAAGGCAGAAAGAACAGACTGAGCAGGAGGTAGGGTTTCCACGCTCAGATCAGCACTCACTGGCTCAGTGACCTTGAACATAGCCCCAGGCCTCTTGGGGCTTCCCAGATTTCCAGACCCTGCTCTGACACCCTTTCTGCTTCTTCCCAGCTGCTCTTTTCACTATGTGAAGCGAGGCGTGTGTGCAGCCAGGGTGCCCCACTTCCAGCATCCCAGGACAGACGCAGGAATCCACACCAAGTCCACTGTTGGAAAGACGACAGGGCTGGCGATACCAGTAATACCCGTGAAAAAGCTGATGATAATAAAAGACTATTTGACGAGTGCTTACCAAGTGCGAGGGCTTGTGCTAAGCAATTTATATACATTTTAAAAATTTAATCCTTGTAACACCCTGTAGAGTTTTATTAAATCCTTATAATCCTCTGGTAACAGTCCATTTTATGGATAGGAAAACTGAGCTCTGGGAAGCAGGGAGCTGGGATTGCACTTTGCTCTGTCTGCCTCTAAGGTGCTTCTGCTATGCCGGCTCCTGTTTCGGGTTGTAGATGAGACACCAAGTAAATCAGAGGGGAAAGTCGTCAGAAATCAGAAGGGGGACCTCAATGTTTCTAGTGTGGTTCCCGTAAGGGGTTGGTGGCAACCCAGTTGTGAAGCCACTTAAACTTGCTCGTGGAGACCCGCCCTGCCTTTTCTCCTTTCTCACTCAGTCTCTGCCATCCCAATGCCCAGGTTGCACTTGGGCAATATCAATTTAATTATCAATTAGATCAAATGAATAATTAAGTATCAGTTTAATCCCAATACTTGAGTGGTGAGAACCAGGCATCAGTGTTTTAAGATTCCCCATCTGATTTCCATGGGCAGCAAAGATGGGAAACCACTACCTGCTAGAGGATCCATGTCCTGCCGGGGCCTGGGCCTCCTGCTTCCGTAAGCACCCAGGACACTCGTGCACTCAGAGAGGGGTCAGTCTTACCCCATGTGGGGCGGGAGAGCCATTAGGAAACGTCATCATGCACATGTCTATGGGCTCATTTGTACAAACCACAGACAAAGCAATTAGAAAGATGAGTCACGTTGGTGATGAGTGTGTAAAGGAGGGCCCGGGGCAAGGGACAGTGCTGCACTCAGGAGAGAGGTGAGTGTGGGAGATGTCTGTGGATGGGCCGCCCGTCATCGCTTTCCCTCTCTGCTGTGCTGCCCCGTGCATCCCAGACCCCCGTTGGTCTTGCAGTCTTCGCAGCCCTCTGTCCCGTGGCCGGAAGTTACTGTTAAAGGAGAGCGAGTCATACGGAGCAGGCACCGCAGTCCTCCCCGCTGCCCTGGGCGAAGGTCAGGTGCCCTATGTCCCAGGCTCCTGGGCCGCAGGAAGTTTTGCCCCCACTCACACTCCCATAGGCTCAACACTCAGAGAGACGTTTGCTTAATTAATATTCCCAGGGAAGGTGACTTGACCCTGGGCACACTACCTGGCCGTGACAGAGCCAGGATGAGTGTGTGCAGGTTCAGAGCTCTGGGCACCACGTGGGTGGGAGGGCATCTCATGCTCCTAAACACCAACCTGCACCCAAGGTGCTGGCTGCCCCCTAAGGAGGACACCGGGGCATAAAGGGTTAGTCCATTTCTCCTTGCCGGTCACTTACATACTTTTTTTTTTTTTTTGAGACAGAGTCTCTTGCTCTGTTGCCCGGGCTAGAGTGTCATGGCGTCAACCTAGCTCACAGCAACCTCACACTCCTGGGCTCAAGCAATCCTCCTGCCTCAGCCTCCCGAGTAGCTAGGACTACAGGCATGTGCCACCACAGCTGGCTAATTTTTCTATTTTTTGTGGCGACGGCGTCTCGCTCTTGCTCAGGCTGGTCTCAAACTCCCGGCCTCCAGCAATCCTCCCACTTTGGCCTCTCACAGTGCTAGGATTACAGGCGTGAGCCGCGGTGCCTGGTTGTACATATCGACAGGAGCCTTTTAGAGAAAGCTGCTTGGCCCGAAAGTGTACTCTCCTGGGGCTTTCAGACTCTCGGGCAGACTGCTAGGACATCTATTTTGGGCCGAGGGCTTTATTCACTCCAGAGCCAGCAGGATTGTTCTGCAGGATTTCTGAAGTGGACACACTGCTTTCTCTCCTTGCCTCTAGTGTCCACCCTCTTCGCTGCTCTCTCCCACCCACCTTACACACTGTTGCCTAATTTTCCTAGCGTACAGCTCTGCTAAAATAACTCCCTTGCTCCGAAATCTTCAATGACTCCCTATTGCCTAGATCTTAAAGGGCAAACTCCCCATCCAGGCATCAGAGCTGTTGTAGCCCCGTGTGATCCTGCCCTGTCCCTCACCCACTGCCCACACCACACACATAGCTACGGTCCCCGCCCCCGTGCTCCTTCCACACTGGGTGACCTTTGGCTCCTGGCTAACTCCTACCACCAGGCTGCGAGCACCATGAAGACAGTGGTCTTGATGGAGGCATCTCCAGGGCTTCACGCCGTGCCAGGCTCAGAGCAACTCGTGCGGGTGGACGGGTGGGTGAATGGTTGTCACCCTCCTCTCATCTCTGGGACTTTGCACACGCTCCCCTCCGCCTGGACCCTCCTCTCTTCTGTGCACATGTCTGACCTTGGCACCCAGGAAATGTTCATTCTGTGAATGCACAGACCCCCTCCCTTTCCCACTTGGGGAGATCATTCTGGATCCTGCCCTTCTGATCTTGAGAAATTCTGGACATAGGGCTGAGCTTCAGGGCTAGATTCAGAGTCAAATTATGCGATAAAGGTTGCGAAGGTTCTAGAGTTAGTCACCTAGTCAGAGGGAAATTCAGACTGCACCTCAGAAGGCCTCCTAACATCCCAACTTCCTGTTTTGACTTTTCTCCTCATTCTTTTATTTTTGTGTTTGTCAGGATGGAGAAGGGTTTACCGGTTTTTCCAGCTAAAATGCCTAGTGAGTATGCATGTGCGTGCAGGTGTGCTCTTGAGACGGTGCGGGAGGGGCCCCCGGACGTGTTGGCGGCTTTGTTTGGGGAAGAGCGAGGAGGAATTCTGTTTCTCCTGTAGTTCAGCTCTTTGACGCGCCCTGTTCTCCCAGGCTCCAGGAGGAAGAGGCGCGGGGCCACCTTCGTCCTTGGTCCCGTTGGTGTCCTTTTGCAGATCCCAGAAGAAGGGCTAAGAGGTTTCCCGAGGGAGCCGGCTGGGTCTCTAGGGCCCAGGATTCCTGCCACTCTCTGCAGACCTCAGGGTTCATGCTTGTCCCTGCCGTGTCCTAATTACTGGCCATTTTTTATAAAACCCTGTGCTACGACACAAAGACGATAAGAAAACTGCAAACCTGCTGCACCTGCAACCCTGCAGGGACGGTGACCGGATGGGGTATCTGAAGGGGTGTCCTGGGCGGGGCGTGGGCCCTGCCCCTGCCTGCTCTAGTCCTCAGGGGAGGAAGACAGAGACCCAGACTCCTGCAGCGCGGGGGGCCGTGCTCTGAGCGGGGGCACAGAGCACAGAGCAGGTGCAGGCTCTGGAGACTTGGGAACCAGGACAGTCTCCCTCAGGGGGCTGCACACAGCCAGGGAGGAGGGCGGGCAGGGCGTGGGGGAATGCTTAGGACACAGAGGGACCAGCACCTGCAAAGACCTGGGTCCACCTGGGAAAGCCAACCAAGTAGCGAGAGACAAGGCCACAGAGGAAGGCCTGGGTCAGACTATTCAGGAAATGCTGGCCCCGTAAAGGAGACTGGACTTTACCCAGTGGGCAATGTAGGGTCCCAGGCAGGGCTCAGGGGACCACAGAGAGGGAGAGAGGTGACTTGCTTTATTTGATACCAGCCACTTTCTTCCCTGGGGCCTGGTCTTCTCATCCTCATATTGAGATGTATTAGTTAATCTTCTAAACTTCTCTGCTTTTGACACCATTGAGTGCATCACTGGGAGAAGGAGACTGGCTCCGCTTGACCCATGGCTGCAGCAAACAGTGGGCCCCACAAGCTGCAGAGCTCGGAGGAGGAGCTGGAGTTCACAGTGGGCCTAAGGAGCTGGGAAAGGAATTCCAGTCCCTTAGTATTCAAGGGATTTGCTGGAAACAAAGAGTGGATGGGGCGTGGGAGGACCGCTGTGGGTCTGCCCAGAGGTTGCTCTGGGAGGTTACTTCAATTCAACAGGAAACCCAGCAGGGTCTGCCAAACCGGATTTCTGGAAGGAAGGGGTGGGGAGAAGTGGCCACAGTGCTGTCTCCAGCAAGCCAGCTGTGCCGGGGACTGTCCCCCCCATAGGTTTAATGCAGGAGAATGGACTGCAGAGGGACCCAGAAGTGCCAGGCAATGACAGCCGGGCGAGGACTACACTGTGCTTGGGGAGCCCAGGGGCCCACGAGGGAAGGGAGGGGCCCCTGCCCCACAGGAACAGGGCCCTAAGGGGGGATTGCTGGAGCAACCCCCTCCATCATGCCAAAGCCCTGGTGCCCCGTGCCATCTTGGATGACTCCCTCATCCACACCTTTCCTGGGCTGTGTGTCTTTCCATAGGAATAAGCAAATACGTAGTACGGTGCTCCATTAAACCACTGAGAGCGCTTTTACAAATATCTTTGTCAGTCCCACTTTATACATGTGAAAACTAGGGCTCAGAGAACTTACAGGGTTTGTTTGAAATCACTAGAGCAGGAAGCTCACCCTCGATGCTCAATTGCAGACCCCACCGGGCAGGGCTCGGAGACAAACATTTCAATGATCTGTGGCTGTTCACTGAGATAAAACCCCAGGCAGGGCCCTCCCCCCTCGTCCTCAGGCAGAAGTTAAACACCATCTCCCATTTGACAGGCAAGTCACCGAAGGCTGAGAGCCAGTGACTACCTTGTCCAAGGTCATGCAACAACAGAGGGAGTGACGCTGTGACCAGGACCTGCCCGTGACTCTGTCTGAGGCCACACTGCCTCCCTTGGAGGCAGAACAAGCTCTGCAAGAAGGGAGGTGGGGCAGGTGTGCCCTGAGATGGTGAAACTTCTGTTTCCTGACACTGGGGGTCTTAAATGTCATGGGGGGTGACTGCAGAGGAAAGGTGAGTCTCCCAACATCCCAGTCCCGCCACTGTGTCCCAGTGTCCCACCGTGGGGAATGGGGGGGGG
>VBSM01002959.1:10266779-10299248 GCA_008086735.1 Cheirogaleus medius | reverse complement strand
ACCGTGGAGTTAACCGCACAGCCTGGCAGCCAGGGGACCTGGGTTTTCATCCCAGCTCTGCTGCTGAGTGTCCCTGGACAAGTCTCTGTCTCTCTAGGTCTAGTTTCTCCCTCTGAAAAGTGGAGACCTTGTTGCGGGGCAGAGATGACACAGCGCTGGTTCACGTGCCTCCCCCGGGCTGCTGCGTCTCTAGCGGGCACCCCTAGTTGCTCACTGGGTCCCACCTGAGCCCCGCAGTCCTCAGCGCAGTGTCTGGGGAGTCCCGCCAGCCCATCGGGATGCAGAGGAGATGAAGTCAGTCTGCCTGGCAGCCTGGGCCGCCACGTGACCGCCTAGAGCTCTGGCAGCTGTAAACATCCTGAGCCCCCTGCTAAGCCCCTGAGACTCCCTGTACCTCTCCGTATTCAGAGAGGACTCCCAGGGACCTCTGGTAAATTAATCCCCACAAATGCCTTTACACCTCTTCCCTCCTCGCAGGGGCCCCATGCCCACCACCTTCCCTTCTAACTGGTCTCTTCTAGAACCCCAGTGCGAGATTGGCCCTCTATAATTCTTACTTTCATTGTGCAACTCCTCCAGAAACTTCCATGGTGTATTTAACCATGTGTAGAAGTTCACCCAAGTCCCCTTCCTGATTTGGAGGACTCTCCCCCTGCGTGCCGTCCCGGTGGACACAGTGCCCCACCTCCCACCACGAGAGCTGAAGCGGGGGCTCCTCCCGCCAAGGTCCTTGCTTGCCCAGGAAGGGGGCTTGTGACTGGCTTTGGCCAATCAGACTCCCGCAGGGTGGGCAGGGCCTGGGCCCTCAGGAGCTGTCTTGGTGCTGACCTGTGTTCCAAGTCTGCTTCTCCACTGTCCCCAGCCCGAGCCCTTAAATCTGTGAAGACCCCAAATCCTTTACTGCATGAGAGCCCGGGGAGGGGGGGTTGTTTCTGTTGCTAGCAACCAGGAATCCTAATGGGGCCAGCTCCCTCAGCTCCGTCTCCCCACATCAGCTTACTTGCTGGGCCCTTGAGGGGCCCACATACCCTGTTCCCACCTCCACCCACTCTCTAACCTTGTCTTTCAGTTTGCTCGACCCTTTGGGGCTCACACCTCTCAAATTGTCAAGAGACAGACCCAACTTTAAATGTTATGTCTCAGGGCTGGGCTCGGTGGCTCATGCCTGTAATCCCAGCACTCTGGGAGGCTGAGGCTGGAGGATCGCTTGAGCTCAGGAGTTCAAGACCAGCCTGAACAAGAGCGAGACCCCGCCTCTACTAAAAATAGAAAAAAATATTAGCTGGGCAACTAAAAATAGAAAAAATTAGCTGGGCATGGTGGTGCGTGCCTGTAGTCCCAGCTACTCAGGAGACTGAGGCAGGAGGATCGCTTGAGCCCAGGAGTTTGAGGTTGCTGTGAGTTAGGCTGATGCCACGGCACTCTAGCCCAGGCAACAGACCAAGACTCTTTCTCAAGAAAAAAACATAGTTATGTCTCCATAGTTATGTCCTAATAAAATACTGAAATCTCTCCAAATCCCAGTGTTTCAATGACCACACTTTTGTCTCAGACTTACTTTCTCACATTTGAAAGAAACACAGAACTTCTCTGCCAGCTCATGTGTGTCCTAACCCTTGGTTTGGGGAAATATGGTCGCCAAATCAGGGAGCTCCTCACTGGCCCGCAACAGCCCCACTCCCCTCCCTGACTTCCTTGGACACCCGTCCTTAGAGAGGCTGCTCCCCTGGGCTTCTGCATCCGGCAGGAGCCATCCCAACTCCCGCTCCTGCTGGGGGGACTCCTTGACACCCTGTGATCTTCCTTTTCCCTTGACTTTTACGAGCCTTTCTCCCCACGCTAGCTGTGATAATGCAGGCTGTCACTTCCTGAGGGTCTTCCACATGTGTCAGACCTGAAACCAAGTGTAATTTCAATTATTCATCACAACGACCTTATGAAGCACATATCATTGCGTCTATTCGGCAGATGAGGAAATTGAAGCTTCGCGAGATTAATTAATGCAGTGGCAAAGCCAGGACTCAAGCCTTATTCTGACTCTCCAGAGAGAATGTAAGCTACAGGAGGGTTAGTGCTTATTCTCTGCTGTAACCCCAGTGTCTGGAATCATGCTTGACACATGGCAAGCTGTCAGTAAATCTTTGTTGTATTAATGATGCCATAAACTGTGGACCTAACCAGAGTCCCCTGTACAGTTGCATGGGTTGCGCACTATACAAGTCAAGGGGCACCATTCACATGGTGCACAGCCTTCTGTGATGCTCTGGGCCTAATCATGACTCCGCCTTGCTTCTCAATGCAGCACTGTCTTGTATTGCTTGCTTTATTTCACGGGTGTTTTTTGCCTTCCCCAAGAGATTAACAACACTTTCATCTTCAATGAGGTAATCATGGAGGGTTCGCAGCAGAATGTGGGACACGAATGAAACCTCAGAAGTACAGACATGCTTCTTGTGCCCTCTGGCCTTGAACACAATGTCAGTCTCTGTTCGGGATCAAATGATCCCCCAGCCACATGCTGCCAGTTGCAGAGACGTTGCTTTTGTGCACAGGGGGAGTGGATCCCAGGGCATATCCGTGCGCTCCTGAGCCGGGCCACTCTCTGCCTTGCCTCTTGGGGATGTCCACTGAGAGAACCCACTCTCCATGAAGAGCATGCGGACTCTGCGGGGGCTCAGTGCCCACCATCTTCCCCTATGGACACTGTCAAGACTCAGCCCTGGGCCATCACTGCCCACACGAAGCTGTGGGATCTGTGGGCAGGGCAGTGGACCTCTGGCTCAGGACCTCAGCCTTGCTCCATCAGGGACATCAATGGGGTCAGAGAAGAGGCTGCATCATCTCCGAGGTCATGACCTCGGGTCATCAATGGCCTTGACGATTTCCTTTACACTGCAATGAACAGCCCTGTCCTTGGATGACCAGGCCCACCCATCCCAAGCTTTCTCTCTGCAGCATCTGCTGGGGTTGGCTGACCCTCACGGGTCAGGGTGTGGCAGAGGGAATATTTTGCAGTCCAAGCTCCTAAAAGTCAGGGCCTGCTTTGACTCAGCTCACACTGATGAGTGACTGAGCAAATTCCTTCCTCCCTGGGCTTTAATTTCCTCATGAGCCAATAAACATAAGCTCACTGCGCACAGTGCCTGGCACCGAATAAGCCCTCAATAAATGTTAGCTGTTATTATTATCAGCAAAATGCACATTAGCTTCCCCCCTACCCCTGAGCTCTGCACACACCTCTGTGTCCACACCCTCCTGTGCACTGTGCTTGGCCTCTCGGAGGGTGAGCTCTCCAAGGGCAGGGCGAGTGTCTCATCCATCCCTGCACCCCAGACCTAGCACAGCCCTGGAGCACATGCTCAAAAAGTATCTGCTGAGCAGAGCTGAAATATCAGGGCCCTTCCAGCCCTGGCAGTCCTCCAGCCATCTGCTCATCAAACACAGACAAGGACCCTTCCCGGGCCTCCGCTGGCCACCTAGAGATGAATAAGATGGGATGCTTCCCTTGAATGCCATTTCTATGACATTTTGTCTGTTTTGGTCACTGCTGTATCCACAATACCTAACAGTGCCAGGCACATAGTAGAGACTCAATAAATGTTTGCTGAATGGACACATGAGTGAGATGCAGGTGGCATTTCTGGAGAGGCCCTGACTCCCCTCACCAGCTCAGAGGGCCAGGGTAGGGGCTGCCACCCGGCCTCTAGCCAGATCCATTATCTTTCCAGTGACCGGGGGCCACATTTTCTACTCTAATTCTTACCTGTCTGAGCACTGAGGGACCAGCAATGAAGGATGGGGGTTCCTGGAGACACAGTATGGGCCTGCTGCCCCACCTGCTGACCCTGGGACACTCTCACTTGCTGTCTTTTCTCCATCATTGCCCAGGGGCCTGTGGCCCCCTTCTGGGGCTCAGTGTGAGGAGGGCAGAAAGGGCTCCCCTTGGCACAGACACTGGGGGATTCCTCATCCTCCAGAGCCCCGACTCTGTGTCATGGAGCTCTAGGCCACTGCCTGACCCCTTCTCCCATGGCAGCACCTGGCTCTGCCCTCTTCCCAGACACGGTTGGAAGGGACCTAGCCCCGCCAGGTTGCAAGATGAGCCGGCAGCCAGTGGTGCGGGGCGCCGTGCAACTCTCCTGGGGAAGCCGGCTGCACGTTAGGCCTTCACCAGGAAGGGCAGCACCACCTGCTGGGAGGGGATCTTGTCCAGGATGGAAGGGCAGAGCCGGCCTCCTGGGCCAAGGGGCCGGGCCTCACTCGGCCCTGGGCCTTTTCACCAAAGCCTGATCGCTGCCTGGGAAGGAGAGGAGACCCTCGGCCCAGCCTCATGTCTTCCCACAGCTGCCGGGAGCCCGTGGCCAGCTGAGCCAGGGGACCAGGAGGGAGTGAGGAGGAAGTGGGGGAGATGTGTCAGGAGGGGGCTGGGCAGGGGGAGAGGAGCCCCTCACAGCCAGCAGGGCTGTTTCATTAGCAAGAGGGACAGGGACTAGCCCAGGGTGGGCAATTTCCCAACACAAAGTCACCAGGCCTATGGCAAGGACAGCTATTTCCTTTCTGTCCATGGCTGCTTTGAAGGTTGGTTCCTAAATAACCTTTGCCTCTCCAAGCACCCCCAAAACCCACAGGGTACAGCCTCAGGGTACAGCCTGTACCCACAGGGTACAGCCTCAGCATCCCTCCCGCCTGGCCTGTCCCAGAAAAGCTGCCTGCCCACTGCCCAAGGAAATGCTTCCCCTGTGGCAAGGGGGCCTGATCCTCAGCAACTGCAGGACACAGGGCTGCCTCAGCTCCACACCCTGCTGCGAGGCCTGGAGCCAGCCCCATCCCTCTCTGGGCCTCACTTGTGTCATCTGTACAGTGGGGCTTTGTGCAGGGTGACCTCTAGGTTCTGGCATTTTCAGGCTCCGTGGGGATGACCAGCGGTGCACCCTGCTGCACTGGTACAGAGATGTGGGGGCTTCGACTGGAAGTGCGTGGAGCGGTGCAGAAGGACAGAGAAGCAGGCAGGGGGACATGGACAGGTGGCCCAGAGGAATGGGAGGGTGTGTCCCCAGGGCTCCAGGCCTGGCAGGGGTCACAGTCCCGGAGGTGCTGTTAGAAACAGATCTTGGGCCATCTCCAGACCTCCTGAATCAGGGTCTCTGTGGAACAAGCATTTTAAACACTCCCCCAGGTGGCTCTGGTGAGCCACACCGCACAGAGGCAGCGGCAGGCATCAGGGAACCAGGGCTGCAGCATCCTGGGCTCCAGCATGGGCGTCTCAGGGCCCTGGGTTCAAGTCCTGCCTCCGCGGCTTCCTGGGAATCACAGCCCCATTTCATAGGGGAACAGGAAACTGTGTGTGGAGGTGCCTGGCACTCAGTGGGTTTGGTCAGTGGTCATCCTTGCTATCAAAGAGACCCTCACCCTCTGGCACCTCAGTCCCGACAGCTGAGGAAGATGACCTTCAGCGAGATTGGCTCCAGGAAGCCAAAGGCCAAGGTGGGCCAGGAGGAGGTGAGGGAGGAGGTACTGCTAGAATCCAGGGTCCCTTGGAGTGTTTGTGCAGCTCACAATGACTCCCTGACCATGTCCCTCACCCACAGCAGGCATGTTCGCACTGCAAGTGTGGGCCACCCCAACACATACACTAACCTGATTGGATGAGAGTGAGCATCTAATTCAAGCTCAGCCAATCAGCTTTCCTTATCTGCCCCCCCAACACAAATATACACAACTGATTGGGCCAGGACGAACAGCTTATTCAAGCTGAGCCAATCAGATTCTCTGACCACCCTACTTAGAGTTCTAACTACCCTTCACTCTCCCATACTCCCCTTCCTAATTTATTTCTCTTTCCAGCATTATTTACCTTTTATTATACCCTACGATCTACTCAATTTATCATGTCTGCTCCATTAGAACACAGTTCCCATGAAAGGCCGGGATTTTTATCTGTTTTGTTCACGACTGGGTCCCCAGTGCTTCCAACGGTGCCTATATGCACATAGTAGATGCTCCGTAAAAACCTGCTGAGTGAATACATTCTCTCTTCCAAGAGATGTAATAGCAGCTAACATTTACAGAGCGCCTACTTGTGTTAGTGTTTTCTAAACACTTTATGTATTGATTTGCTATCGTCCCATTTTGCAGACGACTTGCCCAAGGCCACACGGGAGAGAGGCAGAATTCACAGCCAAGGTGTCTCACCGTGGCAGGGGTGGGTATACCACTCTACTAATGGCTGGGTTCTACGGTTTACAGACAAGTTTATGAACACCTTGTTTGAGTCTTATCACCTCCCCGAGAGAGGTATTATTTCCCTAATTTTAGATATGAGAGAGCCGAGGTTCAGAGGGGCTAATGGATTTGCTCAAGGCCATACAGCAACTAAGTGGCAGAGCTAAAACTAGAACCTAGGACATCACCTCCCACCTCCCCAAGT
This sequence comes from Cheirogaleus medius, assembly GCA_008086735.1. Lineage (NCBI taxonomy): Eukaryota > Metazoa > Chordata > Mammalia > Primates > Cheirogaleidae > Cheirogaleus > Cheirogaleus medius. Next base: position 10,292,821 of record VBSM01002959.1, on the reverse strand, counting down.
CCCCAGTTCTCGCCAGACATAGGACGCCCTTCCTCTGTCTAGAAGATGCTGCCCTGCCCTCAGAGGCTTTCCTTTCCCTAAGATGAACTAGCGGAAGGGACATGCCCAAAGGCCCAAGCAGAGGCTGTGCTGACCGAGGACGGGGAACTGACGCGAGCTTTTTTCCTGCCCTCAGAGTTACTGCGAAATCCTTACGAGTGACAGACAGCAACGAAGCATGCAGCTGCTGGAAGGGGGACTCCAGCCCGTGTTGGAGGCGGTGGGTGCAAACATCCCAATTCATGCCACACTGGCAGTATTTTCGCCATCATGGCTGCCTTCTTCGCATTACCTTCTGCTCTATTTCCCAATTAAAGTGCGGCTCATGGAGCTGAGAACAATACTGTGCTTCCAGCCTGTGGTCTGACCAGCACAACAAGGAGGGGGAAAAATTACTCCTTCTTTCTTGACTCTCAGGTCTCGCTGCCTTATAAAAGGATCTCCGACTCTCCAGGTGACTGATACCTGAAATTCCACCATTAGAGAGTCACTCCTTTGGTGTTCCACCTTGCTGCTCTTAATATATAAAGAGCAGTGAGGAGAGCACAGTGGGAGATGTTATTGGCCACTGTCAGCGCAGTCTGAATGAGCTCTGGGTTTCCTGCAGGCAGGTCAGCGGGGAAGGGCGTGAGGGCACTGGTGGCAGGGAAAGAGGGGGGAGATGAGAAAGAGGGAATAATGTGGCTGGGGCCAGTGCGAACTCTTAGCCTCAGGCCTTGCCGATGAGGCCCCTGGGCCTTGCTGGGTTCGGTGTCTTTACACCGTGTCCCACAGAGGAGCCCTGGCCTTCACCACACCAGCAGCGTGAGGCCAGGTCGGGAGGGCACTGCCCAGTGAGCAAGTGGGTGATGGCTATGCCAGGGCCACACCTGGTCTGCAGATGCCCAGGTCAGTGCCCAGGCCCAGCCTGTTCTGGAGACCTTGCTCATAGGAAGGGGCAGTAAGGTCACCTGAGAAGCCATAGGACACACGTCCATTACCTGGGGGCGGGCACTGGCTTCACTTCCGTGTTACTGACCCTGGAGGGGAATTCCGAAGACCTCGCCTGCCTTCCTGGCACACCTATGCAGAGGACACCCCTGCACCCCAGCGGGGAGCTCAGCCCCGAGGTGCAGCTTCCTACCTGGAAAGCCTTGCCTGGCCAGGGCGGCATTGCGGCCGAGCCGGGAAGCTGCGCTACCGCCATTCCGCCAGCAGAGGGCGGTGGCCCCCTGCTCTCAGCGGCGTCCGGGCTCCAGCCCGCGCGGGGAGCCCGGCAGCGCCCCCGTCCCGAGGCCGCTCCGCCTGGAGCTCCCGCCGCGCCCGGTGCCCTCCCGAACATGTCCTTCACGTGCACCTGTAGCCATAAGCGCCACTCTGTTTCTGGGGCCACAGACAGTCAAACGCCGTTTCATCTGCCAGCCCCTGGGAGCTGGAGTCCCTTCCCCAGTGGGCCACCCACCGTGCTGTGCGACACGTTCTTATCCACAAGAAGGTGGGTGGATCCTGAGAACTTCTGAGGCTCTTTTAAACTGTCACATTCCACATGACACCCTTTTCACAGTTACCGCGGAGGGGCACAAGAGGGGAGACCCTGCACCCCACCTCCTGGCTCTGGTTCTAGCGTTCACAGTGGCCCCGGTTTACCACCCTCCGGGCGGCAGCTTGTCCTTAGACCCTTCCCCTGGCAGGTGGCTGTGTCCTCACGTCCTCCGCCACCCCGGCTCATCTTCAGCCCAGCCCCCACTAAGTGCTCTGGTCCAAACCACCCTGCCCACGGCGGCCCCACGGCCACTGAGCTCACCCGCGCCCCTCAGCACCCCACACACAGCCCCTGGCCACTCTGTGGGGACGGCGAGGGGGCAGGTCCCTGCCGCATAACCCAGAGGGCCTGGTCTGTGGCCTTGATGTGTCTCGTCCGTCCCCGCCTGTCCCCAGGCCTCTCCGTGCTAGACCAGGATTCTTCCCGGCTCTCCCAGCGCCGTTTCTTCCCAAGCTGGACCGCTGCATCCCTTGCGGTTTCTTTTAAGAGTCAGATGAACTCACTGTCCTTAGACATTTTTGTTTTAACTTCAGAAATGATACATATGCAAAGAAGAAAACTTGAAAAACACCGAGAAAGTCCGCACACATAGACACACGCCAACTCCCAATCAGCAAGCTGCTCTGCCAGCCCCGGGAGCAACCACTGTGACTTTGGGTGGGTCTTCCCAAGCTGCACCCAGTGAACAAGTGGAGTGGGGTCCTTTCGCCCTTGTCCGCTATCTCTGGAGGTCCCCATCACACTCGCCAGGGCTCCTGAAAACGACAGGCAGGGTCAGAATTTTGTGAGTGGATGTGTAGGCCCTCACTGCCTCTCAGAACACCGCCTTTACCTGTTAAGAATTTTAACCCCGGGATGGTGCCCTGTCACCCCACCTCTTGGCATACATACCCTGTTTAGCCCCTCCCATGATGCACCAGGGCTGATTTGTGTCACTAATAGAACCTGGCTAGAGCTATATACAAGATTTTGGTGTCTGCCTTGGGCTATCTTGCTTTCTTTCGGACCACCACTCAGAGGAGGCCAGCTGTCACGAGTGAGGACACTTAGCCTATGGAGAGGCCCAGGTGGTGAGGAACAGAGGCCTCGGCCAACCACCGCAGGAATGGGCTTGGAGGCACGTGCTGCCACCTTCAGATGACTGCAGCCCCAGCTCGAAGCTTTGACTGCAACTTCATCAGAGACCCTGAGCCAGAAATACCCAGCTAAGCTTTGGGGCAATTTGTTATGCAAGTAGAAAACTAACGCAGATATACTTTCTATTTGTTGTGAGGGAGGCAGAACAGGCATCATCATCTCAGATTTTGATATGGGAAACTGAGGCAGGTAAGCCATGTGGGTCCACGGCCAACAGGGAGTGGAGGAGATGCACCAATTTCCCCGGGTCCCAAACTGTGGGCACCACCCTGACATTTCGGAGGGTTCCTCCTCACTTTTTAAAAAAAGTAGTAAAAAAGGAAAAAATAGGGAGATTGGAAAATACAGATGAGGGATAACTACTATGAAGTCCTGGTGAGTACCAGCTCCACTTTCTGCCCAGCTGGAGAGCTGCCGTTGCTGCTTTTCCTACGCCATTGAATATCTTTGGCAGGACCGTTTTCATGGCTGCGTTGTATTCCATAGCACGGCTGTACTAAGATACATTAAATGATCTTTCACTTTGGGATCTATAAGTGCTTTATAAATTCCAATATTCTCAAAAGGCTGAGGTCAACATTGTAGCTGAATCTTTCCACACATAAGTGAATATGTTAAAGGATAAATTCCTATAGGTGATAATGGTGGGTTACAGCTCTGCACTTTAAAAAATGCTTCTGTTATGAATTTTAAAATGTCCTTATTTGTACATGAAAAATAATATCTCACTGTTTTCATTTTCAAATCTTTGATGCCTATTAAGGTTGGTTATATCTTCATCTGCTTTATTGGACATTTACATTTATTTGCTTGTGAATTTCCTGATTATATGAAGTACTCAATTTTTTTATAATGGGGTATTTATCTTTTTCTTAATAATTTATGAGAGTTCTTTGTTCTGTAGAGATATTAACACCCTATTAATTCTTTATCATGTTTATTGTCCCTTTTCACTTTTTTTTTATTGGTCCCTTTTCACTTTTGATCCATCTACAAAAGCTAATGATTCTTAATATTTCTACTTTGGCTTCTTGGTTCTGATTCAGCCCTCTACCTAGTTGGTTATCTATAAACAATCTTCTTATTAGCAGGAAACTGTAAGGGATTTCTTTGTGGAGCCTCAAACCCACCCTTGGAATGATCTTATCCGTAAGTTCAGATTTATTTCTGAAGCTCAGGGACACAAATAACAGCTAATTCAGAGGTGGCCTCACCCACTGCTCTCACAGAAAGTGGGGCCCACAGTCAGGGGCAGTCACGGGAACGGGTCCCTCTTGTGAGCTGTCCTGAGCCCAGGCCCACCCCTGAGTTCTGCAAAGCACTGCAATTCCTCCCACACTCTTCATCCCTTCTGCCCTGGCCAGAGAGAGGCCCTGCCAGGGTTCCCACTAGGAGCCTGCCCATCTGCAGGGAGGCCGAGATGCCGTGGGGATCTCAGACTCCCAGGTGCGTCCTGCCAGCTGACGGCCCTCAGTCGACTTCACCTCGGCACAGCGAACAGGCCAGGGCCAAGTGCAAACAGGGTGCCCTGCTTCTCTGGGCCAGATCCCGTCTCAGGCTTCCTTAGGGGCGTATTATTATATGTGTTTCTTTGCTTAGCTCAACTAAGAGGTAACCTTGAGCTTGAAACCCTCCAAGGGCTTCCCGGGGCCCCTGGAAGAAAATGCAAACAAGCCAGCGTGGTCTCCAGGGCTCTGGGTTTCCTAGCCCAGCCTACCTGCCCCATCCCCTCCTGCTCACCCACGAGGCTCCTTCTTCCCGCCCTGGGCTGTCCTCTCTTCCTAGGATGCTCTTCCCCAGGGCCCTTGCGTGACTGGCTCCTTCCCATGCACGTTTTCAGAGAGGTCGTTCCTGACGCGTCCTCCCAAGTCCCATCGCATGGCTGCTGGGTGCTGCTCGCAGCGCCTGTCACTGTCCGGAATGATCCAACGACCACCTGTTTCCTTGTTTACTGTCTGTCTCCTGCCTGGCTCGCACAGCTCCTGAGCACACGCGCCTTGTCCTCTAGCGCGTCTGTGTGAATAACTCAGAAGGTTGTGGAGTCTCCTGCAGCTCCCTCGCCCGTCTTCCGGCCCCGGGGCCATGCCTGCAGGTCGTGAGTTTGGGCGCTCAGTGGGGCAGGAGACCCAGGCCGTGAGACCGAGGCTCCTCTGTGTCAGGTACACTGCTGGCCTCGTGGCCCGCATCACCCCACTTGACCCTGGATCTGTCACTTTCCAGCTGCGTGACTCTGGGTAAGGTACCCAAGTCTCCGCATCTGTAAGAGAGGGCAGCCCTGTTCCCGGGGTTGCTGTGAGGCAGGCGTGTCAGGAGCTTAGAGCGGCCCCGGGACTGTTGCACGTGCTCAGTAGATGTGAGCGATTGCTGTGTTCATGGCAACCCTGGGAGACAGGATTTATTACCTCCAGTTACAAACAAGAAAACCCAGGCTTTAGGGTCCAATAACTCAGCTAGAGAATGGCTGAGTCAAGACTCGACATCCCAGAGCCCGTGATCTTCACGGCTCCATATTCTAATTCTGTTCACAGACGCGGGGGTAACTGGTCTGAGATCTCTTTCCTCTCCAGCAACTCCCTCCCCACACACACAGAACTAGCTCTTTCTGCATCCCTCCGCATCAGCCCAGCCTGCGGCGCTCTCCCATCTCACAGATGGGCAAGCTGAGGGTGAGAATGGGCATGTGGGTAAGCAGAGAAGCCTGGTGCACACCTGGCTTGTCCGCAGGGCCTCACCCAGCACACCCATCGCCCGGGGTCTTAAGTCCAAAGCTCTGTAGTCAGGCAGACGTGTGTTTTGGCCAAGACTCATCAGCATCCTGAGCCTCAAAATGTTTCCCTGTCTAAAAAGATCCCTGTCCAGTGTCCTGGCTGTTGTTCCCCAACCTCAAGGAGCCCACCGCCTAGTGGCAGGAACAGGTGTAAAAACAGATGGAGATCCACCCGCTGCAACCTGTCAGGGACGTGGTAGGAGAAGAACCTGGTGGCAGAGCAGAGGGAGAAGCAGGAAGGGGTGGGGGGTTCTGCGGGTGGGGGGTTCCCAGAGGGGGTGCCCTGAGCTACGTAGGGAGGAGCAGGGAGAAGGTCAGGCGGGTGGGAGAGAGCCGGACCTGTGCACGGTTGGGGGGGTGGTGCGTCGGGAGGAGGGCTGGGAGACTCGTGGGGCCAGGCTGGGGGTGGACTTCATCTGGAAAGGGAGGGGAAGCCCTGGGGGCTTTTAGAGTAGGCGAGGGCCTTGTGACAGTCGGGGAAGATTCCGCAGGGGTGAGGCTGGGGAGAGGAAAGACCAGGGCTGTTTGCCAAGGGCCTTCCTCCAACAGGTGCGGCTCCTGCGCGGCCACCGGGATGGCCGGTCCTCTCCCTGCCCCGGGCAGGAGCTGAGAGCTGTAACTCACCCAAGGCCACACAGCTAGTTTCTGGCAGTGCCAACATTTGAACCCAAGTCTGTCTGGCTATAGAACTGTGTACTTTCTTTTACAGGCCCCTTGTCCGGCACAGGGTTGAGAGAGGCACAAAGCTCCCTTAGCCCCTTCCTTACCCATCCCCCAACATCAACCCCCTGACCCCCAGTACCCACACCCCTGCTTCCCACTACCCACCCCAGCTGTCCAGGAAGAGCTCACTCAGGAGAAGACGGAAGCACCTTCTTGGCCACTTTCCTTTCTTTGTCTGGGGATCTGCCAGGAGTCGTCAGCTGGGCAGGAGTCGTAGAGAAAGAAAGGCAGAGAGGAAGCTCCCACCAGCTGTCAGGGAAGAAAGTCTCCTGGAAGGCCATCACCCTGCCTGGATCCTGCAGGGGTTCACGGCACTGGGGGATGGGGTGGCGGTTGTCCTTTGCCTCCTCTCATCTCAGCTTCGCCCCACCCACCTCATGTCCTAAATCTGGGCTCCCCTCTATTTCTGACCCTCACATGACACCCACGTGGGGCAGGGCACTAAGCTGTCTGGGGCCTCACTTCCAGTATTTGTATATCTGAGCATCCCCTGATAACTTGCCACGTACCAGGTCTAGTGCCAGCTGCACAGAATATTCCCAAACAAGTCTCTGTCTGAAGCCCCTCCCATGCCTCAAACAAATGGGGCTCCCCGGATTGGCAAGTATAATACGTTGTTAATGGTAGAATCTACATAGTGTTCACTGCAAATGTATTTAAACTTTGCCGTATATTTGAAAAGTTTAATAATAAAATGTTAGGGGAATATTTTATTTTTCTCAACCCAAAGTATTTAATGGGTAAATACTTGATAAATTGCCAACAAAGTTAGGATTTAACACTTTCCTGAAAGTACTAGCTAATGCAATCAGAAAACAAAGAGCTATCAGAGGTATAAAAATTATAAATGAAGAGGAAAATTATCAGCACTTGCAAATGATATGATAGCATCCCTAGAAACCTCAAGAGAAACTACTGAAAAACTATTATAAACAAGTTGTGAATTTACTAACATGACAGAATATTAACATAAGAAATCTATGGCTTTCTAATATAAATCACCAACTAGCAAATCTTATTTTAAAAGGGTTCTATATACAATACAACAAAAAAGGTAAATACATGTAATAAGAAATGTGTAAGAACTATGTGAAGAAATTTTTAGCATACAATGCAAGGACACAAAAGACTAGAATGAGTAAACTATGTTCATGGATAATTAGACTTAACATCATAAGGTTGCCATCCTCTTTAATTTAACTATAAATTTAGCATAATCCCAATGAAAACATCGAGAGGATTTTTGTATCTATATAAAGAGATTCTAAAATTAAATACTAAAATAAATAAGCAAGAAGAGCCGGTTAATGTCTGAGAAAAGACAATAATGAGTGGTGACTAGCCCTACTGACATTAAAACATATAATAAAGACTTAGTAACACAGCATTGTCATACCGGTACATGAATCGGGAGCCAAATCAGTAGGAAAAAATGGACAGTGCATAAAACAAACCCAAATACATACAGAAATGTAGAAGGTAGCAAAGATCGTATCTCAAATTACCGGGGGGAAAATGGATTACCCACCACATGGTATTATTACAACCAAATAGCCATCTGGGAAAAAAATTAAGTTAATCTATACTTCACACTTTATACCAAGATAAATTCTAAATGCATCAAAGATTTAAATATAAGAATGAAATTATGAAAGTATTGAAGTCCTGGTGGAAATATTACTTTATATCCTTAGAGAAAGGAAGTCCTTCTAATTATGGCCCAAGATCCAGAAGCCATAAAAGAAAAGAATGGTAAACTAAACTACTTGAATGTAAAAGAAGAAATCTGCATTGCAAAAAGCACCCTTTGAAAGGTATATTTGGAACTCATATTCCAAACAGAGGGCTAATTTCCCTAATATATAAAGGACTTCTTAATAAGAAAAAAATCAAAGACCCTATAGAAAAAAATCGCAAACGATTTGAATAAACAATTCACACAAAAGGAAATACAAATAGATTTTAAGCATATAAAGCTATTTTCAACTTCCTTTTTAATTAAAATACTAACTGAAACTACTCTGAGAAAGTTTCCTGTCCATCAGCTTGGCAAAACATACACACACACACACACAAAACAAAAAACAAAAAAAGTATGATAACACTCACTTTTCAAGGGGATAAGGAAACAGGCACACTTCACTTTGATGGTGAGAATGTAAATTGTTGTTACACAGTCTTAATGGAAAACAATTTTGTCAGTATCTATCAAAATTTCAGAAGCACAGACCTTTTTCTTCCTGAGCTGAAAATTTTAAAGGTATACTTATATCGAATAAAATACATAGATCTTAGCTGTAAGGCTCATTTAATTTTTGCATACGTGTACACTTACATACCCACTACCATGATCAAGATATAGAATATTTCTGTCACTCTAAAAAATGTTTCCTCATATCTACCAACCACCATTCCAACTTCCATTACCACAGACAAATTTTGCCTGTTCTTAAACTTCAAATAAGTGGATTCATACAGTGTATGCTATTTTGTGTCTGGCTTCTTTTGCTCAACATGTTTTAAAGATTTATCATGCTGTTGCGTGTATCAGTGGTTATTCTTTTTTATTGCTGTGTACTATTCCATTTTATGAATTTTCCAAAATTTCTATTTTCTGCTTATGGATGTTTGAATTATTTCTAGTTTGGGGCTATTATGAATAAAGCTTCTATCAGCATTCTTATACAAGTCTTTTTTTTTTTTTTTTTTTTTTTTTTTTGAGACAGAGTCTCACTCTGTCACCTGGGCTAGAGTGCCATAGTGTCAGCCTAACTCACAGCAACCTCAAACTCCTGGGCTCAAGCGATCCTCCTGCCTCAGACTCCCAAGTAGCTGGGACTACAGGCGCTCACCACCATGCCTGGCTAATTTTTTCTATTTTTAGTAGAGATGGGGTCTCACTCTTGATTAGGTAGAATTCCTGAGCTCCAGCCTCCCTGAGTGCTAGGATTACAAGTGTGAGCCACTGTCCCTGGCTTATACATGTCTTCTTTTTGTTGATGTATGACCCCATTTTTCTCAGGTATAAACCTACGAGTGGGATTGCTTGATCATAGGGTAGACATTTGCTTAATGTTAATAGACACTGCCAAACAGTTTTCCAAAGGGACTGTAACATTGTATGCTCCCACCTGCAGAATATGAGAGTTCCAGTTGCTCCTCACCCTCATCAACACTTGATATTGTCAGTCTTTTAAATTTTGGCCTTTCTGGTGGGTGTATGGAAGTAACTCATGGTTTTAATTTTCATTTTCCTGATGAATAATGATGAGCAAAACATATAAACAATTCATGCAAAAAAGAAAAGCAAATATATCTTAAATATGTAAAGAGATTTTAACCTCAGTCTTAATAAAAATACTAATTGAAACTACTCTGAGAAATTAGTGCCTTTGCACAGGCATATGGCTATTTGGATATCCAGTGTCATGCAGTGCCCATTCAGGTCTTGCCCTTTTTAAATTCAGTCATACATTGGATACTAATCCATTGTCAGATATATGCAATGTAAATATTGCTCCCCTGTCTGTGACTTGCTTTTCACTTTTTAAATGAATCTTTTCATGAACGAAAGTTTTAAATTTTGATTAATCTCAATTTATCAATTGTTTTCATAGTTACTACTTTCTGTTTCCTGTTAAAAACCTTTGCCTACTACCATGTTAGGAAGAAATTCTTCTGTGTGTATGTTTTTCCTGGAAGAAAAACACATACCTCTTGAACTGTCAATTCATCTTCTAGGGATTTATTCTACAGACATACCTGCATATGTGTGCAACAAAACATGCCCACAATTATTCTCGGCAGCACTGTCTGTGAGGGTGAAAGTTTGGAAACAATCAAATGCCCATCAGTAGGAGAAATGTGGCTTGAGAAAGGATGGTACATCCAAACAATGGGCTACTGTGTAGCTGTAAAAATGAACAAGGAAACTCTTTCTGTATTTGATGTGGAAAGTGCTCCAAGATACACAATCACATGAAAAGAAGCAAGATGAAGAGAGAACAATGTGGGTGGTGGGGCTATCTTTGTGTGAAAAGGGATGTACAGTTGACCCTTGAACAACACAGGTCTGAACTGTACGGGTCCACTTATACATAGATTTTTTTCAATAAGTATACTGGAAAATTTTGGGGGGCTTAGTGACAATTTGAAAAAACTCACAGATGAACTGTATAGTCTAAAAATATCAAGAAAATTAAGAAAGAGGTATGTCATGAATGCATAAAATATATGTAGATACTAGGGTATTTTATTATTTATTATAAAATATATACAAATCTATTATAAAAAGTTGAAATTTATCAAAACTTATGCACACACAAACTATATATAGGGACAGTTGCAGTTTAGAAAAATGTAAACAAATGTAACGATGCAGTATTAAATCATAATTGCATAAAATTAACAGTAGTACCTACTGTCCCACTGTGACAATTTCATAGCCACCTCCTGTCGCTACTGCAGTGAGCTCAAGTGTTGCAAGTATCTGCTTAAAGCGCTGCATGACACAAAGCATCTCTGTATGAGCAGTTTCTCCCCAGTAAATTTTGTATCACAGTAAAAAGTGATCTCCCACAGTTCTCACAGAGTTTGCATTGTGCTCAGTGCAATACTGTAAACCTTGAATAACACCATGAGACCCTTATGAAGTGCCACTAGTGATGCTAGCAATGCTCCCAAGAAGCAGAGAAAATTCATGACATTACAAGAAAAAGCTGAAGTGTTTGCTGTGACCATAGATTGAGGTCTGCAGCTGTGGTTGCCCGCCATTTGCAGATAAATGAATCCAGTCTGAGGACCACTGAAAAAAAAGAAAAGGAAATTCACGAAGCCGTCACTGCAGCTATGCCCACAGGCTCAAATACCTTGCATTTTTTATGAAATACTTTTTTAACTCATATTGAAAATGCAGCTTTTATGTAGGTACAGAATTGTTATTATAAAGGCATACCTATCGACTCTAATATGATTCAAGAAAAAGCAAAGTCATTATACTTAAAGCAAAAGGAAGGTGAAGGATCTAAAGCTGGAGAATGTAATATCAGCAAAGGATGGTTTGATAATTTTAGAAGAGGTTTGGCTTAAGAGATATCAAGATAATAAGAGAAGCAGTTTCTGCCAACCAGGAGGCAGCAGACGAGTTCCCAGGCAACATTAAAAAATCAAAAAGAAAGGCTGAGCAGACAAAAGAGCCCTAATGCAGACAAAAGTGCCCTATTCTGGGGGAAAAAATGCCACAAAGGACATTTATTAGTAAGGAAGAGAAGCAAGCACCAGGATTTAAGGCAGGAAGGGACAGGCTAACTTTACTGTTCTGTGCAAATGTAGTCTGGTTTATTAGGACTACCTTTGTCTATAAAGCCGCTAACCCCCAACCTGGTGTCAACAATGAAAATGCTTTTTCTGGATTGGTACCATCAGTGCTTTGTCCCTGAAGTCAAGAAGTACCTTGCCAGTAAGGGGTTGCCTTTTAAAGTTCTCTTGACATTGGGCAATGCCCCTGGCCACCTAGAACCCTGTGAGGTCAACGCTGAAGGTGCAGAAGTAGTCTACCCGCCCCCAAACACAATGTCTCTAACACAGCCTCTAGATCAGGGGTCATGAGGACTTTTCATTGTCATGACATACAGTAGTGCTATGGAAGAGAGCTCCCACGGAGAGAACATCATGAAAGTCTGGAAGGATTACATCATGGAAGATGCCATTGTCGTTACAGAAAAGCCATCAAGCTCAAAACAATAAATACATTTCTTCTGGAGAAAACTGTGTCCAGATGTTGCGATGACTTCACAGGATTTATGACAGAGCCAATCAAGGAAATCATGACAGAGACTGCAGATATGCAAAACAGGTGGGGGTGTGTGTGGGAAGGGTTTCAAGAGAAATTCAAGAGCTCACAGACACCACACCAGTGGAACGAGCAGAAGAGCTCTTGGCGGCGATGAGTGATTTCGAACCAGCGCCGGGCGATGAGGAAGAAGATGTAGAACAGCAGTGTCAGAAAACAGACTGACACAAGACAATGCGGCAGAAGCGTTCTGATTATTCAAGACTTTTTGACTTCTTTATGACATGGCGCCTTCTATGATACCGCGGGCACTGAAACTAAAGCAGGATTAGGACTGTACAGAAGTGTGTTTAGAGAGATGAAAGAGCCAGACAAAAATTGCTATGCATTTCCCTAAAGTCACACCGAGTGTGCCTTCCTCTCCTGCCTCCCCTTCCACTTCCTCCACTTCTGCCACCCCTGAGACAGCAAGACCCTCCTCCTCCTCCTCCTCAACATGAAGACGAGGCTGAAGACCTTCATGACGACGCACTTCCACTTACTGGACAGTAAATACATTTTCCCTTCCTTATGATGTTCTTAATAACATTTTCTTTTCTCTAGCTCGCTCTATTGTAAGAATACAGTATGCAATACATAGAACATACAAAATACATGCTAATTGACTGTTTTGTTATTGATAAGACTTCCTGTCAATGGTAAGCTATTAGTAGTTACATTTGGGGCAGTCAAAAATTATTTGTGGATTTTCGACTGTACAGAGGGTCCTGCATTGTTTAATGCTCGACTAATATGTACATATGTATATATAGAATTTTAGGGAAGACTCTCGAGCAACTGCTAACACCAGCTGCCTCCTCGGGGAGGAGCTGAGGAACCGGAAGCTAGGTGTGAGAGGGAGACTTTCACTGTAGGTCTTTTGCTTTTGAAGTTCGAACTGTTAAACCGTGTGGAGGTTTTGCCTATCTGAAAAGAAGTACTTATACATAGGTAGGTATTCACAGTGGGTAGAATTTTATGGATGTGGACATTGGCGGGTAAGGGTGACCCAGAGGGAGGGAAGAGCTGGAGCAAAGGCGTGCACTGGCGGCAAAGTCCCCTGTGCCTGGTGACAGTGAGAGCACCTCACACACCTTGGCTCAGGTCTGATCAGGCCTCCGTGCTGCATTCCAAACGGCAGGGGCATCGCAAGGTCCAAGTACCAGCCCTCTCTGGACCGGCCTGTGGCACCCAGTCCACAGGGAAGTGCTTTCTGCTGCCAGCATGGCAATGGGGTGCTTTATCTACTCCCTGTCATTTAAACCTTGTTCCAATCCCAAGCGGGAGATCTTAGGAATGACGTCTACTGGACAGGGAAGGAGAGTGAAGCTCAGAGAGGTTAAGTGACTTGCTCAAGATCATAGAACCATTAAGTAGCCTACCTGGACCTAGAGCTGTGTACCCTTTCCAGAATTCTACAAGACCAGGGTGGGGAGAGGGAGGCTGGAAAGAGTTAAGCGCCCAAGAGTAAGCGACCAGGCTCTTCTCTGGACCTTTCCTGGCCAGCCCCTCCCCCTTCCATCCAGGTTGTTGTCTGGCCTAGGCCCCATCCATAACCCCCACCGGCCCCCGCCGGCCGAAGGCAGGAAGGAGGCACAGATGGCAGGCGAGCACAGGCCCCCAGCCAGGCTCACCCAGCTGTCACTTTGGAGAGCACCATGCATCTCGTCGTCCTCCTCCTCCCTTGAACAATTGGGAGCCGGCCAGCTGGCCCCAGCTGTTCCTTCTCCCTGGTCCAGGGCTCCCACAGACCCAAGCTTCTGGGGTCTTTGTCTCCAGGGAGGAGAAACACAGAGTCCCAGAATGTCAGAGCTGGCAAGGCCTCAGAGGACAACAGGCCCAACAGCTCATTCTACAGATGGAGAAACTGAGGCCCAGAAAGACAAAGGGACTTGCCTAAGGTTACAAACAAGAGAAGTCAGGTGAAGCTTAGCATTGAAATGAAGCTTAGGTTTTTAGGGCACCCTGCAGAGGTGGGGGTGCTCAGGCTGGCCGCTGTGCCCCCTCCCCACCAACCTTCAGCCAGAGCAGCTCTGCTCACCTGATTTTACATAACGACACTCTCCTCTGACTTTCTTCCCAGGGTCTTTAACCCGAGTGGGTCCATAGGCCCCTTCAGGAGGTGCGTGAATTTGAGTAGGAAAAAAAATTGAGTCTATGTTTTCACTAGCCTCTAACTGAAATTTCACATTTTCTTTGTAAATGTAGGCAACGAACCCCAACAGAGTTAGCTGAACCTATGGTGTTTTCATCAATAGACATCACAGATATTTTCAGATCACATCTGCTACTGCTGTCTCAAAATGTTATCTGGGCTCATCGTTACTGTGGAATTAGAGTAGTTATGGGCACGATACTTGATCATGTTGCTTAATGCATTAATATAAAAGCACTATACTGCTATGTCACAATTCTACTACACATTTGGATAACTGTATTTCAGTATAATTGTTTTCTTTTGTAATCCTATTTATTTTATTTTATGTATTTAAAAATTTTATTCTCCCATCCAAGTACTAACCAAGCCTGATCCTACTTAGCTTCCGAGATCACACAAGATCAGGCGCGTTCAGGGTGGTATGGCCACAGACCAAAAATTTTCTTCTGTGAGGGGGACCATGGGCTTTTCTAGACTGCCAAGGAGGTCTGACTGCCTGGCTCCCCAAAAAGTTAAGAACATGTTTCATTTGAACAAAAGCTTCCAGTGTTAAAAACTCAAGCTTGAAAACTTTTGTACTTTATCTGTGACATCACAGAATTGAGGCAGAATTCCCATGAGCTCAATGAATGAGTTGGGGCGGTGGGGGCTGGTGCTCTGAGAGGTGAGGGTGCACCAGGACCCAGGAGGTCAGGTTCACACCAGCAGATGTGAATTAAGAGGCTCGCTCTGTGCCAGGTGTATAACACCTCACCGAACCCTCAGAACAGCCATGGAGTCAGGACTAGCATTCCTCCCATTTTGCAGCTGAGAAAACTGAGGCACAGACCAGTTAGGTAACTTGCCCACAGCACATGGACAGTAAATGGAGTGGGGATTTGAACCCAGGCCAGCCGATGCAGACCCTGCACAACTAATCATTGGACATACTGCCTCCCTGTCTGGGTAGATGGAAGCTGCTCACAGCAAGTCCCTAAGGTGTCACTGCTGCCTGGTGCTTCTCTTGGTGGAGGTAGCGGGTCGGGGGAATGGAATCCTGAAGGGTTTGCTGCCAGGATCAATCATCTGACACACGAGACACTAACTAGCTGTGCAACCTTGACCAAGTCTCTTGCCCTCTCTGGGCCTCATCTATAAACTGCAGTGTTCTGAGCACCGCGCCCCCACACCTTCCCCCCTCCCATGTTCACCTGACGACCCACTTGGAAACTCAGGCACAGGTTGCTTAGCAACTAAAATCAAGGTCTTGGCTGAGTGGAATGGAAAGGGGGAGGACAGACGAGAAGTGCGGTGTGTGACGCTGATGCCACAGAGCCGTCTCTTGTTGTAAGAGGCTGTGAATGCTGTGACCGGCTCTTCTCCCCCACCCAAGAGCCTTGGGATGGGGGTGGGGGCAGGGAGATGGGAGAGGCCATCCAGAAATGGAAACTGCCCTCAGGACTAAATCCAGCCTGGAGTTTCTCAGGCAAGGCAAACAGACAGCCATTGTTCTAGAAGCTGTCAGGAGAAGGGCCAGTGGTAGGGGTCTTGGCCAAGGTCTCCGGGCCCCCCTGGCCCCCAGGGAGACGCTCTGGTTCAGGTCAGGCCACCTTAGTTCCACAACCTGTATCATTTCTGTTTCCTGAAGTGCTGGGAGCCTGGACACATTAGGAGAGCGCTTCTAAAGCTGTGGGCTGGCCTCTCCCTGGGGGCTGGGGGCGGCTGCCCGGTGTGGACAGATCGTCCTACGGACTGAGAACCCGCTATTAGCAACACATTCCTTCGGGTCTCAAGGGTTTGGTCTCCTTAAATCTCACCCTAGCCTTAACCACATGCAAATTCCCTTGGTAAAGGAGAGCCACTGTCATCATCAACAACTTAGTAGATGTGATTTTGGACCCTGTGAAGTGGCTGAGTGGGAGGATTCCTGGGAAGAGGCCGGAGGGTGTCCAGGCACGCCGTGCAACTGTGGATAAGACACTTCTCCTCCTTGGGGCCAGGATTTGTCATGCGCACAACAAAGTGCTGGGGACATGCGACCGCTGGGGTCCCCTCTGACTCTGGCATCGTGTCAATATGAGGCTGGGAGTGGGGCACTGGGAAGGCGGGCCAGGGAGGGGCGTGGACTGTGAGGACCGTGTGGCCCAGGCCCGCTCCATGGCCGCGTGCCCCGATCTGAGCCAGCGGGACTGCACAGACCCCATCCTCAACCCCTAGCACCCTCCTCTTCCCCCTAGCCTGGAGCTCATCGTAGTAATAATGACAGAAGCAATGTAGCTCGGATTTATTGAGCCCTTGCTGCATGGCAGCCACCGTGGCAAAACCTCACCTAACCCTGGCAGACAGCCCACTCCGGACACGCAGGCAGGCCGACTGGGAGGCACCGCCCGGCTCCAGACCTCTCTGCCGCCCAGGCACTCAGCCTGCCCAGACACACCAGTCGTGCCTCCCTGGAGACCCTCATCGCTGCTCCTATCCCCTCTCAGACACAAATGACTGGACTGTGGGTAGCAGGGTGAGAGCTCAGGGCCAGGGATGTGCAGGGACTGTACCAGACAACAGAGACAGTAACAGGAAGGCCAAAGACAAGCCTCCCCCTTGCTGGCTGCAGGCTCCAAAGCCCACCAAAGCTCATGGGCTGCTGCTGGGACTGGGAGGCCCAGGGAAGAGGGGAGGGGAGTGGGCAAAGAACTTGGCATCCAGATGGCTCCCACTTACTGAGTACACACTATGTGCTCCCGATACAGCACCTGAGAAACAGGTACCCTGATTATTTCACAAATAGGGAAGCCGAGGCACTGACAAATTACATTCCAAGGATTCTCAGCTAAGGGATGGAGCTTCATTTATGAAGGAATGGGAGGCTCAGGCCTTAGAAGGAACACAGGGAGCAGATCGAGCAGACTGGCAAACTGCTCTGGAGGCCAGGCTGGTGCCCTGGGCAGAGTCAGGACCCGTGGCCTGAGTTCACAGGGTCCTAGACCCAGGAATTATCATTTCTGGCCTCACTGTCTATGTGAGGCCCTGGCCTGAGGCATAAGGATGGATTCTTTGACTTCCCCTGCTACCCGCCAGCCAGGCTATATCTCTGCCCCGCTGGCCTTAAACCCAGAGAACTCCTGTCCCATAACCTTGAAATAAAATAAGAAAGCAATGCTTCCATTTCTGCTGAAGGGTTTGCCTTCGCTTTTCTCAAAATAAGCAGCCATTCTTCCAAAAAAGGGAAAACACAAAGCCAGGCTGTCAATCTCAGGCCTCAGACAAATGGAACGAAGTTGCGACTTCGCTCTCTTTCAGAGCACAACTCTCCTCCCTTTCCCAAGTCACTTACTGTACTTCAGGCTGTCAAGGGCTTTGAGATGCAAATTGCACCAAGCGGAAGGCAGCAAGAAGAACAAAGAACAATTGAGGAAAGATCTGGAAAATGGATTTGGAAAAGGCTCTCTGAATTTCCCCGGAGAGGGGGAGACCTCACTGCTGAGGGGAGCCCTGCTGAAGAGTCTGGATTTTTCACAGGGGACAGAAGGTTTGAGAGCTCAGTGCTGATCCTGGGGGAGTGATGGGGAGGTACAGAAATCTGGGATGGGAGCGAAGGCTTTGGGTGAGCAAGGAAGTCTGACGTTACCGCAGTCCTCAGCACTGGGCTGGGCACCTTTGCTTCTTCTTTTAATGCTAGGCTGTGAGCCATGGAGCTCACTGTTCCACCAACTTCTGTATTTGACTCCAGAGTGAGGCCAACTGGGTCAGGCCGTACTGTCCTAGGGGCTTTAAGGGGAGGATGCAGCCCCTTTCAGTCTGGGCGGCCCCTGGGGGGCACTGTATCCTCCCAGGGGCCTGGTGGGGAGGGGCAGCCAGGACCAGTGAAGAGGACACCCCAGCTGGGGGAGATGGGGCACCTGTCTCCGGGACCTGCCTCAGGTCAGTCCAAGCCCCCTTGCTGAGGACCTGCTGTGAGCCAGCCCCTGCAGCCAGGCAAGGTCCCCACCTCCCGGGCTTGTCAGCCCAGGAGAGGCAGCTAAGCGCGCTGTAAACGCCATGCGGGCAGGGACTTGGTCCTGTCCACTGTTGCATCCCTGGCCCAGGAAGTGTGACTGAAACACGGCAGGTGTTCAGCGCACACCCGCTGGCTGGAGGGATGGGGGGTGGGTGGGCGGATTTATGGATGGATGGACTGACCACCTAGAATACAAGGAAGCACGTGGCAAGTGCTCTGACAGCGATAGACACAACATGCCTCCAGGTGGGTACTTCACGGAGCTGACAACACTTGTGATGGCCTTGCGGGAGGAGAAGCCAGTCTTGTATTCCGCACAGTGCCTGCCAGCACGCTGGTGAGGACACATTTGAATAAAAGGTTGTCAGAAGGGAACAGAATGTGAAAGCTAAAATGAGTCCTAGGATTACGTGGTCCAACCTCATCATTTTGCAGAAAGGAAAACTGGGGCACAGGAAGGTTAAGTGACTCACCCGAGGTCACACAGCATCTGAGTGGCAAGGCAGAGAGTCAAGTGAGGTCTGTCTTTTTCCAGTGCCTGAGCTCTTAGTCACCGCCCTGTTCTGCTCTCCTCCATGAGAGGCTGCGTGGAGTTCCGCTACCATTCTTGTCTCAGCCCATCTCCACCACCCACCCCTGCAGGGCCCGGGAGAACTGGGGTAACCGGCCAGCCCTGGTTAGGCCTCCCACCCTCAAAGACCAGAGATGCAAGAGGAGACCACACCAAGTGGGGAGAAGGAGGAGAATGCACAGCCCAGCCCAGGAGACCCAGGGGAATGTCTGCCACCAGGCTGAGACGGGGCAGTGCTGGAGGGGGGAGGCTGCAGGAGTGACCCCCACCTGGAGACCAAGCCCAGCATCCCAATCCCAGAACTGAGCAGCTGCTTTAAGGTGAAGTTACTAGTTAACTTCATTATATGCAGCCAGAGCTGAGCATAAATGATCAATCCCAGTTTCTAAACAAGCAATGATGCCCCGTCATTTTTAACTGCTGGTGGGGAGCATATAACATGGACATGTTCAAAAGGTCCCCCCACCCAACCTGGAGTGGGTTCCTTGAGCAAGACATGAGTATGACCCTGGAACCTCTCGGACACTAGGCCTGAGGTTACCTGGGTCGACGGTGCCTGGCCTGGTGCTGGAGGCGCAGTGCTTGCCCCCTGACTGCAGGAGCGGTGCTATCTTGTCTAGTCCCCTGCTCCAGGACCCTTCCCCTGCCTCTCCTTGCCAACTGGAATTGTTGCTCCATTCCTTCAGAGAAGAAGCTTCCCCAAGATCTGCTGCACTTGCATGGAGTTTGGAACACCCACTCTCCTGGCTTCCAGAAGAGATGGACACGAGGGGGGTCGGCACACCAGAGGGGTAAAGTACTGGTTGAATTAATGCTCAAGGAAATCCTTGAAGTCATCCGAATGGCAGTACTAATAATACAAGGAACATCTATGGAAATGCTCCTCTCTAACCCTCTGTTAGGTGGGCAGGCATGCAGCTGGGAGAGCCCTGGGTTTAACTTCTGACTCTGTCACCTGTGTGCTGTGCAGTCTTAAAGAAATCACTTGACTTCTCTGAGCCTCTGTTTCTTCATCTGTAAAATGGGGAGAATAATTGTACTTTCATCATGGAACTTGAGGTGAGATTCAAAAAGAGCAGGTATGTTAGACCTTCAAAAGCTCCCCAGACCACAATACCTGGGGGAGGGGAAGAGAGTGTACCCAACCCTTGGAGACTTGGCATACAGCCAGTGCTGAGAATGGCTGGGCTATGGGAGAAGCCAGATTCCTGAGATCCGGGCCAGGTTTCTTTTCTTTCTACCAGGTGCCAGTTGGAGTACCAGATAGAGCAGGTTGGGGTACCAGGTAGGTCTGTTTCCAGCCCTGGTCTTCTGGTGGCCTGGATGTGGAGGTGGCAGCAGCCTCGTGGGTGCAGCAGGAAAGGGCGGTGCACCTGGGGAGACTCAGTGGTTAATCAGGCCGCTGGGCACGGTGCCTGGTCTCTGGAATATTCATAAGGCCCCTCCAGCTGTGCCAGGCAATCAGGGTGCTGATTGCTCCCCCATCTGCAGCTTAACATTCCACTCTAGGGAGCTGGCAGCTGAATGCTAACAAGGGAAACACAGGCTCTGGCCTTCACAACAGCAGCCCGAACAAGAGCCGCGGGGAAGACAAACCCACTCCTTCGAGATCTGCCAGCCAGCACTGGTCTGCCCGCCAGCCTCGCGGGCAGCATAAAGAATCGTGGATTTGGAATAAGGGAACTGGCCTGGGGTCCAGCTCTGCAAAACCACGCATGCCTGTCTCTGAGGCCTCAGCCTCCCCAAGTGTGCACAGGGATGGAGCTACAGCCTGCTGAGAGGCCAACCAGGACACAGTTTGTCGGGCCCGAGGGAGCGCGGCACAGAGGCAAAGCATCACTGTGGTGGTTGTTTATAGTTGTGGACACGGCTTCCTACTCTGGAGACGAGTTTGTAATTACACATGGTTAGGTCGCAAGCAGGTGGGCCTTTCGGGAAACTGAGCAAGGAGAGAAAAGCTCCCTGGGAGATTCTGAGCCTCCCTTGGAAGGTGTGGTCTCGTCTCAGGGTAGAGATTCGGGGTCCTGGCAAGTGCTATTATTCTGTTCTGGCCCAAACCTCTAGGAGAAGCAAGAAAAGAACGAGAAGGGACACCAGAGAGTAGAGGGAAAAAATTTAGAGAAGTGCCACCAAAGCAGAGGTCGCTCAGGACAGTAATCCGTACACAGTTCATAACCAACGCTGACAGCGCCGCTTGGGAGTCACCAAGAAATGGCCAGAACCTACTCTGTGTTTGTATTGAATAATATACAGGCAACAGTTTTTGGGGAGATTTCTATCAAACTTGGAGGGGAGAGGAGACTGGAGCTAAAATAATTTAACCTTCTCCTTCCTAGAAAATTGACCAACGTGGAGCGGCCCCTCTCTAACGCTGGATAAATGAGGGGGCTCTGAATTTGGCATGACTGTGGTTGTCTGATAGCCCTGCCTCCCTCTGCCCCATCCAGCACCAGCCGGGCGTCCCATGCCTGCAGGCTCAGCCCCACCGCAGCGGGTGGCAGATGGACAGCCTTGGCCCAGGCAGCAGGGACAGGCTGGCACTCGCCTGCTATCTAAGCAGCCCCTCTTTGGGGGCAGGTCCCTATTCCGCACAGCCCCTAGACACCAGGGTCCTGCCTCCAACTACATGAACCTCTCAGATCACCCTCCCACCCAGTCAGGACCCGGCCCCCCACGCCCTCACTATGGGTACTTGAGGTTTGGTTGAACTTTCTACAGGGAGCTCGCATCATGTGTTACTCTGGGAGGAAACAGCAAGGTAGGTGACAGAGGGCTCATGTTCGCGGTAGATAACAACATCCTCTGACCAGGAGGGCAGCAGGTGGGTCGCCGCGCGCCCGGTGAGCACACCGCACAGAGCCGCTCTCCGGGCTGCAGGGCCTCCAAACCTCAGGGGCTCCCTCATCACATCGGCAAATGGCTTTTATTGTTTTTTTCTAAAGTACCAAATGTTGAGGGTTCATTGCAAAAAAATTTAGACAATATGGGTAAGGAAAAAAGATGATTAAAGAGCACCGATGATCCCAATAGCCAAAGAGAATCATTTGTGACATTGGGTGTACGTGTATTTTTTTACTATCTTTGAAATAGGCAGATGGACAGATATTTTTACATGGGATTAATCATATTTGCAAGTGATTAATCATATTTTTTTTCACTTAACAGCATATCATAAATAGTTTTCTCCCATTAAATTGTCCTCTGCATCAGTGGTTCTCAAAGTATGGTCTGGGAACCCCTGGAGATCCCCAAGACCTTTCCAGGCAGTCCATCAGGTGGAAACTATTTTCATAATAGTATTGAGACAGTATTGCCATTTCATTCTCATTCTCTCACGAGTGTACAGTGGAGTTTGCCAGAGGCTGCACCACGTGTGATATGCGAATCCAGCCATCTTCTATTAAGCCAGACTGATGTTAAAGAGATTTGCAAAAGTGTAAAATAATGCCATTCTTCTCAGTAATTTCTCATTTTCTAAAATACAGTTATTTTTCATAAAAATATTTTTTAAGAGAACATGAAATAGTTTTATTATTGGGTTAATAAATATACACTTTTAAAATCTCTTCATTTTTATTTTGAATATGCTAAATATTTATAGCTATAACCCATAGAAACAGAAGTTTTTTGGGATCCTCAATGATTTTTAAGAGTGTACAGTGATCCTAAGACTGAACGTTTGAAATCAACTGCTCTACGTCATCAGTTTTAATGACTGTATAGTGTCCCCTAATTTGTTTACCATTTCCTTACTGATGGACCTACAGGTTGTTTCCAACTTTGCACTATTATAGAAATGCTGCACACATCATCGTGTACTCATGTCACGTGAAAACTTCTTGAAGTGAGAAAACAACAGAAAGCAACTGGTGAGTCATTCACTAGTAGTTGGTGATTAGTCAGGTTAAACAAAAGGTATTGCAGAATGTGAACAAACACTGTTGAAGAATGTGTATATCAGATGTAAGTACATGTATATCACACGCTCCTACAGAGAGAGACTTATACTCCACAGAGAGTACATTTTCCCCCGCTGTCCACGAAGTGTTTACAAAATCGGATCGTATTCTAGACCAGTGTTACCGACAGAAACTCTCTGTTGCTATTACAGAAATTGAGAGGAAGAGTTTAGAAACTTTTAAAGCAATTTGACAGAGAAATTTTATTTCTGTTGAATATAATAAAAATTGAGGTTTGTACAAAAAGTCAAGTGCTAAATAATGCTGCAAACATTTTTTGTATACACTTGAGAATGTTTCTGCAGGATGGATGCCTAAAGTGGAACTGCTGGGCCTGCAGGCACCCGGGGTCAGAGGGTTAAGAGGCGTTACCGAGAGGCCTCACTCACATCTCACCAGGAGTGCATCTGAGCGCCTGCCCTCTCACACCTTCCGCGATACTCGAGATTATTGCTCTTTTAAATCTTTTCCAACTAGTAGGTGAAAAGATACATTTTGTCTTCCGTGAATTGCTTATTTAAATCTTTTGTCCATTTTTCTTTTGGCTTATTTTTCTTATTGATTTTTCTGGAACTCTTTATATATCCCGGACACAAATCTTTCGTCTTTTATATATTGCAAATGTTGTACTCAAGTGTGTGGCTTGCCTTGTCATTTTGTTTAGGTGTCTCATTGTCATAAGGAAACTTTATCTTTTTAAAAAATTTATTCTAGTCTATTAATTATTTCCTTTATGGTCTTAAGGATTCTTATCTTGCTTAGGAAGCCTTTCCTTATTGCATGGTTTTAAAAATGCACTCCATTTTCCTCTAAGACACTGTAGCTTTTCTTTTCTTTTCTTTGTTTAATGCTTAGAACTTTAATCCATCTAGAATTAATTTCTGCTGTCGTGTGAGGCATTGAGTGTTGAACCTTGCAAGCCATAAAGTGGATGGGGGGTGCTGGGTGCTGGCAACAGGCTTGAGTCTCAACAAGAACCAGCCCACGCGTTCCTGGGGACCTGCAGGCCTGCTGCGGACTGGACCGGTGGAGCAGAGTGACAGAGACCTGAGGCCATCTGGTTCGGGAGGGGAGCAAGCTACATTTGAGGATCCTTCTGAATGTGTTAGAACGTCTATGGGCCTTTGCCAGGTCGACCAGCAGAGCTGACAACTTGCCCAAGAAAGTAATCAAACATCTTTAACATGTTGTGTGGGTCCCAAGGAGTTCATGTCTGTCATCCACTTTAATGCCAACAAGGGAGATGTAGGCAGAGGAGGATGTATGAGCCTGGTTTTGCCATCATGGGAAAATAAGGGGCAGAGAGGTGAAGCAACATGCTTGAGGTCACAGGCTGGCAGAGGGCAGAGTCCAGACCTCCTGCCACCAAGTGCATGCTCCTTGGACCTGTCTGCATGTCCAGCTCTGTCCTTGGTGCCACCATTGCTGCCCCCTTTGGTGGAAAGGAGGGTCTGGCCTGAGCCTTTTCTAAATATATGCTCTCCCACTTTGGGTAGGAAAGACTGGAAAAATCCATCCTCCACCACCAGCTGACAGTGAATTTTGAGAAGCAAGGATTCCTTCCACATGCACCTCCTCCTCCCCCTGAGTGGTTTGGCGGAGGGTGGGAGTGGGGATGAGTCAGGCCAGGAAGGGGGAACTCAGCCATAAACAAGTGGGACTGACAGCGAGCACTTTCTCTGAGGCGCGTGACCTCCCACGGGCCTCCGGGGACTCTGCCTGAATGGCTACAGCTTAAAAATTTCATGGTCTAGGCTTTGCAGATTTAATCTGCTATATTCATGTAAGCAGCCACAGAAAGAGGGAAATCTTTAGATAGGAGGTGGGGGATGAGGAAGAAGGTAAGTTATTTCCAGTCTCTCAGTGGAGAGCAGTTTTATTTTAACGAGTGTACCATTTTTGTAGATGCTCAATGGGTCTTCCTCCCTTCCTCCTCCAAACCAAAAGGACGTCCAGGAGGCACAATTGTGGGGCTAGACCTGATCTTGGAGATCAGGGTGTTCCAGTCCCTCAGGCAACAGAACACACGTGCACCAGGGGAAATGCGTCGTTGTCCAAGTGCATACCTTTGGGCACACTCTGGTAAAAGATCTCAGGTCTCCAGGATCCCAGGCCTGCACTTGTTCTGTTGACTCCCAGGAAAACCCCAGGGAAGTGCAGCCACTAGGTGTTTCATGGGGAAGGAAAAGGTGGCCAGGGAGAAGCCAGAAGGAAATAGCGAAACAGGACCAACCTCGACCTAGGAGGTCTCCTCTCTGCCCTGGAGCTGCAGCTGGGGCGAGGGAGCTACAGGGCCACCTACCTGCTCCAGGGGGATGACCAGGAAAGAGCCGCCTCCTGCGCTCTCGGTGACAATGGCCAGGAAGCGGGCGTTGACAGCGCAGAAGTGGTTGTCGTGCACATTCTTGGTGATGGGGATCCCATCAAAGCAGTGCTCCCGGTTGGCCACCTTCCCGTAGACGTTCCGGAACTTGGAGCTTCGGTATTGCGGACGCCAGGACATCTACGAGAGGCCAGGACAGACGAGGGTCAGGCTGGGTACTGCTTCATGAAGGGCCGGGGCTGGGCACTGCAGGAGGGAAGGTGCCTTGGGGACGCAGGGGGTGGGCAGGTCCTGGCGCCAGCCCGCAGGAAGCGGGGGAGGGGCAGGAGCCTCCAAGAAGTCAGGGCCCACTGTGTGCCCAGCCCCGTGCTAGATAGAGCCCTGCGAGAGCAAAGACTGCGTGCGGCTTCCACACACACAAACCCCGCCTTCCAGAAAGGCTGTAGGGCTCGTTCCCCATCAGGGAACGTGCCATGTGACAGATAACACACCCACAAGGACGGACTGCCTTGGGAGCGTCTGCAGTTACGCTCCACTCAGCATGGCAGGTGCAGACGGAAGAGGCTGGGTGTCCACAGAGATTGAGAACGACAGCGACGGCGGGAACAGGCACATGTCCTTCTGTGTACAAGGCAAACCGTCACCCGCTACCATCCCCTCCTCTGATTCTCCAGAGCTCCTAATCCACAGGTGCACCCTCAGAAATCCCTGAGCCCTATATATCATCACCATACCATCTCCATCATCATCATCAATTGGCACAGAGAGGGTAAGTGACTTGTCTAAGGCCACACAGCTGAGTGGGCCATGAACACAGGTCTTCTGACTGGGAATCTGAGACTCTTGCCTATGCCAAGAGTCTTGCCTATGCCAGACTACCCTTTGGAGCAAAGTTTATTAGCATGGGGCCCACAGATCACCTGTATCAAAGTCACCCGGGGTGGGGGAGGTCTCTGAGCCTCCTATGTCATTTATTAGAAATGCTGAGCCCTGGCCGGGCGCGGTGGCTCACGCCTGTAATCCTAGCACTCTGGGAGGCC
>VBSM01002959.1:10248622-10266679 GCA_008086735.1 Cheirogaleus medius | reverse complement strand
AAAAAAAAAAAAAAAAAAAGAAATGCTGAGCCCAGTCCAAACCTACTGAATCCAATATTTTGGGGATGGGGCCCAGAAATCAGCATTTTGATCTATTTCCTTGCCTACCCCCTGGGTGAGACAGAGCAGCACACGGAAGGTTGAGAGCCCCCGTTCTTGCCCTCCCTTCCTGCTACTGACAACACAGGCTCCGACCAACCAACGAGAGGTTTCCTACGGCACCCAGCCCAGAGCCGGGCACAGCGGACGCAGACGCGCACGGCGGGTGCGGGGGGGCGACGGGCAGCACTCAGCGGAGTTGGCTCTGTGAGGGACGGTGTCTCCTGCAGGGAGGCTCACAAACGGGCGCCACTACGGTGACCCAGGGGCCTGCGCTCCTGGCAGACACACATCCAAGCACCACAGGCCACATGCAAGTGCCCGGCCTGGGACATGGCATACAGTAGGGGCTCAATAAATGCTTTCTCAATGAATATGCTTCTGGCCCAGCAGGCTTTGCCCTTATCCCTTTCTGCCAAATCTCTTGATGTGCCCCGAGTCTCCCACCCGATAAAGGGACAAGCAAATTTCTTTGCTGAAATCTCCCAGGGGAGGAAAAACAAAAGGAAACACCGCCACGGGATCAGGAAACCAACTCTGGGAATTTGTCTGAAAACAAAACTTTGCATTTGATTTAAATCAAGCCAGGAGCTAAGCCACAAAGGCCTCTTTATTGAAGGGAGAAGTTCAGAATCCAGTAAGGAGAATCCCAAGGAAAACTCCTCCAGCTCCCTGGGCCCCAACACCGGCCTCCTCTCCTCTGCCTGGCCTCCACTCCCCAAGGCTGCCCTCCACCCCAGCGGCCCGTATCCCTCCGCGCCCTACTCCCTACCTCCCTGCCTGCCGCCCCCTCCTGCTGAGCTCTGCCCAGGACTGTGGGATACAGGCAAGCAGGACAGGCAGGAGCACCGGCCGGAGCCTGGTGGGCCACTGCTGACGGGGTGACCTCAGCAGAGCCCCTTCTCTCTCCAGGCATCCTCCTGCTCATTGGGATGACATCAGCGATTCCCAGAGTGGGGTCCCAGGTGGTGACTCAAAGTTCCTCTACATGGTACAGAGGTGAAGCTTTTAATTTTAAGACTCACATGTTTATTTTAATTTGCATTAGAAAAAATATGATTTGCATGCCAAATCCATATTTCATGGATGCTATTGCTAATGAGGATAAGTTTTAAAAAGTGAATCGATTCAAAGAAAAATACAGTATGAAACAACATACTACGGATGGTTTGTGGACCTGGCAAAAGTTTAATCTGATGTGGGAATGCTGGAAATTGCGACACCCACGCTCCCCCAGGGCCCCCACGGGGAGCCCTCAGCTGCCCGCCACCCTGTGTCTGTTTTCCCATCTGACTTCACCTCCTCCTCCTCCTCCACCCTGCCCCTTCCTCTCCCTTCCCTGCTCCTTCTGCCGCTCCCACCCTCTGCCTCTTCCCTCCCCGGTCCGCAGGGCAGACAGGGGAAAGGGGCATTCATGGCCGAAGCTCCTGGGGGCCACATCCCTCAGGCTCGGGGTCAGCAGGCGTGTTCTCCCAGTGAGCACGTCCCCGGGGTGGGCCTGGGCAGGCCCCAGCATGAGGCAGGCCGGCTTCCTGGGAAGAGTGCGGAGTCTCTCCAAGGGTTTGCTCTCAGCAAGCCTGGGCGGGCTGTCCCCGTGGCTGGTAGGCTGGGGCTGGGTCTCCATGGAGATTCTCCCTGCTGGGTCTTGGGAACAGCCAGAGGAGGGAGGTCAGGGACTTTGCTAATCAATGGCTCCGCCATCGCCGTGCCTGCAGCTCTCTCCGTCTCCACGTGAGCGTGTGCACGGCAGGCAGTGCGGAGCCGGGTCTGCGCTCTGGGCTGCGTTCAGACTCCTGCCAGCCTCGGGAAGCACACCTCGCCTCCCCGAGCACCTGCTGCGCCCCTCTCTCCCCCGGCCCCTCTCTTTCTTCTCTTGCGGATTTACTGGAAAGGAACCTGCTGAGATCATGACTCCTGATTTTTTATTGCTTCAGCACACGTTTGCTACAAAGGAGGGCGACCTCCCACCTTAGCACGTCACCATCATCGCATCTGGGAACACTGACAACTCAACACCATCTAAGTCTAGTCCATATTGAAATCTCCCCAAAATGTCTTTTACAGCTATTTTGTTTTTTGAACTAGGATTCAATGAAAGGTTCATGTGGTACATTTGGTTGTGATCTCCCTTTTGCCTCCTTTAATCCAGAACACTCCCACCACCTATTTTTTATTTTAATGGCATTGACTTCATCATTAATGGCTTGGCTTTGGTAGGGAATAAGAAAGAGGAGGAGAGGGTGGAGGGGACGTGTGAGCTTGCTCCTGGTCTGGCTGGTGGCAGTGAGGTGGCCGGTTGGCCAGCGCCAAGGGTTTGTCCTGCAGGGTGGTGGGCAGAGGCTGGAGGCCTGGGAGGCCCGGTCAGGCACCAGCACACACTGTGGGCCAGAGCCGGGTGTCTGCAGGCCCTGGAGGTCTGACCTTTCCGCCCTGAATTACTAAGGGGCTGACCTCATGCTGAGGTCAGACGCATGAGTGTGCGGGCAGGGAGAAGAAAAGACTCCTCCCTACTCGGCCGGCGGGAGGACGCCATGCCAAAGCTGCAACTGGGGGAGCTGCCCAGACCTCGAAAAGAAATCAGTGGGGGGAGCCACAAGGTGACCTGGAAATCTGGCCCCATGTCATTTACCACCCCCAAACCTGACCCAGACTCTGGTAGGTTCCGCCCCCCTCAGCTGTTTCTAGTGCGAGCAGGGCACACTGTCAATCTGAATCTTTCAGGACCAGTGAGCACAAGATTGGGACACATGTGAGCTCCCTAAAAGGAAGGAGTCTCCTAACGGTCAGAGCTGCCCGACATGGAAAAGGAAGCTGCCTTGAAGGGTAGTGAGCTTCCCATCCCTGGGCGGGTTCAAAAAAACTTAGGTCTTAGGTGTATTATCTCTGCTCGAGGCCAGTGTGCGACAATGGATGGAACTAGGTGGCTTTCCAGTCCCAAGATAATAGAGTTCCTCTACTTTATTAAAGACATTATATTACAACAGGGAGGAGCTTTGGGGACAGAAAGCACCATCCTGGTTCTGCCACCCAGGCTGGGGGCTTTCCTCTTCTATTAACTCCCCCACCCCAGCGGGGTTGCTGTGACCCTGAATGACAACAGCTCTCACATGGCAAGTGCCCCCTCCTCCTAGGGTGTCCCACAGAGTTGACTTATGCTTGGCCACTTAAGCTTTAGATGCGCACGTGTTCTCTCTCCATATCTACCAGATCGTAAGTTATCCGGCCATCCAACCCCGCCTGGCCCCTGCACAACCCCACCCTACCCCAAGCCTGGTCCAGGGCTGCCTTTTAGCAGGCGCCTCTCCTGACCCTGGTTGAGCAATCTCTCAGCACGGCGGGGGACAGGCGCCAAGGTCAGGCACAGGAGGTGCGGAACCACCCAAAGGCCCAACCACAGCTCTGATCCTGCCAGGCGCCACCTCGTTTGGCTCCCCCGCCATCCAGTGGGCAGGGCTGGGCAGATGCTACGATTCCATTAACAATATGGAGTACATATGTGGCAAATTTGAGGCTCGGAGAGGTTAAGAGACTTGTCCACAGTCACAATCTCTCAAAGTAGTGGAGCCAAGACTTCAGCCAAGAACTTCTGACTCTTAGTCTACTGCTCTTTCCAATATAACACACTTCTCCTCCTTCAGCCTCCCCATCCAAACTCACCCCTCCCTACTTGCTCCATAAATACAGAGCACTATATAAGAGTGTCAAGAAGCTATATAGTAGGAAGGATTTTAGAAATCAGAAAAAATCCAATGATTTCTATCTTGGCTCTGCCACTGGTTAGCTGTGTGACTTTAGACTAGTTACTCAACCTCTCTGAGTATCAATTTCCTTCACTATAAAATGAGAATAATGTCACCCAGCTCACTGGGTACAATGAAGAGACCAAATGCAAAGTGCCTGCAAGGTGACTGGCACAGGATGGGTGCTTGCCAGACACTGGTTCTACCCTCTCTCCCCTGCTCTTGTAAGACAGAGTCTCTGACTTCAAAGAACCAAGTGTTCAGTTGGGGAGGTGTGACTCTGCCAGGGGGAGACGGGGTGTGGGGTGGGCCAGGCTGAGCCGAGGGCCAGGAGGAGGGAGGCAGAGGCTCTGGCTTCCAGATGTGCACAGCTGCTGGGCCTGCTCCCTGGCAGCCTCTCCTTGGGCCCAGGGCCATCCTGGTCTCCCTCTGAGCGAGGAGGGCTGGAAGGAGGAAGTATTCATTTTGCAGCTGAATGGCCCTTATAGCCTCTCAAGAAATGGAGGGTGGCTTTTTTCTCTTCTGAGATAATCACTATGTACACTGCACATGAAAGCAAATGTATCCTTTCCTTGGATCTCAAAAATGATTTATTGTGGCCAGTGGGTACGTTTTCTAGATGATAATACAACTAAAATTTAGCTCTTTAACTGCAACACAAAAACGGATGAGGGCAGGTTTTTTCTTTGTCTCTGGCTCAGGTGATGGGGGAGCTGGTGGCTACATGGACATCAAAGGGCTGGGGAGGAAGCCCCCTGGCGGGGAGCCCAGCAGACCTTCCAGATCTGCCCTGGTGGCTGCTGGGCACTTGTTCCTCCTGTGCAGGTGCCATCGGAGAAAGACTGGTATTTTCTGTTATTTATTTATTTAGTTATATTTTTATTTTTGTTTTTTTATTTCAGAGTGTTACAGGGGTACAAATGGTTTGGTTACATAAATTGCCTTTATACCACCCGACAAACATGTCCATCCCCCAGACAGCTTGCACCACATTCATTAGGTGTGGATTTACCCATCCCCTCTTCCCCCCTCCCACCTACCCAACACCCTATGAATGTTACTTCCCATATGTGCACATTAGTGTTGATCAATTAGTACCAATTTAATGGTGAGTACATGTGGTGTTTGCTTTTCCATTCTTGTGCTACTTCACTTAGAAGGATGGGCCCTAGCTCCATCCAGGATAATACAATAGATGGTTTATCATTTTTTATGGCTGAGTAGTACTCCATGCTACACACATAACACATTTTGTTAATCTACCCATGTATTGATGGGTACTTGGGTTATTTCCACATCTTTGCAATTGTGAATTGTGCTGCTATAAACGTTTGGGTACAGATATCTTTTTTACAGAATGTCTTTTTTTCCTTTGGGTAGATGCCCAGTAGTGGGATTACTGGATCAAATGGTAAGGAATGGCATTTTCTGTCTTGTTTGGTCACTAGCTGTGTGAACTGGGATAAGCCACCTTCCTACTCCAGGCTCAGCATCCTCTTCTGTGAAATGTGGTATCAACTGCGACTAGATCCTGGAATCTGTATGAGGATAGAACATGAGAACACAGGAGAAAGGGGCTTCGTGAATGGTGCACACAACACTGCAATGAATGGAAGATATGGTTACCAACAGCTCCATCTCATCTGCCCACAGCACTCTGGTTCTGTGAGTGAGACTTGGTCACCTGGTCCTCCTCCAGCTCTGCTTTCCCAAGCCCAGGAGAGCTGGACACACAGGAGGGACACAGTGCACATTTGCAGACTAGAGCCGAAGTGAACCTGCCCAGAGTGCTGAGAAGCTCGCCAGGCTGGGAAGCAATTCCCAGTGGAATCCAAGCTTCAGTTTCCTCCTCTGTAAAATGAAGGGGCACAATCTTATTCTTTTTAGCAGAAGAACCCTTTCTCTAAATAAAATATTACTCAGAACTCCAAAATGTAGAACAGGCAAAACTAGAGCTGTTTCCATTTTGAGTTGAGAAGGAAGCTAAGAATGCCTTCAAACAATGGCCCCGGGACTGTACTGTGGAACCCTGGGGCTGCATGGAACCCAGTTTGAGAACCTGTGGCAGGTGGAGTGATGTGGAAACCTGCGTTCCAGCTGGCTCAGCTAATTCCCTGGGGACACTCAGGCAGACCCCTCCTTCTCTCTCACAAACCCACCACATAGCTTGCCACTGCTGGTCCAGCTCAGGATGCTGGCTTCTCACTGGCTCCCAGGACTATGGAGATGACGTCACAGCCATTCAAGAAATCCCCAGAACAGAAAAGCTGGACGACACATTTTCTCTCTTAAATGTTCTGAGATTGCTGAATCCACTGGGTTTGGGCCTCCAGGGATCCTGGCAGTTCCTTGAGGGCCTGCCTTTGAATTCTCTGCATCCTATAACACAGCCCACGTCGGCAGGAGCGCAGGGCGAGGGGGGCTGACTCACTGACCCTGTCCTACCTCCAGGCCAGAGCACTGCAGTGGTTATCAGAGTGGGCTCTGCAGCCAGGTAACCAACATGAGAACCCGGGGTCCACCTCACCCAGGCTGCCCTTGGACGAGTCCCCAAACCCCTGAGATGCAGGTCCCTACATGTAACATGATGCTGTTCCTCCTTCACGGGATGCTCCCCCTGTACTCACCTGCCTTCTTTTCTTACTTCCTTCAAGTCTTTTCTCAAAAGTCACCTCTCAATGAGACTCTCCCCACACACCCTAAGTACATGTCATGATCAATTATATTAATGCTACATATTTGCTTATCTAGTCTTGTGTTCTCTTCCATTGGAATGTCACTTCCAGGAGAGTCTGGAATTCTGTCCTTTTCATTCCCAGATGTGTTCCCAGTGCCTAAAACAGTGCTTGGTGCCTGGTAAATGCGCAGAGGAGGTCCCCGGCAGTGGGTCTAGGGCAGGGTGTGCTAGTACACGTTTAACGACCAGCTCTCTGAGGGAGGGGGAGCCCTGGTTTGTAGCGTTTGCCAGTTTCCATGGTGTAAATACTCCCACTGTGGCCAATTTCGAGATACCAGTGTGGCACCACTGAATGTGTAGTTGGGCTAGAGTTAAATAGTAATGGAAATAAGAGGGCGGAAAATGAGGTCGTGGCCACAGAGACAGACAGATGGTTGATGGGAAGATGCATGAATTGCATGGTTTCTGCCATTTTCCACAGTTAGCATTTTCAAGACTCCTGGCCTGGTCATTCTCAGACTTGGCTGTGCATCAGAATCATCTGAGAGCATATCATGAAGGCTTGTGTTTGTGGACACCAAGCTTGAGAATATCTGCTCTTGTCTGTGCACCTAAGAGTAGGCTAAAACTACACCGTCCCATACAGTAGCTACGAGCAACGTGTGGCCACTTAATTCAGGATAATTAAAATTAAACTAAAAGTTCAGTTCCTCAGTTAGACTAACCACATTTCAAGTGTTCAATGGCCACATGTGGCTAGTGGCTACCATATGGGACAGCAGAGATTACAGAACATTTCCATCGCTGTAGAGTGTTCTATTGCACAGTGCTGGTAGGACATCAGTTGGCCCCTAAAGGTCACATCCTAGAAGAAAAGAATCAGATGGAACCTCCACATCTGGGAGTTCCTGGGTGGGATGTACAGGGACCAAGGAAGGCCCTCATCTCGAGTCACACCACTGCCCTCTCCACCCCCAGAGAACAAGGAATGCCTGGATTCCAGGCCAGCTCTGTCACCAACTCAGAGGGCTCTTGGCCAAGCCCCGCATCCTTCTCACCCACGAAATGGGAATTGCTCCCCGCTGCCCAGCTCCCTCCTGCCTCCCTCATGCTGTCAGGGAGGGCATCAAAGGCAAGCAGGGACAGCATGGTCGGGATGGTGCCTTGGCCACAGTCTGCAGGTGGGAGGATGCAAG
Organism: Cheirogaleus medius; assembly: GCA_008086735.1. Lineage (NCBI taxonomy): Eukaryota > Metazoa > Chordata > Mammalia > Primates > Cheirogaleidae > Cheirogaleus > Cheirogaleus medius. The sequence continues at coordinate 10,258,967 of VBSM01002959.1, read as the reverse complement.
CCCATCAGCCACGGATGCTGCTCTCTGCCGTCACCCAACGCAAGTCCAGCCAGAGAGTCCCGGTCTATTCCTGGACCAGGCTTTTACCCTGGATCCCTGTAACCGTTAGCTGTGCGGAACAAGGCCAGACACATGAGGAGAAGGCTGCAGTCTCCTCTGCCTCGGTCTCTTGGGGAGAGCCTCCCACCTCCTCCAAGATGGTCCCTGAGCTGGAAATCTTTCCTGAAGCCCCCAGATTCCACGCTGAGCTCCCCTTGCTCCCGGCTCACCATGCTAATAACAATAGCCAATATGTATTTAGTGCTGACTATAAGCTAAGCATTTTTCATTCATTATACCCTGTAATCCTTAAAATAACCCCAAGAAGTAGGTATGAATATTATCCCCATTTCCAGATGTGGCTGGGCTTGTGCAAGGCCACATAGGCAGAGGAGCAGGCATCTGAACTCGGATCTGACACCAAGGCCTCTACGGTGTCATACGGTAATATACTACGGATGTTACTGAAGGCTGGGACTGCGTCTCCTTCTTCCTGATTTTTTTCAGGGCTTAACATCAGGATAATACTGTATTGATAAATGTTTACTAAATATATGAGTGAAGGAACAGGTGTTACAGATAAGGAGAAGCAACCCCAGCTCTGCCCCATGAGACCTCCAAAACCCTCTCGGTGCGCCCAGCCAGCAAGACCTTGTCCCTCACCATATCCACAGAGCAGATCCCTCAGCAGCCAATCTGGGCAGAAAGGCAGGAAAAGGAAATGTCTGCCTCCCTCTGGGCCCAACTTTTCCTCCTTGTGATTCGGAAACAAGAAGGCTTTCATGGAACTACAGCCTGCCACCAGAGCAGAAAAGGACCTGGGAGTCCACTAAAATCCACTCTCATTTTATAGACAGGCCCAGAGAGGAGCAATGACTTGTCCAAGGTCACACAGCAGAGTCTCCTGCTGCCCAGTGCACACTGCAAGCCTCCTGTCCTGGGGGTGGCAGGAACTGGTGCTGCCACCTCTCCCCTGCAGGCAGACCCAGTGGGAGTGTGGGGGAGGCCATGGCAGAGCAGCCCCCAACCCCACTTGGGGAAGCTCCCACCGGGGTTTGAGCTCTGTGTTCCTCTGGCCAGGAAGAGAGAGGCAGTGGAGCTCAAAGCACAGGCCCAGCAGATGGTTTCTATTTGCAGCCACCGAGGCTGGTCTCTGCCAGACTCCTGACCTATTTTGAGGAACTGAGGGCCCTGCTGGCTCAGAGATGCCTCCAGCTTGCACCCCTGAACCCACAGTCTGGCAGGAGATCCACTGGGTGGTTCGAGGCCAGCGCAGAGGGGTGTGGACACGAGGCCAGGCTGGATGGTCTGAGCACAGGCTCCAGAGAAGGGGGCCTCAGAGCATGAGCCCCACATCACCTGCTGCAGAATGGCCCGAGGTGAGTGTGGAAATGCAGGTTCCGGTCCCCACTTCAGGCCTGGGGAATCATACTCTCTGGGAGGGGGCCAGGAATCTGCATTTAACCGAGCCCCTCACCAGGTGATTCCTGTTTGGGATCTTTGCTCTTCAAGGCCTGCTGTGGACCAACAGTACTGGCATGACGGAATCAGAGTCTACAACTAACAAGCTCCCCAGGTGATCCCATGTATGTTAAAGCTGGGGGTTCGTGCGGCTCACACTTGAGTGTGCACCACCATCACCTGGGGGACTTGAAAAGCTACAACTCGCTGAGCTCACCCCCTTTCTGATTTGGGAAGCCTGGGAATCTGCATTCCTAACGAGCTGCCAGGTGATGCTGAAGCTCCTGATCCTGGAACCAGACCTTGGTCCCCGAGCTGCACCACAAGCAGCACAGTGCTCTCCGAAGCTTTAGCTCTGTGACCTTTCATACATCCCTTGATAGCTCCAAGCCTCAGTTTCTCCATCTGTAAAATGGACACAATTCATACATTTTTCCTAGGACAGTTGTGAGGATCCAGTGAAATGATTCCGTGTGTGGACGTGCTTTGTGAACTGTGACTGCTCGACCAAACTTCTAATATGAATCCATCTGTACCGTCAAAAGTGCCGTCGGTGATCCCACCTGCCCTTGACAACCACCTTGCTGGACAGAGAGAGCCAGGCCTAACGGGCCCTCAAGGGCTTCATTCTGCATTCCTAGACAGCCACGCACAAGACTGTGCACACAGTAAGAGCTCAATAAGGGCTGGTGGAATTCAACCCAGGACTTCCAGCTTGCGTCCCAATTCTCTGTCTCCTGCAGTCTCTGCTCCTCACACCTTCCTTCCTGCCCCGCCCTTCTCTTGGCAGGTAAGGCTGAGCAAATTTTTTAAAAAAGGTTGTTTCCCAGAGGAGAGGAAGGGTGAGCTGGGGAGATACCAGGCACAGCTGCCTCCACCACGGCTCCTGGCTTGAGCAGCGCCCTGCCCGACTCCCAGGATGACTTGGGATCCCGTGTTCAGAGCGCGCGGCCTGCCCTGGCACGCCGTGGCGCCCTATGCAGGGGCCTCCCGTCTGCGCAATCTCCCCACCGGGCATCCCGGCCGGGCGCCAGGGGCTCGTGTGTTTACGGTCATGCAGCCCCAGTGCGGGTTGATGGCACTTCCTGTCAACGAAACCTCCTGAAACAATGTGCCAAGTGTGACTGCCGGGCCAGGGAGCAATGCGAGATGTCCATGGGGTGGGGTCCCCTGGGCTCCTCATGAAAGGCGGCTGTCTCCCTCTGGCCCCAGGGTGCAGCAGAGGGGTCCTACTTGTCGGTCTCTATAGTTAGGGACCCTCATGCCGCCCACCTCACAGACAAGAGCTTGCTCCCTGTCACCTGGCAGAGTACAAAAAGATGGGCTGGTAACTGTCCCTGGGGGAAGGTGGCAGTACAGCTTGGGCCTGCCCCTTCCCAAGAGATAACCCGCCCAAACTTCAGCTGGGGAGGCACGGAAGAGGACGGCCCGCTGGCTGCACTGTAGTGTCTCCGTTAGAGAAAAAGGGAGCCCATCCCCGGGGCCCCAGATCGGAGAGGGAGCGCTGGAATTCTTTACATTACCGTTAGTCAGCTGGGGTATACAGAGGGCAGGGCATTAACTTGTCCGCAGAGCAGCAGCTGCCCGGCCACATGCCCGGAGCTTATTTGGGGATAATCTCTGCACTGTCCACCCCACACTGTCCCCAGGGTGTGTGTGTGTGTGTGTGTGTGTGTGTGTGTGTAGGAGTAACCATTTCCTCCAGGACTCTGGAAACAATTCAAGTGGCCTCACCATCTGAGGGTCTAGAAACCAGAGCAGGAACTTTTTGATTGAACTTAATGTTACTGAGAAAATGAAGGGGTTTCTGTTTGAAACCCCTCTGGGGACTGTCTCACAACGTCCTCCCCTCTCAGTCTTGCTAACTTGTAAAAAGAATCCACGCGTTAATTTAGGACACTGCAAAGAAAGGATCTAGCTCTGTGGCCAACCTTTCCCCGACAGCAGCCTCTGTTCCCCAACCCCCCCGGGGACTCGCCACCTCCTTCTAGGTGGTCGCGTTGCCCAGAGCCCTGCTCCACAGGAGGGACCAGTGGCGATGGCTCAACCCACTGGCATCTCCAAGAGTTCAAATGTGAGCTAAGCTGAGCGGGTGGTTGGCGGCAGAGGCAGATGCCATAAGCGGAATGAAAGGGAGGGAAGAGGTCAGAGGGAAACCGCAAAGGGCATCTCTGTCATTTAAAGAACATCGCAGTGCACTTTATTCTTCCGCACTTAGTAGTCGGGACCCTCCCCCTCCCTCTGAATGGCCTCCCTTTACCCAGGGAGGGCCAGCGCTGTTCAGGCAGGACACAAAGCAACCCCGGCTCTGACATCCAAAACAGGGCTCTGCAGCAGCAAAGTGGTCCAAGAGCCAGCATTGTTGAGAGGGGGCTTTTCTCAGTCGCAGTCTCCCCATGTTAGCGAAGGAAGAGTCCCGCCAGGTTGGTGGCCTCCACCATGGAGGGGCCTGGTCAGACACCAGGAGGCGGGAATGCCTAGCCCTTGCAGCCCTTGGGACTGTGAGCGAGAAGGAACAGACACAGGGAAGCGAGTGTTCAGGGCTGTGCCTGATTTCCTGTACTTTGGGCCAAAATCTCAGGGGGAAATGCGCGGGGTAGGTGAGGATGGTCTGCGAGTAGAGAAATCTCCCTCCAATTTCCTGGTGGGCCCAACAGAGGGTGGCTGCCCTGAGTTAAGACGGCAGGAGGCCTGGCCAGAGGGGACCCAGTGTGACCTCCTGAGGCTCCTGCAGTTCCTGGCTGGTGGGGAGGACCCAGCAGTCCCTGTACACCCCTGAGGTGGGACGTGGAGGGTCTTAGAGCCACAGGCCACCTTGAGGTTGCCATGGCGAGGGGAACAAGATGACTGCCTCAGAAGCTGTAGGGGAGCCAGCCCAGGTCCGGGCAGGATGGTTAGTGAGATTCAGGTTTTGCCACCTGCAAGGCCAGGGATGGATCCTGTCGTCAGGGCCAAGAACGAAATGGACTACGAGTTGACCAGTTGCAGATGCCCAAAGAATGGGCTGGTGCAGGACAGACCAGCCACAACTCAGGGATGTCAGCCGGGATATGTTTAAGGTCCAGTGTAAAGCCAGAGGTCCCCTTTCCCCGCAACACCTAAGGTCCTGAGGTCACGTGAGCTTCCACCATCTATATGCTCGGAGGCCAGAGGAGGAGGTGCTCTGGAAGATGAGCCTTTTGTAGTCATTCAAGCAGATGCCAAGTTCCCTCAGAGGCTGAGCCTTCACATCACACACACTGAATCAGACCGACTCCACTGGACCCAGCTGAACGTGTTTTATCACCGTTACTCTGCCAAGTGGGGCTCCTGAACGAGATCAGATTAGCCTCAGTGAAAATAAAGAATCTGTATCTTCTCTGCACATGCAAGTTGTCGGGACTGGCAAGTAAGCCTGTGAAGGCTGTGCGCTGTGCAGATGGACTCTGTGGGTAGACAGCACCCCTGGAGCTATACCACACAGGGACCACAGATGCGGGAGGGTGGCCTAAGGGCACTCACATCACCAGAAAGATAGCCAGGGGACGCCAAGCACCTTCCAGCTCCTAAATTCCAGGCATCAGAGGCCTGGGAGCCTAGAGGCCTGGCTGCCAGTCACTCTCTTGCCCCTCTCCCCATTTGTTGCTAAAGGTCAGAGAGAGTTTGTTTCTAGCAACCAGGAGAGAGCCTACACCAGCAATGCTGAGGGCTGGCACGCGCCCCCTGGCAGCCACCCGGAGCCATTTCGGCAGCCTGTTTACTCCTCGAGTGGAAGCAACTCATCCCTGACAGCTTAAGAGGAAGGGCCCTCCTCGTCCATGTGTCAGCATTTTCTCCAATGTGGCTGCTGGTGTCAAGAGGTAAATGAATTGGCCCCACTGGGTCCATGAACAACTTGCCCCTAGGGATCTACTCTCCCCTGAGCACCTGCAAGCAGTTTTTGGCTGCCACCTCCACCTGGCATTTAGAGTATACTTCATGGTTGGTCAATTCTCTTTACATATGTAGAGCTTAACTTCTCTATAAGGCTGTAAGCTGGGCCTTACACATGGGCCCACCTGTCAGCTCTGATGCTCAGAATGCTCACGCACGCTAAAGGCAGACAGATATGGCTCTGAGTCCTAGCACTTACTAGCTATCGACCAGACAAACCCTGGACAAGTTCATTAACTTTTTGGAGCTTGTGTTCTCACCTAGAAACACGGAGAATGACAATGCCTACATCTTGGGACAGTTCCCATCCTCTTGGTCTTCCTTTGAGTGTCATTCATGGGGAGACTATCAATAACCAGTTGTTGGGTAGATGACTGTTTTTTGGGAGAGACGGGGAATTGAGCGCAAGTTCAGAACTCTGGCATCTGGGTGCTCCCTGGGAACAGTGGGTCAAGTGCTGGGGCAGGGAGGTAGGTAGGTGCTGCGGACTGGACACATAGCAGCCATCCCCCACCCCATACCTGCCCACTCCCCTACAGGAGCACCCCTCACCCTCAGGGGGCCCGCAACCAGTTCTGGCCAATGAAACAGAAGAGGAAGTCTGCTGCAGGGCTTCTGAGAGAATTTTTGTCTTATTAATCAGAGGAGGACACACAAGAAAAGCTTCCTGCTTCCTGCCTTTGTCTGCATTCAAAGATGTAAAGCCTGGAGCTGTGGCACCCACGTTGGGGCCAGAAGGTGACAAGCCTATCACCAAAAAGCCAATATGATAAGACAGACACAAAGGATAGAAATTGCCTGGCTCCTTGATGACACTGTGGAGCCACCAAACCAAACCCAGGACCCCTCCTCCCTCCAGACCTCCTGTCTGATAAACCACGAATATCCCTATAGCTTGGGTCATTCTTGGTTGGCTTTTCTTGTTACTTGCAGCCAAAAGCACTCCAGCTGATGGAAATAAAGAAAAAGTAGAGAGTAGCAGATGTCTGAGTCTTTGGCTACCTGTCCCTATCAGACGTCTCTGCCCCGACAGCCAAGAACCTAGACACGATAAGGAGGCCCAGAGAACACACAGCCCCACCCAAACCCAGCAGCCTGCCCCTGCCAGGGCCAAAGAAAACCAAGACCCCCCCCCCTTCCTTTCCAGGACTTCCTTCACCCTTATTTCCTCAGGGTGGACTGCTGCAGCTGCCTCGGCCGCCCACGCCGTAGCTGGAAAAGCCGCGCAGCTCAGGGGACAGTAGGATGACCACTGGTGGGGGACGGTGACAATCAGGTCCATGCGCCCATTGCTGCGCAACCACACACAGGCATCTCCTGGGTCCAGCAACGCCGCCGAGGTGCGGAAGGAGATTTCCCCCCACCCCCCTTTCTTTATTCCACTGAATGCTGTCACACTGCAGAAACCAGGCGGGCGAGGGGTGGACGGGGGAACGAGGTAATGTATGTAAACATCTGGCCCAGGGCCTGGCGGGCACTGGGCAAACACCGGCCCCTTCCTTTCCCTGCCAACATAATGGCGATGCTGGGAGACGAAGCATGGCCACTGGGCAGCCCCTCGGGGGTGGCAGTGCTCTGGCAGGGGCACACCTGCTATCCTTTCTGGATTCCTGGGTTTCGAAGCACTCTCTCTCCTGGGGCGCTTTCCCTCACGGTGTCACTTAGATACAATGTGGGTGCACACACACACACGTGCACGCATGTGCACACACACAGGCTGCTCAAGAGCCCAACCGCCTGACTCCGTAGTGGGTTGGGGTCACAGTCCCAGGGTCAAGGTCCTCAATTAGCTTCTTCCTCAGCCTCATCCAGATCCTCCTGATCCGACCCCACCAAGGCCGCGCCCATGGTGGACACTTCTGCCGGGCCCGTCCCTTTTGTAAGCACCCACAGGGCCCCGGGAGTTGCTCAGGGCCCCGCCCTTCCACGCACAGTGTTTCAACCCAGTCCTGATCTCAGGCTGGGTTCTTTGCTTCGGGCCCTTCTGGTCCTAAAAATCAAAGCTGCGGTTGCCCAAGTGTCAGACGTTGGCATGGCCTGGCCTCTGCAGGCTCACCTCTGTGGACGAAGTCTCTTGACTCACCCCCACACCCCCGTGGAGGCAGGGTCCCCCAGTCCACAGGGCACTTTGGTGAGAACAGAAAAAGGAGCCTCCTCCTCCGGCAGATACGGCTCCAGGCCGGAGTCCAGGGCTCGGTGAGTGAACACAGACTGGATTTCAGCCCCACCTGCCCCTGCCGGGTGCCTCGCACGGGGCACAACTCACACAGTGTACACAGCAGACCCGCAGTGGAGACTTCCCAATTACCTTCCTGTGTTTCCTACCTAAATGTTTTTCTTGGACGTTGCCCACTTGAGAACTACTCCAGAACTTCCAGTGTGGAGCAGCCCAGCTCAGGGGGCAGCAGCAACTTTACCAAACTCCGAGATCCCCTTGGAGCTCCCCAGCAGCTCCTTGCTGGTCTTACCACGCAGGCCTTTCTCTGCTAATGCTGACGAAAGTTACAGCACCTCTGCCGTCCCCTTACGACTCACTCCTCCCTGCCCCGTCTGGCGGTGAACCACCACCTGCCCCAGGAGAGCAGCTGTCCCTCCCTCCCGCATGCTCAGCCTGTCCTTTGCCCAGCTCACCCCTGCGTCCACAGCGCGGGAACTGACGGGACCCTTCCTGGCAGAATGTCTCCTGTCCCCAGCAACCTGCAGGTAAGGCTCGGGGAGTGAACAGGGAGACGGGCTGAGCCCATGCAGCAGGAGTGTAGACCCTGGAGGGGGATGGACAGAGGAACTCTACCAGCTCCCGCCAGAAACAGCTGCTCCACTTCCGGGGCCCCATTTGGCTGTCAAATGAGGATAATAATGATAATGGTGCTTCCTCATGGGGCCGATGAATGCACGTAAAATGACTGTCACATTACTTGGCTCGTACTATGTGCTTAACACATGTAGGATTGTAAAGTCCCTAAACTCAACTGCTTCGGTTTCCTTGTTTATAAGATGGAAAAAGCAATGTGTTGCATGTTTTCATGTGTCTGACATTTAGTGCCGGACTTGCTAAATGTCAGGCACTGTTCTAAGCACTTTGCAAATATTAACTGACCGAATCCTCATAGCAACCCAGTGAGGTAGGAGCTACCTCTGCCCCTTATTACAGGGCAGGAAACGAAGGCACAGGCATTAAGTAACTTGCCCAAGATCACCTAGGGAAGCATTACTGTGGAATGTTTCTCACCATTATGACTGATAGATGCGAAGCGCCCACCCAAATTAAGCTGGCCCTTCTTCCCCTTTCTCTCTCCCCCAGCACTGATGTTGCTGGTTCAGTCATGGCTAGGCGATGGGAGGGGATCGCAGCGCTCTCTATGGAAGGCTTCCTGCTGGGTTTCCAGTTTGGCAACAGGAAGGGAAGGTTTTGAGTGAGTTAACTCAGCACAGAGCCTCCCGGAGCTGGTGCACCAGAGCTCAGGAAGTTGGCTGCAACAGGGGCAGGCGTGGAGACGGGGAAAGTCTGGGCGTTTGGGGCAGGAAGGAGGCTATGCCCGTGAGCCGGAGTGTCTATGGGGTGGAGAAGCTGCAAGATTCAGCTCGGCAAACGATGACTGAGCCGCCTCACACAATCCTCGTGGTTCAGTGCAGATGCCATTTCCTGCCACATCACCCCATCCTGTCCTGCAGATAAAGACCAGACTTGTCCCAGTGTCTCTCACCAAACCACGATTCTGCTCTCCTCTCCCACTAGCTCCTTCTGCTATGGCCACACTCTCCTCATCGTCCCAGGCACGTGGTTACCTCCACTTCCCTAACCCCAAGACGGTCCAAAGAGAAGCCTGCCCTCCTCTCCCCGCGTCCCACATCCTACCCATCTTCCCCCAACACACTCCTTCCCTGCCCACTCCCCCAACATACTCTTCCTTCTCAGGGATCCCCCTGCACTTGAAGGTCCCGGCACACCACGCTGAGGGACCAAGGGTGAGTCGCCCTGCCTGGTGCACCGCTTTTCTCGTGTTTGCTCTTACTTCTAAACTCCTCAAGGGTTAGGATGATGTCTTAGTCATCTCTGAATCCCCTGCATGAGAATGGCACAGGGTCAACATAAAAATGAATACACAAACATAAAATAAAACAAACAAGTAAAAATAAAGTTTTATAATTAATGCATGTTAGAAGCATTTACAGGAATTAACTAATTTAGTCTTTATTATCCTTATGATGCTGGCATTACTATGCACGTCTTGCAGATGCCGGGACAGAGGTGAAGACAAGATAAGCATATTGCTAAGGCCCTGCAGTTAGCAGTGGTGGGCCTGGAGCTAAACCCAGGAGTCCGGCTCCAGGGCCTGTGCTCAGAGCTGCCCTCCACACTCTCGTTGTCGTTTGCTGAGTGACTCAACGACACCTGGCCTTCTACCTGTTCTTCAGACCTGTGACTCCCCAGGGCGGCTGAAGGGGCTGTGTCCCGGGGGCTGGGGCTGACCTTTCTCTAGAAAAGGTTCTTAGCCCTTGCTGCTGCAACTTAAAGTCACCTGGGGAGATTTTTTTCATAAGTACTGACACCTGGCCCTCTCCCCGCCAATGAAATGGAAGCGTGGATCCTGGGGCCTGGACCTCTGTATTCTAAAGAGCTCCCCACAGTGAGAACCAAGAGCCACCACTCTAGGGGCAGCAATTTCCATGGAGTCCCCGACCATCTCCTCCCTCCCGCTCCCTCAAAGGCTGGGAGTCCTCTGTCTGCGTCATCAGGCCCTGCTTCTCCCTCGGCCCACACCAGTCCTCCCCAGAGGGCAACGGGAGCCAAAGAGAGCAAACCTCTCTGCACCCCTAGGGCTTAGCACTGCGTAAGCCACAGGTCATGAGACAGGGACTCAGGGACCCAACCTACCTGGCAGCCAGCACAGCGATTAAAAATGTCCCGAATTAGTTGCCAACATTAAAAAAA
>VBSM01002959.1:10235395-10248522 GCA_008086735.1 Cheirogaleus medius | reverse complement strand
GATGGCACAGGAGCAGGACCAGCCAACCAAGTCCTTTGAGTCCGTCTCTCATCTCTTCCCATCACCCTGTCTCTAGGGATTCAAATCCTCCTTCCCACTGGAGGCTGAGCTGGCAGTGGTGCTGGGCAGAGTGCGGGAGGAATCGGGAAGGGCTTCCTGCCCACACAGTGGTCAGGAACCTGGCCATGCTCCCTGCACTCCAGAGAGTTCCAGAGAGTGGCTGCTGTAATCCGGGCTGTTGACCATGGAGGGGCTGGGGCTGCTCACACGCCCCCACCTCCAACCTCACGCCTAGCAAGTGGCACAAACGGGGAGTACCCAGGAGCTGTGACGGAGCATGCGGTAATCTGCACCTGGCCCCACCCGCCCGCCGCCACCCCTCCCCGGAGCAGCAGGATCCCGGGTGCTGGGAGGGAGACCCACAGTAGGGTTTCTGAGCAAAGGAACCTGAGGCCGCCCTTGGCGTCTCCCACCAGGAGTCCACCCCACTGCCCCGAGATGACTCCTTGTCCTGTGGCAGCCTCAGATCACACTGTGGGTGGGAGAGGCTGACCTCACCCACTCTGTCCCTCTGAGGCGCACTGGGGTGGCGGTGGGGAGGCGGAGTAAACACAGCTCCGCCTGGTGGGGTGGCCTGGAGGTCACTTGTGTCGGGCTTCCACACGTGTGGACACTGCCAGGGCTCCCACATGACCTTCCAATGGTAGTGCGAAGGACACAGGGTGCGGGTGCAGCAGCTTCGGTCCTGGCGCCGCTCTGCTGCTCGGGCAAGTCTCAGAGCCTCGAGCCAAGAGGCAGTTTAGGCTGACGGCTAAAAGAGCCAGACCTTTTCCTTGCTGTGTGGCCCCAAGCAAACAACATCACCTCTCTGAGCCTCTATTTTCTCATCTACAAAATGGGGATTATATCAATAGGGCTTACCTCATAGTGCTGATGTGAAGATTAGACTCCCTAAAGTACACAAGGCACCTGACACACTCTAAGCATCTATAAGTATTAGCCGTCACTATCCCCATCACACCGTCCTGTTTCCAGTCTGGTAAACAGGAATAGCCCTGATCCCAGCCCTGCCTCCCTCGAGGGGCATCATGAGATAAGGTGAACAAAATTGTAAACTCCCTGAGGACAGAGTCTGTGTCTGCCTTGTTGTAGCCCCAGGATTCAGAATAGTGTCTGGCAATAGAGGTGCTCAGCAAATACGAATGAATGAATGAATTTTTTTTTTCTGAGAGAGTCTCGCTCTGTTGCCCGGGCTAGAGTGCCTTGGCGTCAGCCTAGCTCACAGCAACCTCAAACTCCTGGGCTCAAGCAATCCTCCTGCCTCAGCCTCCCGAGTAGCTGGGACTATAGGCATGCGCCACTATGCCTGGATAATTTTTTATTTTTTTCTATTTTTAGTAGAGATGGCATCTTGCTCTTGCTCAGGCTGGTCTCAAATTCCTGAGCTCAAGAAATCCTCCCGCCTTGGCCTCCCAGAGTGCTAGGATTACAGGCTTGAGCCACGGCGTCTGGCCGGGAATGAATCTTGTGACTCTGAAGGCACTGCACAGGGCTGAGCTGTTTTTGTTTCTATGAGTAGATGGTGATGTCCAGCGATAGGATGGGCTGTGCTGGGAGGCGGTAAGTTTCCCATCACTGAAGGCAATTAAAGAAACTAGGAAATCACTTGGCACAGGCGTCAGAGATAGGACTCACATAGCAGGTTCAGGTTGACCTGGGTGACACTCAGGAGTCCTTTCCAACTCAGAGTGAATGACAGGCTGACTCGTCCCATCCCAAATCCCCTAAGCCACCAACAGCCTTCAGGCAAGTCTTGCTCAGTCAGCTCACACCCAGGTAAATTTAAATTATTATTCCCATTTTAAAGATGGAAAACTAAGGCTCAGAAGGTGAAATGACCTGCCCAAGGTCACATGGCTGGCGAAAATCCAAGTTGAGCTTTGGACCCAGGATGTCTCGCCCCAAAGCTTGAGTCACACTGCCTCCTTAACACAAACCAACAACCAAGTTGAAGCGAGGCCCATTGGATCTCCCCCCACCTTGGCGGTGGAGCCAGCCGGGCAGCCGCCCTCTGGAAAGGCGGGGTTGGGAGGCAGGAGCTCCCAACCCAGGCGAGCGTGCACTGGTCTCTGGGTTCATGCAAGTGTGGAACCCTGGCAGGTGCCCTCGTCAGAAACGCCTTCTCTTCTCCTCCTGGTAAATCCTATTAAACGGCACAAGTACGGTTCAACTGTCTCCTGCCCCGGGAAGCCTCTCTGCTCCCTGAGAAAGAACTCGGTGCTCCCTCCATCATGCTTGGTGCAGACTCCTGCTAACACTTACGACATTGTTCTCCGGCTAGTTGTTTATGTGTCTGCCTTCCCCGGCAGACCGTGAGTCCCCTGGGGCTGGGGGCAGTGTGTGATCCATCTCTGCCTCCGTTCCGACCATGAGCACAGGGCTGGGGCCCTCAGAGATGCTCAATTGCTCACTGAACGCGGTGGCTAAATTTCTTCTGGCCTGGAGGGTCCCAGCAGCGGTGCTGGCGGGGTTTACGGGGGCTCACGGAGCTGCGAATATTCGCTGCTGATCTCATCCATCCACTCCGAGCCGAGTCACACAGCCCATTAATAAGCAGGCGAGGAGAACATCTGCGGCTCCCTCAGAAAGCAATCACTTCCCGGAAGTGGAACGGAGTGTAATCGGCCATGTACTATTCTCTGCCGCTCCCACGTGGAGCTCGGCCAGCAGACGGCCTTGCGCTCACCGCACCGGACTTTCTACCCTTTGTTGGGGGACTTCATCCTAGAAACTGGCTCCCCGCCCAGCCCTGCCTGACATGCACAGTGGAAAGGCCTGGAAATGTCCTAACCTTGGTCCTGCCATGGCGGCTCAGTGGTGGCAAGCACATCTCTCCGGGGTTTAGTTTGTTTATCTGCAATTTGGAGAAATAACAACCCTACTGTGTCTGCCTGTTAAGGCTCCGATATGAAGGGGAATGAGTGAGCAATACAGAGGAGGCATTTTGGAAATATAAAAATGATTCAAAAGCAAGATATAGGGCCAGGTGATCCCTAAACTCAGGCGTTTGAATAAGGTTGGAAGGGGAAGGCCCTTTGTACTCCTGTGGCTTAAAATATTAACTACACTACTCAAGGACAAGTGCTCTTCCTTTCTGGACCTTGGTTCTGTCATTTGTCAAATCAGGGGTTGAATGGAATCAGTGTTTTCCAAACTTCATAATTTGAGTACTACTGCTAATTCATGCTTGCCATTTCTACAAATCACCCAAACCATATTTGTTTAAAATTTTTCTTTAAACTGACTTCCTAAAATTTAAATATCTGTATTAACTTCATTCTAAGCAGCTTTAGCCACAACATCACCGGTTTGATGTGCTAGCTATCCTTTCTTCTAATATGCATTAAATAAATACATGACAATTAAACCAAACCATGTTCATCCAGGCCCCACTGAGACCATCTTGTGCACCACTGGTGGCCACATCCACCCCCTGAGAAGCACACGGAGAGAGGACGCTTCAGGACAGTTCCAGATCTAACAGTCCAAGGTTCATATCTATGTGATGCACTCACCTGGCACCCAGTCCTGGGACAGACGCCCCAGGAGATGGTAAGAAAATCCCATCTTCTAATAATACCTTCCCATCTTGCCTGGGGAAAATATGCTTTTCAGTTGCTTCGGTGTGTTTTATTTGCATTTTCTTTAAAGCCTGCTCTCAGGCAATGTACTAAAATGTATACATTATAGCAGGATGAAAATCTAAGTGATAAAATTCAAACTAAAGAAAAGTGAGGGTAGGAGAACAAAGGCAAGGCAAAATGAATATATAAAAGGCTAATTAGAGCTCTTGAATATTCCCTGGAAGAATGCCACAGAGTGGGGCTCTGAGCTTCCCGGTAGTCAAAGTAAAAAGGGAAACATGATTCATTCTCCTTTCATTCTTATTAGTATGTGATAATGACAGCATCATCCCCAACTGCATCCCTAGGATAAATGTGGTATAATGATGGTCTCCAGGGCTGCTGATCTGGCTAGGAAGATGCTACTCCCATCTCGTGATAGGTGTTCCTATCTCTTTTGGGGCCCATCTCCTATGGCAATGCCCTGTGATCTTCCCCAAGTAAAGCTTTGATCAATTCTCTTTCTCAAAATTTTACAATGTTTATCTCTTACCTATAGAATGAAATTAAAATTTTTCCGGCTTGTATTCAAACATCCCCATGAACTAGCCCCAAAATATCTTTAGGGTCATGTCTCTAAGAACCTCATGTTTAGACCACGATGTAACTGCCTGAATTCAATGTCTGGCTCTACCACTTAGTAGCCATGTGACCCTGGGCAAGTTACATAACTTCTCTGGGTCTCAATTTCTTCATTTGTAACATGAAGCAATAAAGAGTGCCTGTCTTATAGGATTATTGGGAACTGAACATGATAACTCAGGAAGAACATTGCTCACATGCAGATACACCAGTGCTGGCTCGTCGGCTGTGCACGCTCACACTCCCGGGCCCCTGCTCTGCCCTTGCTTCAGTCTGGCCGCCTTTCTCCTTTTTCTGTTTACTGAAATCCTATCACACATCTGGCTCAAGTGCCACTTGAACTGTGAGCCTTCCCTGATTTTCCCCACCAAAATAACCCATTCCTTGCTCTCTTTTTCCACAGCGCATAATGCATATGCAATACAATATGTGTAACATATGCAACACTCAACCAGTGTTTCCCACACTGGGGAGTCACCTCCTACTGGTAGGTTATGAAATCAAAGTGGTAGGTTGCTACCAGCATTTTTTTAAAAAATGAAGCAGAGTAGAAAAGACTAGAAAACAGTGGAGTGCATGGCATGACTTTTGATTTGGTTTTGTACATCTAACATAAATTTTGCATGTGTGTGTGTGTGTGTGTGTGTATTGGGTCATAACAAAATGATTTTCTTACTAGCAGTTGTGGTAAAAAAAAAAAGTCTGAAATATGAGTTCCTGGAGGGCAGGGACTGACTCTGGTTCACCTCTGTTCCCAGCACTTACTAGAGTACAGAGCCTGACTCATAGCAAATGCTCAATACACATTTGTTGAAGTGAACTGAAAAATCCAGTAATGCAGAATAGTGTGTTTGTTTACTAAGGCATTGGCATTGCAGGTGCCTGACATTCCACTGTAAAACCCCATGGGCAGCCACAGCTTCCGAGGGCCCCATTCAGGCACAGGGCCCACCCAGCGGGATGACAGCCACTCACTGGGGATTCAAGTTGATGTTGCTGGGTGTGAGTGGAAGAGAACAATATGGCTTTGCCCCTGTTTTCCCAGGACCCCCTCTTAAGATTTCACTTTCATCCTCTCCAAAATGGGAGTATTGATGCTAGCATTGTCTACGCACAGGGAGAGAACACAGTGAGGAAAGGCCAAGCATCCATCTGGTCCTACTCTTCAAGCTGGGTTTGCTGAGAATGAACACACACACGCACACACTTACACACATATACATGCATGCACACACTCACCCACACACATACACTCCCACACACACATGCACACACACGCTACTCTTCATTTTACAAGAGGGAATGTGGAGGCCCAGCGTGGGCAAATGACTTGCTCAAGGTCACGTGGCCAGGTAATAGCAGAGTTGGGACTAGAACCAAGTCCCTTGGTTCCCACACCAAAAGTGAAAGGAGGACAATGATACATTGAACAGAAAAGTGCTTGGAAAACATGGAAGGTCCGTTTTAAGATGGAGAGGTGGAGTCAATGCCCGACTCCAGGATCCGCAGAGATAAGAGGCCACAGTGGCTGACACACTTTCTCCTCTCCTGCTGCCTCTGGGTTCCTGCCCACTGCCAGCCGCCACTCCCCAGCCACCTGAGCCAGGCTAGCACCTGGCTTCATAGAGCCCGTGACAGCGGTGTTGTTGAAAAGCACAGGCTTGGAGGCAGACAGACTCGGCTGTATCTCAGTCCCAACGATTCCTAGGCCATTTTTTAACCCCATGAGAGCCGTGGTTCATCACCTGGTAGCTGGGGTTACTATTCTCCACATGCATGGTTCTTGGGAGAATTAGATGAGACAAGGCAAGTTAAATACCTAATAAGTTTCTAAACATTAGTTCCTTCGCTTCCCCTTGTCCCTCAAAAACCCTTTATTTCATCCTCAGAGATGTCTTCCAAATAAAACAAAACCTCATTCCAAAAGACTTCTCAGATCCATGGTCAGAATTAGCCTGTCTGTGTGAGGCTGGTT
This sequence comes from Cheirogaleus medius, assembly GCA_008086735.1. Taxonomy (NCBI): domain Eukaryota; kingdom Metazoa; phylum Chordata; class Mammalia; order Primates; family Cheirogaleidae; genus Cheirogaleus; species Cheirogaleus medius. The sequence continues at coordinate 10,242,282 of VBSM01002959.1, read as the reverse complement.
CCAGAACCAATGCAGTCATTCCCTCCAGCCGTGCGCCCATCTGCCTCCCCCACGAGACCACAAGCCCCCAACAGGTAAGACCAAGCTCTCAGGCCCTCCGTCACGCCAGGCCCTCGCCCATGGAGTCCTCGCAGACCACGGCGGCACGGGGCGGCCCGTGTGTGAGGGCCCCACGTGCTGACACAGCTGCGCCCGTGCCTGTCAGAATCATTCAGCCGGGGCCTGGACGTCTGCACGATTGCCCACGGCGCCCAGCAGGCGGTTTGAATCCGGATCCAGGGCAGCCGCCTGCTTTTAAGGGAGCACAGCACGGCAGAAGGCCAGCAGACCAGACAGCGAGAGCCCCTTGGGGACTGGGTGACCTTGAGCAAGGCTTTCCCCTTCTGTTGGAGTCACAGTAAAATTCTGAAGCCTATAAATAAGACTCAGAATAAGGCTAAATACCTGTCTGAGAAGAAACTAGGGAGAGCTTTTTAAAGCTACACATACCCTGCACAAGATTCGTAACCCTCCTGCCCCCAACAAGTGCATAAGGGAATCTAGGGTGGGGGAGACGAGGCAGGGTATTGTTGTGAAAAGGCTCCCATGATAATCCTGATTAGCCACGTCCCAACAGCAGCCCAGTTATGCCCGTCATTGTACTGTTTCCTACAAAAGCACAGGCTGTAGAGTCAGTCCTTGGGCAATTAACCGATCTGAGCCAGGTTCTTCCATCACAGAACGGAGAGGAGGCTCGTGCAGAACAGGACCGCTGGGAGGAGGGAGTGAGCCCCAAGTGTAAACCACCCCGCAGGTCCGGCCACGCAGGTGTTCTGTGAATGGCAGCCTCCTCCACCCTCCTCACCTGGGCAACATTTGTGTCTCCGTTAAGCAGTAAGCATCTAGGAAGGAGGACTGTGGTCTTCCTTCCGGTCTTAGTCCTTGCTGGCTGCTATAACAAAATACCATAGACTAGGTGGCTTCTAGACAGCAGAAATCTATTTCTCACAGTTCTGGAAGTGCTGGGGAGTCCCAGATGAAGGCACTGGCTGATGTGGTGTCTGGGGAGGGCCTGCTCTCTGCTTCACAGATGGAGCTTTCTAGCTTCGTCTTCACATGGTGGAAGAGGTGAGGGTCTCTCAGGGGGTCTCTTATATAAGGGCACTAATCCCATTCATGGGGGCTCAACCCTCAGAATTTAATCACCGCCAAAGGCCCCATCTCCTAATAACCTCGGGGGTCAGAATTTCAACATATGAATTTGGGGGGACACATTCAGCCCATAGCACTTCTGCTTCTCATCTGAGCCTCATCCACAGCCACTATCTCGGGACCGGGCACATTAAAAAGGTCTGAAGTCACTTTTAATACAAACATCCATTGTGTGGTTGTCCTGCAGCAGGCCCCAGCGTTAGGGGATGCAGAGAGGAGTAAGACCAGCTGCACCCTTCAACACACTCCCGGTCCAGTGGTCCACTCCGGCTAGGAAGGTCAGCATTAATCCCAGCTCTTGGGTGCCTGAGGCCCTCAGGCCACACCACAGGTGCTCCGGGGAATTACTCACTGACTGTTAATGACCAAACAGTGCATCCCTAGGAGCCCTGGGGGGCGGAGGGACTGTTTCCCTGGCTGCCCTGAACTTGAACTAAGCCATGGCTTCCACTGCAGCCAGGAAGGCCTGCAGTGGCACCCACAGTGCCCTCACCTCTCCCCTCAGAGGCCCCATCGAAAAGCCTGCCTCCTGTTCACAGCGCCCCCACCATCCCACCCTCTGGCATCCGGGTCCCTGACGAACAGGACTCTGTGGGCGGCAAGCCCCCACCCCACCCGACTCCCACACACAGAAGCTTTGTCCCTCGGCTGCTGCATAATACATGGGCGCAGGCCCGGACCAGCCTCGGGCCCATCTTGGACAACAGGCCCGTCACTAAGAGGCTGTGCGGGGCACAGCCAGGACACAATGCGCTCCAGTCAGAGCTGAGAGCGGCATAAAGGGCCTGCTGGGGGCCTGGAACCAGCCCCTCCCCCAGTGCACTGGCAGGAACAGAGGGCCCAGGGAGTCCTCAAATCCTCCCAGTCACTTTCCAGCAGAGCCTTGGTCCACGTCCTTGACCTTGAGGCTTAGATGCTTTCCCCTCATGACCCTGTGGAGTCTTTCTGGCCCCTCCTTGTCTTAGCCCCCATGTTCCTTCCAGAAAAGAGTTTCTCCAGCAGGTCTCATTGCACCAGCAGTTTCTGGCATGCTCCTGGCTGTCTTAGGAGGTGGTTTCTGATCCTGACTGGCCCGGAGGCTCCTCACCTACCTGTACCCACACAGCGGTGGGAAAACAATAAAGAAAAACAAGAGAGGGACATTATGAATCACCTAACACGTACTTCCTAAAAGAAGCTATGCACAATTTTATGTGATAATGTAGCACCCTCCTCTCGCAAGGTATTTAAATAGAACAAATCCACATGCAGCCCACCTCTATATAAGCAGAACTGGGGAATTACATGTACAGCTGCTTTAACAATAGGGTCTGGGAGATTTGTTTTTGAACCACCCCGCAAAACTCATTAAAGCTGTGTCCAGAGCACACAGACACTTATTCTGGGGCCCACTCCCAAGATTCTGATGCAGGAGGTTTGGGTAAAAGCCTAGGAATCTGCATTTTAACAAGCACCCAAGAGATGCCAACGCAGTTGGTCCACAGATGACACCTTTAAGACACACGGGTTAATGACAAATTAAAGGCTTCAAAAACACAAATGGGTACCACACACTGTGGTTAACTAAACAACCCACAGCTAACTAAATCTATAATGATGGAGCTAAACTCACAGCAATTTATAATTCAAAAGCAGGAATAGCAGCAATGGGACTTTGCAGCCAACTCAAGATGACACTGAGGGCAAGGCGTCCTCACTGAGAATTTCAGGAGTTACACCCATCTACGCAGGTACACACAGTAGATTTGCCAAGGACTGCAAAGGTGCCAGACGTCTTGGTAGAATACTGATTTCAAGGCCCCAAATAAACTCTAGGGATATGCTAATTTAGGTTTACAAATGCCATGTCTGATAACCTTTATTTAATGCAGGAGGATATTTCTAATCACCTGTTGGTTGTATGTTAAAATAAAAAGTCTATGCAATTGTCCATCGTTGGCTCTTAAGAAGCCAAGGAAGGGCTTACGATTCCAAATCTGTTCTCAATCTTTCAGGGAGAGCCTTGCTGCCCGCCAGGGGACTGAACTGGCTGTTCAAATTTTGCTGCATAGAGAGAAAGGAGGGAAGGCCTGAGAGGGTCGAGATGGGGCAGGAGTCAGATTCAGTTCATTTTGATAAGCCTCAATTTGGTAAGCCATTTTAATAAGCTGCTGCTACCATCACACAGCTATTTGGAGCCCTGAAGCTCTGGGTTTGAAGATCTGTTTATTGCAAAGATTGCTCATTTCCTGCTCTTCTATTCTTGATTCTGTTCTATTCTCTCTCGCAGCAATGGAGTCTTAGTTTTTTAGTGGGGAAAAGACTACATTTCCCAGGTGCCCTTGCAACCTAGTGTATGGTCACGTGATGGTGTTCTGACGAATAGAATGTGAGCAGTAGTGTCATGTGGCAGCTCCTGGTCATCCATGAAGGAAGGAGAAGCCCTCTCCTTCTTCCCTTCCTCCTTCCCACAGGTAGAAACATGGGCATGGTAGGGAACCATCTTAGATGACAGAGTAACAAGAGAGAAGGAACTTGGGCCACTAACAACTTTGAAAAGAAAAGCCACCTTCACAGCCTGGATACTTCCATCTAGACTGTGACGTGAGAGGAAAATTAATTTCAATTTTGTTTATACCACTTCAGGTCTTTAGTAGAGCAGCCAAAGCCATGTCCTCCCCAAAGCGCTGTTTCTAATTCCTATTTCTCACCCTTCCATGACCCTTAGTGTGGGGGCAGGCAGAGGGGGTGTCTGACTCCTGATTTTGAGAGAAGCCAGTTAAGAGAAAAGCACACAAGCTAAGGCTGCTCCCGTCACCTGCCTCTTCTAGAACTCCTGAGGAAGACAGGAGAGCAGCAGGTTTGTCTGAAGGGCCATCGGGAGTTGGGTGAAGTTCAAGAGGGGAGTCCCAAGTCCTGCTGAACCTGGCCATACTGATTTCCTGTGCTGACCCAGGGGAGTTAATGGCTCTGAAGTTCTGGAGCTGGGAAAGGGACTCAAGAAAGTAGTTCCAAGGGACAAATGCCACAAAGGGCAGGGGAGCTGGGGTTAATGCCACCTTTCTGTTCCCAAATGCTGGGAATTCCCGAGCTACTGATCTGCAGAGTCACAGGAATCCAAAAGACCTTCCAATCCCACTCCCTCATTTACAAAGGAGGGAAATGAGGTGTGAGGATGTAAAGTCATGAGTTCAAGGTCAGTTAGAGAGCATGCTGTAGGCAGGCCAAGGCTTGACCTCAGATCACCTGGCCCCTCTCAGTTCAGAGCTCTTCTATGTTCTGTGTTCCAACTGCTAGAACAGCCCAGCTCCCAGGAACTCAAGAGTGTTCAAAATCTTACCAAACAACCTCCTCTCACCCCCCACAGCTCTCAGCTCTCATCCTCTACCCCAGACCTCAGGGTACTGACTCCCACATCATCCATTCCAGTATGTGAGGACTCCTCTGCGGTACTGGGCATTTCTCATTCTCCTTCTTTCTTTCTCTCCTCCTCCTCCCTCCTCTCTCTCTCTTTCACACACACACACACACACACACACACACACACCCTCATAAATAAATGGTGTCATTCACTATTGACTTGTCCTTATGATCATCATTTCAAAGTCTACACACAAAAAACATCATAGAAAATAAGAACTTGACAGGTGTAATGCCCATCTTTATTCCTCTGTATTCACATATTCACTTTTGGTCCTCGTCAACATGTACATTCATCTGTATCCAGAGCCTTTAAGACCTTCATTCATTTGTCTCATTATATCTATTCCTGGGAATCCTCCTGCTATGGTTTGGATATGGTTGGTTTGGCCCTTCAAAATCTCATGTTGAAATTTGATCCCCAATGTTGTAGGTAGGGCCTAATGGGAGGGACGTGGGTCATGGGGGCAGGTCCCTCATGAATGGCTTGGTGTTGTCCTCTGATAATGAGTGAGTTCTCACTCTGTTAGTTCCTGCAAGAGCTGATTGCTAAAAAGAGCCTGGCACCTCTTCCCCTTACTCTCTTGCTTTCTTCCCCTTTCCATGTGACGCTGCCCCCTCTGCCTTCCACCATGAGTGCAAGCTTCCTGAGGCCCTCACCAGAAGCAGATGCTGGCACCATGTTTCTTCTAATAGCCCGCAGAACTGTAAGCCAAAATAAACCTCTTTTCTTTACAAATTACTCAAGCTCAGGTATTCTTTTATAGTACCATAAATGGACTAAGACACTACTCCAACAAAAAAATGAGCAATGTGGACATATTTCATGTACAGGGTTGCTTCTTAAAAGTAGAAAGTGGGGATTACCTAAGTGCCCAATAATAAGATGTTTATATGGCTGGGCATGGTGGCTCACTCCTGTAATCCCAGCACTGTGGGAGGCCAAGGCAGGAGGATCATTTGAGGCCAGGAGTTCAAGACCAGCCTGGACATCATAGTAAGACCCTGGTTCTACCAAAAAAATTAGTTGGGCAGGATATCACCCACCTGTAGTCCTAGCTACTCTGGAGGCTGAGGCAGGAGAATCACTTGAGCCCAGGAGTTTGAGGTTGCAGTAAGCTATGATGATGCCACTGCACTCTACCAAGGACAACAGAGTGAGACTCTGTCTCTAAAAATAAAAATAAAAATGGCTGATAAAATATGTTTATGTTTATATGCTAAACTGTTGTACAGGCATAAAATTATGCTTTTGAAGCACATACCCTATTTTATTATATCTAATTCAATCAATTGTAGGACTGACCATTATTTTATATTCCTCTAGGAAAGGAAAAACATATAGTGATTAACTATGACATGCTATCAATTGAAGAGATATCCAAATTTCAGAGATCACAAATGTGAAATATTAAAATCAATGAAGTATGGTATAAATAATGCCATGGGGAAATGTCCCTGATGCAATGTTGTAATATTAAATGCATAAGGTAAGATATATTCATATATGCTCATAGGGAAAAAAAAGTGAAAAGAAAACACCAAAATATTAATTCAAAGGGTGGTATCTTGGGGAAGTAGGATAAAGGGTGATTTTTTTTATTTCATCTTTATACTTTTCTGATTTTCCAAATTTTCTAGAATGAACCTGTATCATTTTTATAATCTGAAAACAACATTGCTGTTTTTAAAAATAAATGTAAAAACAAACACAACAGAACAGGTAAAATCACGGTGAGCATGTCACTCCGGACTCTGCATTCTTTTCTGTCCTCTCCAGTAAGCACATCCATATTGACAGCCGGTTCCCATGAGTCACGCTTGGTGGCGAGGGCGCATTCCCTCGTGCTGATGAACCGCTTAGCTTAGCTTAGCTGTTGTTCGGTACATGGAATGTTTCCCAATTTTTTGCTAACACAAACAAAGCTTTGTACAAAGTGCTTCTTTTATTTTCCCCTTTGGATTCTTTCCTTGGCCGCTTCCAAGGTGTGGAATGGAAGGTGCTACCTGACATCTCTGGGTGTTAGTTTACATCTGTGAGCTGGAGTCAAGGGACAGTGTGGTGTGGAAGGTTCATTTCCTCTGATACTGTTTCTACATGTGAACATTCTGGGCTGGCCTGCTGCTGTGTTGGCCTCCCAAACCCGCCTCACAGAAACTGAAATTCTTCCACTGGGCATCAGAGTCTCTTAGGCTGCAAGGTGATAGGCCATTTTAATAAGTGAAATCAACACTCCAGTTCCTTGGGAGACGGGACCCGTGAGAAACGCACGTCAGGTATAGAAGACAGACATAGG
>VBSM01002959.1:10216883-10235295 GCA_008086735.1 Cheirogaleus medius | reverse complement strand
CAGTGAGGAGGCCCAGAAGGGCCGTTCCTGAGCCCTGTGGTGAAATGCAGCCCCGCAAGCCCACGGCCCCAGCTGGCCCCGCTCACCCCTGGGCAGCCAGAGTAGCAGCCTCCCGTCAGTAGTTGTATGCCTTTGGTGTTTAACAGGGTGCTCTGGGGAAAGAACGGCAGTGGAGGAGTGGGGGCAGGGCTTGATGAAATTGCTGGGAGACCAGCAGCAAAGAGGAGATGAAAACCCCATTCAATCCCCAACTCCAAAGAAGATACGGATTCGGGAGGCAAGCCCTGCCCAGAGCTCAGAGATTTCCCTTCCTTCTCCTCTCCATCACCCCAAGCCTGGCTCAGACCCTCGTTAGCTCACACCTGGATGCCTGATGTACACCGTGAACCGAGGCACTCTCCTGGAGCTTACACAGCCACAGCCCCCTTCTTAGAAACGGATCCTGTTGGGAGAAGTCAGACAGTTCCTAGCAGCCTGGTGTGACTCAGTTTGCCAGATCCTTTGCTCCTCCGCCAGAAAAGTCTCAGAGAGAGAATGGAGGATGAGGACAGATTCTCTTGACATAGCAAATGTGCCGCCACCTGCCCCGCAGCTGTACCCACAGTGCTTACAAGGCCCCATGCTCATATTGTTCCTGTCACCTGCAGTCCTTTTCTCTCTCCCTGCCCATGTGCCAGGCCCAAACCCCAGCCATCCCCAGGGATCCAGTTCCACCACCGAGCAGGCATCCCGGGGCCCGCAGCAATTCTCTCCCGCTGCACATGGCGGTGATTTGCAAGTTGATTTCCTTTCTGCTGCCCTGAGAAGTTCTGAGTTTGAGCTCTCTCTCCCTTCCTGGCATTGAGTGGGAGTTTTAGTAAATACTTGTTGAATGGATGGATGGAGGCCTGGAATAGCAGACAAGGGCGGGGGAGGGGAATGATGATGATGATGACAATGATGAAGAATTAAGTCCCCCTCCTGCAGCCTCACAACTCTTCACAGCCAGCTGTGGGAAGCCTGAGAAAGGGCATTAGGGAGTCCAGCAGGGCAGGGGCAGAGAACAAAGCCATGACACTCCAGCCATTCAAGACTCAGGAATTCTGGTTCCCCAGGGAGCTCCCTCCCGTAGAGAGGAAGAACTGGGAAGAAGAGGGGAGGATGTTCCCTGACCCACAGGTCTCACATCATTCTCCAACAAATCCCTTCACTGCACACGGCCAAATCCTTGAAAAACAGAAATGTCCCCCCACACACACATTCACGCACGTGTGCACACACACACATAGCAATACCAGGAAGTGCTGGGGGCTCCCTGGGGGAGAGAGCTGGGCTCCCGGCCAGCCAGCGGGTCAGTCTGTGCTGGCTGGCCCGGCCAGGGGAGTTATCCTTAAGGCCAGACTCCTCCAGAGGACCAGAGTGCAGAGGGAGGGAGAGCCTGCCTTGCTGGCCCTTCTCCCGGGAGGCCTGGAAACGGTAACCACCACTCTCAGTCTGGCCAGGCGCAGCCAGCCACAGGGGCCAAACCTCGATCCCTTCACCCTGCGGCACTGCTCGGCCCTTCGCAAAGACGACTCTGGGCCTGCAGTGGTCAGGCCACCGGGTCTGGTTCGGGTTGCCTAGGTCCACGGGAAGGAAACCTTGCCCCACAGGTGCACAGCAGGAAAAGTGCAGTAAGTCCTCTCACCCTGGTGGCATTTCACAGGCCACACAACCCTTTGCAAAGCTGTGTTCCCGTAGCTGCAGCTGAGCCCAGGGGCACATGGGCCCTTCCTCCCAAGCCCGTTTCATGAGGTGCCATGCACAAGGACATCTGATTTTGACTAAAAGAGGGTAAAGGCCCCGGGGTCTTGGGAAAGTCAGGAATGTGAACACTGGATGGCGTCTGTCCTGAGATCTGGCCTGACCTATCTTAGGAGCTGAAAGTGAGAGCCAAAGAAGCTCTTTTTGAAAAGGACTCTGAGGCAAGTTCCATGTCCTCTCCCTTGGAATCTGGGTATGGAAGTGACCCTATGCGACGTCCGAGGCTAAGTCATAAAGAGCTCATACATCTTCTTCCTTGTTTGTAGGAACACTTGCTCAGGAGTGCTGAGTGACGCCCTGAGTCACCCTGCAAAACACCCGACTGCTCTGAGCTGCCATGCAGTGAGGAAGCCCAAGCCACACAGAGACGGTATGTGCAGATGATCCAGTCAACAGCCCCATCTGCGTCCAGCCTCTGAGTCATCCCAGTCCAGGCACCAGACATGAGTGTGAAGAAACTTCCAGATGATTCTAGTCCCTCAGATGTTCGAGTCACCCCTAATCATTTGGGTCTTCCTGGAGGAGACCCTAGATATTGTAGAATGCAGACAAGCTACCCCCTCTGCACCTGACCCAAAAAATCCATGAGGCCCCTTGCTAGCCCCTCTGCCTACTTCAAGAGCCCAGTATCTAGCCTGACCCTGGGGGGCCAGGGAGAAAGGCAGGAGGGACTCGAGACGTCTGGGGAAGGCTCCTTCTCGCGTGTCCTCCAGCTCCAGATGCCCAGGCACTGCCCGGCTGCCTTGCCCTTTCTCCAGCTCCAAGTCACTCGTGGTGAGAGGAGGATGTGCTGAACACCTACACAGCGCCTGCCCTGTGCCAGCAGCTCCCGTGGATGCCACTGTGTCTCCCATGCCCACCCCTCTGTGCTCGAGAGACCTACCCTCTGTCTGCAGCCGTCAGAGGCTGACGGAAGGTATCTGAGGAAACTTAACTCCGTGTTCACTTACACTCCGGATTTTTCTTTGTCTGTCCCAGTTTCAAATATTCTGCCCTAATATACCCATGAGCTATCAAAACATCCTCGCCATTCCAATGTTCCAATGTTCTGTAGCCAAACTGCATTTTCGACATGGCCTCTTCCACCCAGAAGCAGCTCCAAAATCTCTCAGACCATGTGCCAGAATTTGGGGTATGAAAATGTTTTCTTTAAGGAAAGCGACTGACCAAGAACTATTCCATTCAGTTCAACAGGACAGACACAGCACGCCACCCACATGTAAGGCCCCGTGTTGGGCACTGCAGGGACCGCCAATGCAGTTTTAGAGTCACCTTGGAATAAATGCCGATGCCCAACCACACCACAGAGGCTGTGATTCACCTGCCTGGAGGGATCTCCAGGTGACTGTAACGTGTTTGCTTGACTGAGACCCAGCGCCCTGACTCTCTTCCCTAACTGAGGTCACCCTTGATCAGGGGTTTAGACACTATCTGTGAGTTGATGGCTCTGAAATTCCTGCCCCTGGCTCAGGTCTCTTTCCTGAACTTCAGACCCTCCTTTTGGATTCTTGCAGACATCTTTGACCTAACGTGCTGGGAACTGGACCACTGATCTTCTCCACACCCCAATATGCTTCTCCACCACCGTGACCACCAGTAAACGGGCCTTTCATCCATCCAGCTGCTCGGCCCCCAGACCTGAGAGCCATCTGTGACCCGCACAGCCCACCTCTAGGTCCCATCAATTCTCCCTTCACTTTCCAGACTTAGAGCGTCTGTACTTTCCAAAGAATGTTTACATAATTATAATCATTTGTACACAAAACTTTGTATTCTGCCTTTCTCACTCAGCACGAACCTTTTTCCATATTGCCATATCATTTTGGTATCATAATTTTTAACGGCTGCAGAATATTCCATTGAACACATGCTGCCCACTTTACTTAGCCAGTCTCATATTGTTAGGCCTTTATTTTGCTTCCAGTTTGTAGTTGTTATAAATAATGCCAGGATGAGCATCTTGATGCACAGAGCTCTTCTCTGCCTTTGGATCATTTCCTTTGGACAGAGTCCCAGAGTGGGATTACTAGGTCACAGGATATGGACATTTTTATGGCTTATGATACATGTTGCCAAATTGCTCTCCAATAGGGTGATGCTACTTTATGTTATGAGTCTTTGATAATGGCTTATATAACTTTGTACTGTGCTGCCACAGGACCCAGAACACTGCTGGGTAGCTGGCCGTTTGGAGTTTTTCTCTCTTTGTAACAACTTCTTAAAAGCTTACTTAATTTTCTCCTAATTATCAAAGTAATAAATGCACAATATAGAAAAGCAAACAGAAAACTATAACCCAATAAAACAAAGGTACCCATAATCCCCCCTTTCTCTAGGTTCTCAGAAGGTATGATTTCTGATTGTAGGAATGCTAGGATGAGGAATTTGGGCTGAATTTACAAAAGTGAGGTTGTTTTTAATCACGACTTATACGTAGAGAGAATCTCAGCCTCTCCAGAGAAGTCTCCGGGACATGCACATATTCTATCTGCACTGTTGAGATCAAATCAACTTTTTAAAAATCATTATAATAACCTTTTAAACTCCTGGCATGAAATCCCACTTAGGACTGGCAAGGCATGCGTGGGGATGTCCTAAGTGCTGGCAGATCTTTGCCCTTCGTTAATACGGCCCCTCTCCTTAGTAACCTAAACTCACTCAGGCATGAGCCTGTTCTGCCGTGGAGGGGAAGATGGTTTGGGGCGGGGAGCTGGCCGTGGAGAGCCAAACCGATTTCCTGACCATGGAAGCTGGTACTGAGAGCTGCTCTCAAGAAGGTCCCCAAACATGCTGAGCAGCCCTGGAGCCCTGGAATATGCGCTGAGGGGAGGGGCACCCAGAGGGACAATGCCGACAAGCAAACGCAATAAGGACGAGGAGGGACAGCTCATGCTCACAAAGCACTGACTGTGTGCCCAGCCCTGTGCCAACAGCTTCACCTACATAAAATACAGTGAGAGCTCACAACACTTCTATGGGGTAACTACTATTATTATCCCCATTTAGGAATGAAGAAATCAAGGGTTTAAAACATATCCAGGCCCTCACAGCTAGCCAGGGGAAAGGGCCAGGATTTGGACCCCAGCAGTCTGACTCTGCAGCCCCGGGCTCTTATGCTGACTCTCCTGGGTGCACGTGTTGAGTATGAGCCTCCCGAGGAGACCAGCTGCCCTTCTCAATTCTAGGATACAGCGTACCTGCCCCCATGTTCTACCTTGACCTCCCAGCTCATATCCAGCATCCTTACATGCACTGGTCTGCTTGGGCTGCCCTAACAGAACACCACAGGCTGCGTGGCTTAGACAACAGGTATTTATTTTCTCATAGCTCTGGAGGCTAGAAGTCTAGCAGGGTTGGTTTCTGGTGAGGGCTCTCTCATTGGCTTGCAGACGGCCACCTTCTTGCTGTGTGCTCACATGGCCTTTCCTCTGTGCACACATGGAGAAAGCAAGCTCTCTGGTGTCTCTCTTCTTATAAGGACATCGGTCCTATTTGGTTAGGACTTCACCATTATGACCTCATTTAACCTTAATTACCTCCTCAAAGGCCCTACTTCCAAACATATTGAATTTGGGGGACACAGTTCAGTTCATAACACCATGTCAACCCAATTCTGCAATGAAAAACACTGACCCCCTTATATCTGTCAATGACCTTGCACCGTTACTACAGCTTGTCCTCCATGAAGGCTCTTTTGCCATCATGCCTCATATCAGTATCACTAATAAGCATGCTTTTAAAATTAGACTACAATTATCTGGAGGATACAGGCCAACTTTTACTCATCTGTGCATACCCTCCCATTCATTCCTTTATTTGATGAGCCACTCAGTTATCCATCAGCTAGTTTAGTAAGCACCTACTATGAGCCAGGCACTGTGTTAGTCCTGGGACTTCAATGGTGCACAAGATACAGCAGACAATTTTGCATTCTAATTCTGGCCAACCTGCCTGCTTCTCTGTCTGTCACACTCCCCAACCCCACGCTACCAATGTCTCTCACCTCCTATCCTAACGGACCCTTGAGAAACCCCTTCTTAAACAGGGGGCTCTCTGACACCTTCCTGCTCAGGGGAAACAGATGGTGTTAATCCAATGTGGCAGCTGTTTCTACCCAAGGGATTGCAGTGTTATGTGTCCCTTCTCAGAAAATAAAATTATCCATGTCCCGACAAAGGAAAGAAACGTGTGTTTGCAAGATTTGTACAAGCAGTCCCTCTTTGCCCAGGAACTAGGCTAGCTTCCACGAAACATTTCTATTGGCGAACAGAAAGGAATTGCTTCTCGGTGTTCTGAGAGGAAGAAGGTGGGTGTTGCTTGTCACATGGAACTTTCTTCTCTGGAGAAAGAGAACCATGGAACTGGCAGTCACACCTCACATCTACGTCCCTACCCTGGAAACAGAAGAAGGGGAAAGCCCGTAGCAGGCAAAGCCGTGGGGCTTCCACCAGCCGGGCTGATCAGAACCCCGGGAACCAGGGTTGTTGTAGCTGAATGCTGTTTTATGGGGTGCATGATAGGGAGAGGTGGTTAAAGGCACAGCAAGAGCCCTTTCGCTCATCTCTCCCTTAGTGGCCTAAAATTTCCATATCAAGGTGAATTAAAACATCTAGGTCAGCCTCTAACTTGTGCAGGTCCAATAGCTCCATCGTGGCAACACCCTCTCCGCTTCTTACTTGCTGCCTTCCACAGCACCAAGAGTAACTGTAAAAGAAAACTGAGAATATTTCTCTTTTCTAAACATAAAAAAAAAAAACACAACAGAGTGGTCTTCTAAAACGTAAATCTGGTGTCACTGCCCTGAATAAGGCCGGACAACAGTTCCCTCCGTCCCCACCTTCAGGATCAAGTCCACGGTCCTCACAAACAGGATGAGGATGGCTTCTGTGGTTTGAGGGTGGCCCCTTTGAAATTCAGGTGTTGCCAGTGGAGAGTATTAGGAGGTGCGGCCTGTCAGGCGCGCTTAGGCCACAGGGCTCCTCTCGTGAATGGGATTAAGGCCCTTATGAAAGAGCCTTCTGGTCGTGTTTGGTCTTCCGCCTCCGCCACCTGCGGGTCCGGCCTTCCTCCCCTCCCGAGCACGCAGCCCTCACCAGACGACCAAACGTGCCGGCGCCTTAATCGTGGACTTCCCAGCCTCCAGAACCGTGAGAAATCAGTTTCTGTTCTTTATAAATTGCCCAGTCTCAGGTATTTTGTTAATGCAGCATGAACGTGCAGTGACCCTCCCCGGCCTGGGCCCTGCTGTGGCCCAGCTAAGCTCCTACTGCGCTCACCTTCTCTCTGCTCCTTGGAGCCCTTGCTGTTCTTCCCTGGGCCTCTGCACACACACGGCAGTTCCCTCTCCCTCAGTCACTCTTCCCAGCTGTTCACTCGGCCAGATCTTCCTCCTTCTTCGGGTCTCTGCTTCAAGGCCCCTGCCCCAGGCAGGCCTTCCGATTTCTCTGGACATGGCTAGCTGGTCCCCATCCCACGCTCCTCGCACTGCGCGGCAGGGGCTGCGTGCCCACCCACACCCCCTGCCTGGGAGCCCCTCTCGGGCCGGGACCTGGGCCACACGCACCACTTTATCTCGGCACCCCCCGAAAGGCACGGCACGTGGGCAGTGCTCGGGGCGGCTGGCTGACCCGGGGGAGGCCCGGGAACAGGCCGGCCCCTCAACCCCTAAGTGCCCCATACCCCATCCCACCCCAGCCTGCCAACCTGGAGCCTGGGGCAGTGTCTCACGCATCTCTGCCCCGCATCTCTGCCCCCCTCCCCGGAGATGCTTGCAGCACTGAGGGGCGCGAGTGTTGGGGAGTGAGGAGAAAACGCCGCTTTCTGGAGAGATTTTCCAATCTCTGCCTCACCTATCAACCATTCACACACCCGCACACCTGCACACCACCTCGTGCCCTCAGTGGGGACACACACCCCGCAGGAGTGCCCCTGCCTTAAAGGCCAGCTGAGAGGTGTCCTGTCCCTTTTAGTTAAAAGTCAGACAGGCGGCCTCCTGCACACTCATTCCTCTCTGCAGGCCACTTCCAGAGCCCGCGCATCAGCAGGACAGCTGGGCGGGAGGTGTGGTGGCTGTGGGGAAATTGCTGGGTTTGCGTCTCTCCCTTCCTATCCTCCTCCCACGCTGCATGTCTTCCTGTGGGTGACCAGGGCTGGAGTCTGGGGGCCTGGCAATCGGGAGGCTGGATGGGGCAGGGCTGTGCTGGCTCACCATTTCCTTTCCTAAGATCTCCTTTTCTGCTTCACTCCCTCCCCAAAGGCCTGGCTTCAGGGCATCCCCTTCTTCCACAGGGAAGGCAAAAAGCCTGGCCCTGGCCACCGCCCACAGTCATAGGAGGCACCAGCATCTCTGAAGGCCCCAGAAGCCATGTCTGCAGAGAAGCCCCAGGCCTGAGGCTCCTCTCAGGGTGGGACTGAGGTCAGGACAGGCTGCTAGCAAAGACTGCTTTCTTCTTCTAAGTCCCAGAGGGACCCGGCTTTGAGGTCCCAGAAGAGAAGGCCAGTGGGCTACCTATGCTGGGGGAGCTTTTCACCTGGTGAGAAGGGCCCAGGGCATGCACTCAGTGAAGTCCACTCCTGGGCAGATGGTGCTAGAAAAGGGCCATGGGGAATAAACCAAGCATAGTGGCAGAACAGGGCTGGGAGAAAGACAAACATTCAGGAAGGCTTCCTGGAGGAGGTGACACTGGAGGCCTCCATGGATGAGTACAGGTTTCACATTTTAGAAAGATTTGCAAAACAAGCGGTACTTAACCTGCTGGAATTTAATGTACTGCGTGTGTGTGTGTGTGTGTGTGTGTATTTTAGATGAAGGATTGTTTGTTCGTTTGTTGAAGAAATCCCTGGCCAACAATGAGGCTATGGGGCATCTATCTGCATCTTTTATCCCTGCAGCACTGAGATGGACTGGGGCTGCACGGCCACATGCAGAGGCTGTCTCCATCCCCCTCCCCCGCCCCAGGTCACTCTGGAGGGGCCTCCACTAGGCAGGGACAGCAGCAGTCCACACTAAGGGGTGAGGGGGCACCCCCAGCCAGTCTCCAAGGACGCAGTTCATTAGGATGCATCCTGCGTTGCTATGGAGACCCCAGGCCCACAGAGCCTGGCTAACATTCCCTGAATTCACTGGGGCCTCGAGCACAATTAGACAAGATTAATTTTTGAGTCAGAGCATAATGAGACCCGGATGTCCAGAAAGCGAATGGCAGCCTCCCAGGGGAAGGCAGAGCCTGGGGAGGGCACACTGCTGTCAGGAGGTCACCAGGGCGCTGCCTCTCTTGGGCGGGAGGGCCCAGAGGCAGCAGGGAGCACTTTCCCTCCTTTAGAATTCCTCACGGGCAGCCCAGCTCTGTTTGAGCAGCGTGGGGGTGGGGGCGGTGGGAGAAAGGAAGAATAAGCTCCCTATATCTGTCCCGGGTCCTTCTGGGGACAGCGTTGGGAGGCTTTATTGTGCACCCTCTGATGAATTTGCCAACAAATACATATTGCATGGCTGAAGCTCTGCTACATGCACAGAATAGATTCTTATATCTGTACAAAAAACACAAATATATCATTCAAAAATCTCTCATTGAACATCTTCAGGGCCAGGCACAGAGGAGCGTGCAGTGAGGCCTGGGGCGTAACACACTCCCTCCCACGCAGGGCAGGGGCGTGCCCTCTGGCCGGGAAGGTAAGACATCTTCAGAAATAACTATCTTATCACCACAGTGACTAAATAAGGACAGAGTTTAGAGCAAGGAGAGATCAGAGAAGGCTCCATGGAGGAGGTGGCATTTTGACTGGGCTTTGAAAGTAGGAATCAGGAGACCTCTCAAGTAGGGAGGGACAGAGAAGCAGAGGTTGAGTTTGGGGGCAGCAAACAGACCAGCGTCCAGGCTGGGCAGGGGCCAAGGAGGCAAATGGTGGCCAGAGAGTAAAGGCTTTGAAAGTCCAGCTGAGTGGCCTGGGCAGTACAAAGCCAAAGGATGGGGCGACAAGACCCAGGAGTACAGGCTGGCAGATGCCCCAGGCCCACTGCCACCCCCACTCTCTAATCCACACCAGCCCCAGGCCCAGCTTGGGCCTGTACCCAGGACAGGTTCCTACCCCCACTCAAGCAGGGTCACTCTTCCAGGCCCCAGCAAGGTCCGGCCAGAGTAGAGAATTTCTTCTGGCAACGCTCCTGCACAAACCCCCAGATTTCTAAACACAGACCAGTTTGGCAGAGTAGCCCCTCGGTGCCCAGCAAAGAGAGGGGAAGGCACAGGAGAGGAAAGTTTGCCATAGAGTTAAAAGTCCAATGTAGGGAGTTGGGGAGAGAAGATTGCTGCAGTGGGTGGCCGGGCCGGCGGGCTCCTGGGCAGGAACAGTCTGGAGACGGCAGCCCCACGCCCAGCAGGGACTGGCCTCTCCAGGGTACTGAAGTCCCCCCGGCTTCCCCAAGGTCAAGGCCTTTTTAGAAAGCAGGCCTGCTCTCTAGAGAAAATTCGATTGCTGTCCTTGAATCAATTTTTTTCCAGAAGGTTGCTATTAGCAGAAATCACTGACAATGCATGATAGAGCAGCAGAGACAGCGAAACTTCCAGTGTGTTCCCACCCCCACCCCCCCTACACACGTGTGCACGTGCACACATACACAGCAGTTCTAGAAAGGTTTAGCAGTGCCGAAATCCTAAACCCCACTTTGTTTGGGGCCAGGAGCCCAGCTCAGCGCCCTGGGAGCCAGCACACCCAGCTCTGGCCCCGCTGCCGGCCCTCCTCCCCAGGAGCGGCCTGCACAGCTCAGGGCTCTCAGCTTCCGCCTCCTCCGTGGGATCTGGTTTTCTCTAACAGTGAAAACTCTCAGAGCCCAGTCTGTGAACAAGGTAGATGATCCAGGTGATGGAGGGAGCCTGGGTCTGAAACAAAGGTCAACAGATGAATGTCACCTCTTCCTCCTGGATTCCCCATGGCCCTCGGCTGCGGGGTCAGGAGCCACGGGCTTCCACTGACCACTCCTACCTCGTATCTACCCCTACAAACTCATCAGCTTCCAACCCGTCACCCTGCACCCTGTCCTCCTCTCCAGCCCACGCTGCTTTCCCCTGGACCACCACGATGGCCCCCTAACTTGTCAGCTGCCTCTGGGCCCGCCCCGAGCACTGGGGCTAATGGTGCAGGCCCCCGGGAGAGGGACAGGGACAGAAGCCACAGCCTAGACTTTTGCCTGTGCTTACTCTGCCCCGTTCACCATAGTAACTCTGGTGAAGACTGAGTTCCATACAACAGAGGATTGTTTGTTTTATTTATTTATTTTTTTGATGGGAAGGACACAGAAATTGGGAAGGAGCGATTGGCTAAGCACAATGCTTCTGAGAGGAGAAACAGCCAGGCAGCTAAGGGCATGGGCGCTGGAGGGCATGGAGGATGCCTGGTTCCGTTTCAGTTTGCTATTCGTGTGACGTTGAGCAGCTACTTAATCCCTCCAAGCCTCAGTCTCCTCATCCACAAAATGGCCATGATAAAGAACCCATCTCCCGATGCTTCACAGGCTACAGGGGGATGTGAGATGCATGCACAGTCCTCGGAACACAGTAAGCACTGAATCAGCATTAGTGGTTCTGTCTTACTCATTAAGATTTTGTTACTGGGGAATTTAAATCCTACGGCATCTCCCCTCCCTGCCACCCTAAAACCAGGCCAGCCTGCAAAAGATGTGCCCGGCAGCCAGGCAAGCGGCAAAGCCACTTCTCTCTGCCATTTCTCCTTGACCTGAGAAGGCTCTGCCTCTTAATTGCTCTTTGGTTTTACTCAATTTGCAATGAGCAGGGCACCAATTCCCTGCAGGAGAGAAAAAAAAAATATGCTTCTGCTCAAAATACTAATGAGGTTGGACGCGAGGTGAGGCTGGCAGGGAAGGGCGGCCCCAGGCCTTCCACCGAGCCCTGCTGACCCTCAAGGAGGACTCGGCCCAGTTTGGAGCATCCCCAAGAGAGCGGGCGGGATGTGAGGCTCTAGATTCACACCGCAGGCCCCAGGTCAGGGGCTGAGCCAGCTCAGATGGCCCGTGGGAGGGTGTGGGGAGTGCCCTGTGGTAATACCCAGCCATCCGCCCCCACAGATTTGTGGATCCAGTTCTTCTCTGAGGCTTTCTGGAAACACCCCGGCTGTTGTGTCATATCCCTCTCCTCCCACCAAGGCCTGGAGATTCGTCTTTCCTGTGCCCACTGCCTCTGCCCTGGCTCAGACCCTCATCGCCTCAACACAGCTGCTGGGCTCCGGGCCTCTAGCCTATGCCCTCCTATCTGTCCTCCCAAACAGTCAGTCAACAAACATTAGCGAGCAGCTAGCAGGGGCCAGCCTTGCAGGAGGCAGGACCCCGCTTCTTCTTCAACCTCCTTTCCAGCCTGCTCCCCTCCTACTCCCCCAAGACCAGGGCTTCTTGTGGTTTAAATGGCAGGCGGCTCCTCCTGCTACCTTGAGCTTGCCGCTCTCTCAGCCAGAAAGAGCTTCCAGATCCCTCCCTTCAATCCACTTGGGTTCCCTTATCAGAACTGCCCTATCGCCTGTCCCAGGCACCGCTGTATTTTCCTTAAGAGTGTTTACCCACCACCGGACGTCACGGTATCTATGTGTTTGTGTTCTGTCCTGTCTCCTTGCTGTCCCGGGCCTGTCCCTGAGGGCAGGAACTTTTTCTATTTCGTTCACTGATGTGGCTGCGTCCCACCACCTAGGGTCATGGGCACAGTGCATGCTTAATGAGCAGTTACTGTCGTGGACTCCAGCGGCGTGGTCCCATCTCGTCCCTACTGCAGGCTCTTCGGTCGCCCTGTGGTCTTCGAGGCAGGCAGGCAGGCCCGGGAGCAGCACTCCTGCACAGCTGGCCTGGCCCCTCTTAGTGCCCTGCCAGCCGCCTTCCCAGCCCCGATCCCCACACGCAAGCCTCAGAGGTGCCCCAGTGCTTCTGGAACAGTCTGAGCACGGCTGCCACTGCCTTCCCTCCGCTGCTCTTCCTCCCCGGCCCAGCCTCCCCGGCAGAGCAAACTCCAACGCTGCCTCCTCTCAGAAGCCCGGCCCAGCCTCCCTGCTGTCCCCAGGGCCAAGGGACTTGCATTCAGCTCTGGTCCCAACACTTCATCTATATTCACCTGCCTGTCTGCCTCCCAGGCAGAATTTAACTTCCTTAAAGGCTGGGGAAACTGGTCCCCTCTTAGAGTCCCCTGAGCCAGCACAGTGCCTGGCATGGAGCAGATGCTTAATGGATGGTGGTGTGCTAAGATTCGCATTGGCCTAATGATATTCACAGTTATTAACTTTACCACGTACAAGGTCCGCCGCGGGAAAGAGGGACAGCGAGCCAGCCACGGAGCTGAGAACAGAGCCCCGGCCTGGGAGAAGCCCCCTAAGTGTGGGCGGCAGATGCCCTGAGGCCTGCCACGCGGCTCAGGGCACGGAGCCACAGGCTTCCACATCTGAAGACCAGGCCTGTGCCATGGCCGGGAAGTGCTGCCTTGCTCTGCGGTGTCTGCAACTCCCGGGGATGCTAACCGCACCCCGCACCCCTCCCTGGGAGGAAATCCTGCCAGTGTTCTCAGGGACATGGAACAGGGGGGCTCAGCGGGAGGGGGAGCCCCTGAGGCAGGGTGGGGCCTGGATCAAGGGAGCTCTCCCTCTGGCCTGGCCCCGCAAGTCACAGCTGAGGCGGCCGGCTGGGCTGGCCACTCAGTCAGTGGCCGTAGGCGCTGCACAGCTGGGACCTTTGCGTGGTCCGACACCTCCTGCACCCACGTCACCGCTGCGCAGCAAACTCACTGCACGCCTCGTCCAATCCTCCAAACACTACCAAGGGGCACACAGACTGATGGCTCCCTCTTTTCAGAGTTGGAAAGAAAAGACCTAGAGAAGTTCAGCAACTTGCCCAAGCTCACACAGCGCGCTGGAGGCAGAGCCCAGAATAGAAACTAGGCTGAGATTTCAGTTATTAGTTGGAATCAACAGGAAGGTATGTGCTAAAAGACTTTTCTGGGCCTGCAGACAGGAGGTTGAGAGGGCTTTCCAGAAATCTCACCCACTTTTCCAAGCACACAAGCTCTGTCTGGCTTGAAATCCAAAGTAATTCCATCTCTGCTCATTGGCTCTCAGACTCGGGAAGTGGCCCGTTCCCTGTGGCTTCTTCCCTGGAGGATGAGTTCAATAAACAGAGCCCCTTTCTCATCTTCCTGCATAAATATTTCAGGAGACAGGAACAAGCAGATCTGCTTTTGATCTGCTGCTGGTTACTCGGAAATGGGGGCTCCTCTCGCCCAGGCAGGAACCCCCGCTGCCCCCAGGCATTACAGTGTCCACCAGCCCTGGGAGACACAAGACAGCACCTTCCTGTGGGGGCTGCTCACCTGGGCCGGGGGAGCTGGCCAGACCTGCGCAGCAGAGCTCACTTCTTGCCAGACGCACCCCCCACCTACCCACCCACTGCCCACTGCTTGCTGTTCCTAGAAATTCAAGGAAATGGTCCGTTCCATGTCTGCTGTTCTTGGGGACACTTCAATGACTGCTGCCTGGAGACCACACTGCAGAGGACGCCGGGTTCCTGCACCGCACCACCTATGGGGAAGAGGACGCGGAGCCTTCAAGGGCAGGAAGACCAGAGTTCTGACTGGAAACCCTGCAATGTAGAGGGCCACGCCCCTCTAAATCGCCCCCACACACCCCTTTTGTTTATGCATTCAAACGTTTATGGAGTACATTATTCTTGGATCCAGAATATTCGATGGCTCCCCATTGCCAACAGGATTCTGACTTTTCAGATTCTCATTTCCTGTGCTTCCCAACCACATCTCTCTCTGCTCAAGTCACTCTCCTGTTAGCCTGGTTCCTCCCTTTCCCCCAACTGAGTCCTTACTTCCCCTTCCTAAATGCTTTTTTTGTCTCTCTGCCTTTTCTCTTCTCCCCTTCTCTAGCCCTTCTCATGATGGCTCATGCGCCACCTCCTCCAGGAAGCCTTCCTGACCATGCTGCCTCACAATGATCCCCCCTCCCTGAGCTCCCTCATGGCTCTCTGCCATTGCCGGCCAGGAACTGCTCTTGTGACACACTTGCACGTGGGGTCTTAGTTTTCCAGTTCAGCTACAAGCTTCTAGAGAACCAGGTTCCATCTTGTTTCAGCAAGTGTCTGAGGATTAGAGCCACATCTAGACCTGGCTGCTTCAGAGCAGAAGCTCATATCTTAAGAAATAAGGATGATGGGGTCCCACCTTCCAGAGATTCTGATTCTATTATTCTGGGAAAGGGGGACAGGGAGTATCAACTGTTGATATTTAATTTGCAGGTCCCCTTTTAAGAAGATTATGAAGAAGTTCCAGACAGTGGCAGCAGAATGTTAAACCAAGTATTTCACAGGTTGCACACTCGTTGCTACGGCTTGAATGTCCTTGCCAAAACTCATGTTGAAATTTAATTGCCTTTATAACAGTATTAAGAGGTGGAGACTTTAAGATTAGGTCATTAGCCTAGGAATGGTGGCTCACGCCTGTAACTTCAGCACTTTGAGAGGCTGAGGTGGGAGGATTGCTTGAGGCCAGGAGTTCAAGACCAGCCTGGTCAACATAGCGAGACCCCATTGCTACAAAAAATTAAAAAATTAGCCAGGCATGGTGGTGCACACCTGTAGTCCCAGCTACTCAGGAGATGGAGGCAGGAGGATTGCTTGAGCCCAGAAGTTGAAGGTTATAGTGAGCTATGATGATGCCACTGCACTCCAGTGTGGGTGACAGAGCTAGATCCCTGTTTCTAAAAAAAAAAAAAAAAAAAGGATTAGGTCATGAGAGCTCTGCCCTCATGAATGGATTAATGCTGTTATCCCAGGAAAGGGCTCCTGATAAAAGGATGACTGAATGACTTCAGCCCAACTTCCTCTCCCTGACTCATGTACTCACTGGCCACGTGACGCCTTCTGCCATGGCATGACCCTCATCAGATGCTGGTGCCATGCTCTTGGACTTCCCAGCCTCCAGAACCATGAGCCACATAGACTTCTTTATAAATTACCCAGTCTGTGGTATTCTGTTATAGCAGCAGAAAACAGACTAAGACACCCATGAAGTCAGCCCTGGAGACAGGCATTTAAACTTCTCCAGGTGATTTGCAGCCGGGGTTGAGAACCACCACCGTGGGCAATGGGGAGCCACTGAAGGTTCTTTGCTTCTGAGTTCCCATGACAGTGCACAGACCTGCATCTCCTTCACCCCTGTATGTCTGGGCTGTGTGGAGCACAAACAAATATTTGTAGAGTGAATGAACATAAATGAATGGATGCAGAGAGGTGAAGCTTGAACAAGAAAGCTAGAAAGAATCGTTTTTCCATTTATTTTTTAAATTGAGCTGTAAAATATACACAATATGTCCATAGTACATAAGTCTTAAGGGTTTATCTTGATAAATTTTTACGGGTGTATAATTTTTACACATCTATATATTCATGCAACAATCATCACTCCAGAAGGTTCTTTTATGCCCTATCTTAATTAGTATTATACCTCTACTCCCATCCCAGGCACTGCTGAAAACTGGATAGAATTTCATCAGAGAAGGGCTCTCCCACTGAGAGAGGTAGAGTGGGCACACACAGGGTACATCCAAGAGACATGAAAGATGCTGACTCAGAAAATTCCCTTATGTGTGCCAAGAGCTGGCATTTACACCAAACACATGGAAATGAACACAAAGGTTGAGATAAGGTAAATGACCTCCTCAAAGTCACACAGCAAGCTGGTGGCAGTACTCAAAGTCTGTTCCTCAACCTCCAAGTCTCATGAACTCTTCACAAGCCTTGGCAGCCTGGCGTGCATGTGTATGTATGCTGGAAGACTCAGCTAAGAAGGAGACACAGGCTGCAGGGTCTGGGGACGCTGGCGCAGGGAGCAGGGTGGGGCAGGGCTTGAGGCTGGGCAGCGACAGGGCGTAAACTCACATCATGAGCTCACTCCCTCACCCTGCCTCAAACCAGGTGATATTATCCTAAGACAATCTGGGAAACTGAGACCCAACCAGAGGCAGGGCAAGTAACCACCCCAAGATCACACAGCCAGGGAGTGTCAGGGCTGGGGTTCAGGCAGGAGCTTCTGAATCCCATTCCAGTGCACTTGTCACCATGCTACAATCCCATCTTCCTAGAAGGAGCCTGCTGGACCCCTACCCCCTCCTATCTTCTCGACCCCAGATCCAACCACTCTGGCAGCCCAGGCAGATGGGAAAGGCCTGCACCATGGAGTGGTCCTGGCCAGGGCTATCTCTGTAAAGGAGAGGGACATGTGCAGCACTCAGCTCCCAGGCACAAGGAAAGACCTTCAGCAAATGTGGGCTCTGCCTCACTGCACACAGGCCACAGGCGTGGGGCAGACCACCGAAAGTACGAACAGGGTCGCATCACTCCTTTGCTTTAAAACCCCTCTTGGGCTCCCCAGCAGCACCACAGGATGCAGCTCGAGCTCCCTGGCTTGGCACCCAAAGCTCCTTGTAGCTCCTGCCTGCACTCCAGCCTCTCTCAGCCACGCACTGCCCGCCCCTTCCAGCCTAGCAGCACCCAACTCTTATCTCTTCTGGAATAAGCCAAACATGTTCCCCTTCCACGCTTGTGTTCATGCTGCCCCCTCGGCCTTGAATGCCTTTCCTGCCCCTTCATCTGCCTCCTGGAAGACTGGCCTCAGACCTCTTCCTCCAGAAACCTCCCCGGCCCTCATAGCTGCATGGTGGCTGCAGCCTCGCCACCGGCCTCCCTTCCCCAACGACCCCGCAGCCATGTGTCTTTCTGAGGGGCCTACGAACCCACGACACTGGGATCCGCCTGGGGGAAGGGACAGCTTTGGTTCATCCCCGCATGATCCCTTCATCCTAGGGCTTGGCACACAGGGCTCAGCAAACGTTTTCTGGACAAATCTTGGGTCTCATTTTATTTGTACAAGGGTGAGGGTGGGGAAGGTGGTCAGTGCCCTGCCCACGAGACCAGGGCAGCCAGGGTGGAGAGGTACACAGAGAAAGGCCGGCTATCCTCTCCACTCTACCCTTATTTCCCTGCCAAAATGGGCTCACTCACGGTAAGCAGCTCTCTCTCCTGCCTCAGTTTCCCCCTCAGAAACCTCTCCTGAGTCCCATTACTCAGGGACTTGCTCTCTGTAGGCTGAGCCCAGAGAATGACAACTACTTAAGGCATTATTATCCCTCTCATGGGAATTTATATTTTAATAACATCTAAGAGACCCAGAGGAACTGAATCTATAGCGGGTTCTGGAACGGGGATGTGGGAGGGCTTTCTGAAAAAAGCAACCACGCGGCACCACGAGCCAGCCGCTGCCAGAGCTTCCGCATGTGTGCGAGGCTGCGCAGGCAGACCCTTCCCTGCTGTGTCAACCAGCGCAAGTGCCATCCCCTCTGAGGCTCAGTTCCCATGTGGAAAGTGAGGACCATAGAGTTATAGGGGTACACGAGAGAAGGGATGTGCAGGGCTGGGCAAGGGGGGGGCGCAGGAGAGCTTCTTCATTTCTGCAGCTTTTCAAAAGCAAAGGCCCACAGGGCCTATGGCTCCCAGGCTGCGCTAGCGCTCTGGTGGCGGAGTGGGGGGTGGAAGGTGCAGAGGGCAGGCTTTGTGGCCCCTGAGCACCCCCTCCGCTTCCCTCCCCCA
>VBSM01002959.1:10185648-10202991 GCA_008086735.1 Cheirogaleus medius | reverse complement strand
CTCTCATCTTCTGCAAAACAGAGATAATAAGCACTGGCCTTGGAGAGCTGTTACTAGATAGAAACGACAGAAAACAAAAGCACTTTGGGCACCGTATCCACTCCATAAGTTGCAAGTGAACAATGTGTGCCCATCATTCAATCCTTCTGCTTTTTAAAAAAAAATTTTATTTCAGCATATTATGGGGGTACAGATGTTTAGGTTGCATATATTGCCTTTGCCCCAACCCTTCTGCTTTTTGTTCAGTCTTAAGAATATTCTAGGCAGGGTAGAATAAGCAACTGTTATCACCTCCATTTCTCAGAAAAGGAAACTGAAGCTCAGAGACCACCTGGCTTGCCCAGGCTCACGGCTGACACGCGCCAGAGTGTGCCAGGCCCAAGTGCGACTCCGCCTTTGCTGCGCGTTCCACAACCCAGCGCCTGCCCAGGACCTCCCTGCCCTGGAGGCAGCCCACCCTCACTAGGGCAGAAGCCCATTTCCCTCCAACTCTTACCTCTCCTGTCCGCCATTGTCTGCAAGTTCAAATCTTCCCTGTGCTGTGGATTAGGGCTCCTCAAGGGTGAGGGGCTGTGGGGGGAAATCAGGAGACCTGGGCTGTAGCTCCAGCTTTGCCACATATGACTGTAGTTTACAGAAGCCCATCCACTTAAGAACTGTCAACTAGAAAACATTTAACGAGGTGTTAACAGTGCCCCACCAAAGGAAAAAATTGCCATGCTGCCAACCACCAACAGAGGGCGTGAGCGGCCCCTTGTGTAGAGCCACTTGGAACTTGGGAACCAGATTTCCAGCTTTTAGGTCTTTTTGGTTCTTAAACACCTAGTCAGTGGTTCTGAAAGTGCGGGCCCCAAACCAGCATTAGCTGGTTAGAAATGCAAATTATTGGGCTATGCGCCAGGCCTGTGGATTCAGAAACTTGGGGGAGGAGGGGCAATCTGACACCCCCACCCTTAGTGTGAGAACCACTGATTTACAGGGTAAGGTGTGGAGAGGCCCTGTCAGATAAAGCGTGCAAATCAGATATGAAGGAGTCGTTTTCACCTTCCATCTCTCAGGCAACACAGTTGAACAACATAGTTGAATTTTAACCTGGGCTGGAGGATTTTCAAATCTTTCCACTGAAGACAGGAGGTTACAAGCACTGCTGGGAGCAAAAGCAAGGTGAGGGGCAAGTGGCCTGAAATAGCTCCAGCAAGGGACAGGAGCTTTGATGTTTCGTGCTTTGGCTTAAAGTCATATGCGGATTTATTTAGTGGCTCCAGGTACCATGCTGGACTAGCCGCACTGGTCCCTCTGAGGCTGACCCTGAATGTGCCCCAGTGTTGGCATGACAAGTGTCCTGATTGCCTCATGGGAGAGATGCTCCTTGATTTCGAAAGCAAGGGTGGGACCTCAGAGACTGGGAGGAAGGTCTTGCAGATCCACTTGCAGCCCTTTTCCAGATGTCCCCTGAGTCACATCAATCCCCAGCAGTGTCCCGTAGATCCTGCTCACTCCTGTCCTTTTGTGTCTGCCCCCCACCCCCCGCAGGAGTGCTCTCCCCCAGGGCTCAGCAGAAAGCCCTGTCATCCCAGAGGGACCTTCAGCCACTACCCCAGCCACACTGGCCTCTCCCAGCACCTCCTCCTGGGGGCTAAATATCCCGCCTCCTCCTGGGGGCTAAATATCTGGAGGCACCTGTCATTGCTGCATTTCTGTTCCCTATCATTTGGAAAAAGCAGGCTTTGGATCAGGTTGCCAAAATCTCTTCCTGCTCAAAGATGCTCCAAACACTAGTTCCCAGGGACAAGTATTATCTCCCTGGTTACAGCTGCCCTTAGAGAGTACGGGGCCTTGGGCAAATTTTTTTGTATGTGTAGCACCTGTGTCTATACCATCAATTTCATTTTAAAATGTAATATAAAATTGTGGGCCAATATGAGGTATTGTGATTTAGGTTTAGAATAATGCGGAGAAGAGAGGTATTAACATGTTGCTTTATTGTCCAAACAGTGCACATGAAGATTCTTTGCAGGGTCCAAGAAGAATCTTTCCCTGTTCAGGTCCAAGAACTATCTCTTCATGTTTTTTTCTTGTCACATATGCCATTCCTGGCTAATTCCTTTTCTCCCACCATGAGAGCAAGGTGACAATGCTGCTATTATTCACAATGCCATGGCACTTAGAGACCTGTTTGTATCGAAACAATATGGATCTTCTTGCCTCGGCAGTTCCCTGCTACCCAGTATGTAATGCTACATCATTCTCACCCTGGGGCCCATGCAACTGGGGCAGAGTGGGAAAGGAAGGTGTCAGGGAAACTCATCAGGAACTTACAAAGAAACAGATTTAAATGACCTTGGGCAGCTGTTTAAAGAGATATTTACCATCCATATATATCACTGTCCCAAACTCTTCCATAGCCTGGGGGTCTGGCTTTTACATGTCAATCTCCATTGCTTTCCTCTCTGTTTCCTCGGCACTGACTTCCAAAATAACAAAATCTTGATTAAGTGCTTTCTTCCATCATCAAAAATAGGAGCCCAGGATGAAGAATAAAAAGATGACCAGAGCACTCCCTGTACTGGCTGCTTTGGGTCCGCTGTCTCAGTTGTCTTCATCGTGCCCAAGATAGGATTTCTTCTCCATTTCACAGATGAGAAAATTCAGGCGCAGAGAGTTGAAGCCCAAGGTCATCCCAAGACGCAGTGTTAAGAGACAAGATTCATCCTGGGTCTGTCTGGCTCCCTGCCGGGCTCCTTCTGTTGCACCGCAAAGGTCTTCTGACTGTTTGGACACAGGCCCTTCCCTTCCCTTCCCGGAGGAGAACGTGTGAACTTTCCACTCAGCATAACTGGGACAAGCCGCACCTTCCAAAGCCTTCACTGTACTCCAGGGAAGAGCAAGGGGAGAGCCTGAAGGCATCCAGCTTTCTTGTCTGGGGTTCTTCCTGCCAGTCCACCTGTGGACACCTTTGTTCCCAACATCTTAGCTCCTGGTCTTGTCTCAATGTGAGAGCACTACCCAGAAGTTTCCCTCAATGTCTTACAACCTCATGGTCATGACCCACAATAGCCCCTAACTCATTCTATGAGGCCAGCATTACCCTGATACCTAATCCAGATGAAGACATCACAAGAAAAGAAACCACGGATTAGCATCCCGCATGCATGTAGACAGATGGCGTCAGCTCTAAAGATGGCTGTGTTTACATGCAGGCATTTCGTATGCAGAGTCTCCTTCGCTCCTCCCCACAACCCCATGAAGTTGCACTCTTTTAGGCTGGAAGACACTAAGTGACTCACATGAAGTCACACAGGTTGTAAGTGGCAAAGTCAGGATTCAACCCTGGGTCCAACCCCAAGCCCAGTTCTCCCTACCACTCCACCTAGCCACCCACAGAAGGCTGGATAAACAACAGACCCTGAATGTTTTTACCCTTGTTCCGGTATCAGCTCTGGAAGGCCTGTTGCCCCGGCGACCCACCAGAGTAGCCTCTCTGCCGGCGAGATCTTCCCCAAAGTCTGCTGGGAAGGCCACGAGTCCCCCTGATCAATGACTCCTCAGCCAGGGAACACGCATCAGTCTGCACACGGTGAGGGTTCTGCGCGTGGGAGGAGGGTGGAGCGGGAGGGTCACGTGCCACTCCCTGGGCAAGGCTTTCAACTCTCTGCACCTCAGACTCCTCATCTGCAAAACGAGGGCAAACTCTAAAACACAGGCGACACCAAATGCTGGCGAGGATGTGGAGCAACTGCCACTCTTGTTTACTGCCGGTGGGGCTGCAAAATGGTACAGCCACTTAGGAAGACGGTGTGGCAGTTTCTTACAAAATAAAGCATACTCTTACCATATGATCTAGCAGTTGTGCTCCCTGGTATTTACCCAAAGGAGTTGAAATCTTATGTCCACACAAAACCTACACACAGGTGTTTATAGTAGCTTTATTACGAATTACCAAAAGTTGGGCACAGTCGAGACGTCCTTCAGCAGGTGAATGGATAAACAAACTGCGGTATTAATACATCCAGACAATGGAATAGTATTCAGTGCCAAAAAGAAATGAGCTATCAAGCCATAGAAAGACACAAAGGAGCCCTAAATACATGTTAGTAAGTGAAAGAAGCTAGCCTGAAAAGGCTACATACGTGTGATTCCAATGGTACGACATTCTGGAAAAGGCAACACTTTTTGATCCGTGGTTTCTAGGGGTTGGCAGGAGAGAGGGATGAATGGCTTCTTGGGGCAGTAAAACTACTCTGTAGGACACTGTGGTGGTGGCACATGTCCAAACCCACAGAACGTGTGACACCAAGAGTGAACCCTAGTGCAGACTGTGGGCTTTGGACCATCGTGATGCATCCGTGCAGGTTCATCCATTGTAACAAACGTGCCGCTCTCCCGCCCTGCGTGGGCAGCGGGGAGTTTGTGCCTGCGTGGGAGCTGGGCGCATCCGGGAACTCGCTGTACTTTCTGCTCAATTTTCTTGTGGACCGAAAACTGCTCTAAAAAATAAAGACTATGAAAAAAATGGGAGCAAAATCACCCAGGTATCAGGCTGGGGTAAACAGTTGGTAGATGGCAGGTTGGTTTATTGACATAAGGGACTGGTATTATTATGTTTTAAAATCCCAGCTGTGCCAGAAATCTGCAGTGGGAGTTCCGGTGGGTCACTTTGACTTTCGGGGTCCTGTTGTCCTCAGCTACAAACCAAGATAATAATGCTCGTTCTTTGTCCCCTACCCCAACGATGGCGTCTCAGAAGGTAAATATCAGTAGTAATGGTAATGACAACGATAGCCACAGCTTATGTCTAGGCACTGGGTTAGGCTCTCTATACACATTATCTCACTTAATTTTTTATAACCACCCTGACTTTGCAGATGGGAAACTGAAGCACGGGGCGGGGCGAGCGCCAGGGAGGGGAGAGGAGAAGGAACGTGCCCCGGGTCACACCACTGGGCAGTGGCCAAGCAGGTTCTGAAAGACTAGGTGGCCTGTACTCAACCTCCAGCTTTGCCCCCCTGGATCCCGGCTGACCTTGCAGGGCACCCCACAGGGTGGCCCCATTGCCAGATCACTGGGGCCTGGCTTCCTAACCACAAATGCTGATCATCGCCATCTTTTCCATAAGACTTTAGGAAGGATGTGCCATCTCCAAACATGCCAAACTGGTATATTGATTATTTCATTGGAGAAATTGTAGTTTCAGAAAGGGCTAGCTGACTGATGCTTCCTGCATGCAGCTAGCCATAAAGAGTCCTCTGGGAGGAGGACCCTCCCTGCACCGGGGTGAGAAAATAGCCCTATCGGCAGAGACTGAGAATTTGGGGCTACAGTGGACTGAATACACAGACTTACCTAAGTAACACTGACCTTCCACTAGATACAGCCCCCATATGTCTCCTAGTGGCTCCCCTAGAAATTTACTGCCCTTAGCCAGATCCCACTTCTCCTGTCATTTCTTCTCAAACTCATCATTCTGTGTCTAAAAAGTCTAAAAGCATCTTGCTTTGGCCACTTCGGACTTCACTCTTGTGAAGATCTGCGTGTACATGTAAAACCAATGAAGTGTGTGTGCTTTTCTCCTGTTACTTGTCTGGTGTCAGTTCAATTTCTGGATCCAGCTGTGACTAAGAGCTAAAGGGGGGTTGGAGGGGATCTCTGGCTCCCCTAAAACTTAAGGTGAGCCAGAACTATTTTTAAGCATGGGGCATGCACTGTTTCACTTAATTCTTACAACAGCTCAAAGAGATAGGTACTATTATCATGCCCATTTCACAGAGGAGAAAACTGAAACTTCAGAACTCAAAGAATAGAGAACTTCAGATCTAAGAGGGAGTGTGGGAATCAGCTCGTCTGAGTCGATTATTGGACTTGCTGCCTCTTCTTCTCAGACAACCTCAGGTTCTTGAGCTGCTGCAAGGCAGGTCAGGTGAAGGTGAGTGTGTGTGAGCGTGTGTGATGCACATAATGCGGTGCTGTTGAATCAACACTTCTCTTTGGAACCCACAAATCAATAGTCAAGAGAGGCCACACCTAGGCCTCTGGAGCCCTGTCTCATGCCAAGTTCACCCCAAGGGTGTCTGGCAGTACCAGCTTCCTCCCCACCCAGAAGGGCTTTTTGTCTCAAACTGCAGGCCAGGTAAGGAAAGTCAGGAGCGTGGAGCCTCATTTGCCCATTGACCACAGAGGAGACCTGTGGAGTGGAATAGGTCACAGTCAGGGGACAGGCAGTAGCCCAGGGAAGCAAAGCACCTGGGGCCATGAAGAGACTCCTCCCAGTGTTTAGACTCCTGGCAGGCGTGACCCAAGGCTGAGGGGAGAGGAAGGACTAGCATCCCTGCAAGCACCTCCTTTTTTGGTACCCATAAGCTCAGAGACCTGATTTCAAGTAGGAGTCCGTTCAGAGAGGATGTTTTGGGTGGTGATCAGGAAGATAAGGCTTTAGAACCAACCAATCTGAGTCCAAATCCTGCCTCTCCCACTTCCTAGCTGTGTGATCTTGGTTTAATTATTTAGCCTCTCTGAGCCCTGGTTTCCTCCTCTATCAAATGGAGACAATGGTGGCAGCCACATCACAGGGGAAAGTCCTTGGCCTGGTGCAGAGCCTGGCACAAAGCGAGGACTCAACACGCATTAGCTGAGTCTCAGCTGTTCAGTAGGATTCCTAGCAGGAGCTACCACGTTATGAGGGTTGAATGAGTAAAATGCATGAAAAGTGCGTAGAAAGGATGCTGACACAGAGACAGTGCTGACTGTTTTTATTATAACTAACATCCTCTTTCTCCCCTGCCCCATGTCCTAATCCAGGCAGGGCACCCAGGGTGCAGGGAAGGGGCTGCTTGATTTGAGAGTGCAAGTGCAAAGATGGCTTTGCTGTCAGATGCCTCTCCACAGAGGCAGAGGAAAGATGGGGCTGCAGGAATTCATTAGCACCAATTAACACCCTGAGGCTCCCTTCTGCTCTCACCCTGGTCTGCCTCCCTGCTGGCTGGGGGCCTGCAACCACATGGCAGAGGAAGCAGCCAGGCCCCGGGGAGAAGGGGAAACTGTGGCACCATCAGTGAGGGCTGGGGTGCCCCGGAGGAGCCCAAGTAGGTATTAGTCCTAGCCCAGCAGGAAGGCTCCAGAAGGGAGCATGGGGGCGGTGGGGGGTGGGGGAGGGGACTGATACCTCTCCCAGTCACCGTCCCTCCTGGTGCATCTGACACCTGGAGTAGTTTCATCCCTTCCTGTATACGACAAACTTATTTTCAGTCATAATCTTGCAATAAAAGAAATAAAACAAATGGCTAGAAAAGAAATGCAGGCAGAGAAAATGTTTTGTTCAACTCCATCTGTATATATGCACATTCATGTGAATAAAAATTTAAAAATAAAAATACAAAGAAGGAAAATCATGATAGATTAATACATTTTAAAAATTTAAAAATAAAAATACAAAGAAGGAAAATCATAATAGATTAATGCATTTTAAATTACATTAATGTGTTTTTGAAAACAGGTAAAAACTTATATCTATATATTAGTCTGTCACAGTACCAAATAATAACATTACAGCTTGTGCAAATGTGTGAATGACAATGTAAAAATTGATCTCAAATGCATGTTTGATAGACAGTTAAACTCATATCTGTCCATCTGTCTTTGCTCATAATTAATTAAAGAACACTTTTTAATTAATTTTAAATTTGAAAAGTCACTCTCACATGAAGCAACAGATATAGAAATAATTAGGAAAATATTAACTGTAAGGATAAGTTTGGTAGAAATTCTAAAAATTCTCCTCCACAAAAAATTCCAGAAATTTCGATACTGTTTATATTTTTCTTTAGGATCAATTATAGTAGTTTTCACAAGTTTCTGTAGTCAAAAATTTCCAATGAAATATTTTCACCAGAAAAAGAAAACAAAATATTTTCACTGGAAGATTTTTTTTACTCTATTTGGAAGGCAGGCAGTTTCTAAAGTTTTTCTTCTGCAAAAATCAGAGAAATGGCTGAAAGATGGAAAACATTGATATGATCTGACCCATTTCTTTGGAAGGAGTAACCAAGTTGAGTAATTCAAGTTCTATTTCTTCATTTTTACACAGTCTATCATCACTGATAATTCTGAATCTACCAAGATGCAAACGATGCCAGAAAAAAGCTTGAAATATTACACTGCTATGAAATTATTCTCTAAACATCCCGTACAACAGCTGAGTCTAGGTGCGTCAGAGCCCACTGTGTAGCTGGGAGTTTTCTAAATTGACTCACATGTTGAAGATAATGTTTATTAAAGAGTAAGTAATAAAAAGTGTTAATTTGCTGTATCCCATTCCCCCCACATTCAACAATAAATACAGCAATTGTTTAGGACTTAGACCATCTAAAGTTCATAAAAGATATTGGCCTATAGTTTCCTTTTCTTATAATATCTTTGTCTGGATTTGATATCAGAGTAATGCTGGCCTCATAGAATGAGTTGGGATGTTCCCTTCTCTTCTAATTTTTGGAAGAATTTGAGAAGAATTGGTGTTGATTCTTCTTTAAATGATTGGTGGAATTCACCAGTGAAATAATCAGGTCCTGGGCCTTTCTTTGTCAGGAGACTTTTGAATTATTTATTGAATCTATTTACTTCTTATAGGTCTGTTTAGATTTTCTATTTCTTCCTGAGTCCGTTTTGGTAGTTTATGTCTTTCTAGGAATTTGTTGATTTCATCTGGGTTATCTAGTTTTTCGACATATGATCATTCATATTCTTTCATAATCTGTAAGGTGGGTAGTAATGTCCCCAGTTTCATTTCTGATTTTAGTAATTTGAGTCTTATCTCTTTTTTCTTTCTTAGTCTAGCAAAAAATATGTCAATTTTGTTGATCTTTTCAAAGAAGATACTTTGGATGATTTAAATTCCAAAAACTTATTGAGACTTGTGTGGCATAACACATGGTCTATCTTGGAGAATGTTCCATGTGCACTTGAGAAGAATGTGTATTCTGTGGTTGGGTGGAGTGTTCTGATGCCTATTACCTCTATTTGGTTTATAGTGTTGTTCAAGTCCTCTATTTTCTTATTGGTCTGTCTAGTTGTTCTATGCATTATTGAAAGTAGGGTATTGAAACCTCCAACCATTATTGTCTATTTCTCCCCTCAGTTTTGTCAATGTTTGTTTTATGTATTTTGGGGCTCTGTTGTTAGGTATGTATATAATTGTTATATCTTCTTGATAGACTGATATATATAATATATGTATATTATATATATATATATATATATATAGTCCTTCTTTGTCTCTTGTAACAATTTTTGACCTAAAGTCTATTTTTTTCCTGATATTAGTATGGGTACCTCAGCTCTATTTTGGCTACTATTTGCATGGAATATCTTTATCCATTCTTTCAATCTATTCGTGTCTTTGAGGGGCATCCAGTATGGGGTTGTCGGATTTAGCAAATAAAAGTATAGGATGCCCAGTCACATTTCAATTTCAAGAAACAATGAGTAATTTTTCGATATAAGTATTTCCCATGTAATATTTTGGGTTCATTTATACTAAAAATTATTTTTTTATTGTCTGAAATTCAAATGTAACCGGGCCTCCTATATTTCATCTGGGAACCCTATTCCAATAAGAATGTAAAGACACAAGCCCTACATTCTGGGAACTCCTGATTTAAGGGGAAAAACCATGACCTATCGCAGAGAGGCTCCCAGTTCAAGGGGGAAATATAATCCTTGTAGAGGGGGCATGTAGTCTTGGGGGAAGGGGCAGCACAGTCTTATCATGAAGGTGAGGGGTGTTTGCGCCAGGACTTTTGCTCTTTCCTGGCGCAAACACCCCTCACCTTCATGATGAGTGTCCTGGGTGTCCAAGGTTCCTTCACTCCCACCCCATAGTTCACCAGTGCCCAGCACTCAAAGTTCACCTTTGTGCAGTCCTGGGGACCAGCCAGACTGCCCTGATAGGCAGACATGAGGGCATGGGAGGGGCAGCTGGAGGGGAAAATCATTAAAGCCTTTCTCCTTGGTCCCCGAGGCCCAGTACCCATTGGGTAGGAGCTTGTCCCAGTGGCCTGCTTTTGGGGTAGAAAGGGGACAAGGCCTTTGGGGGAACAGGGCACTCACAGCCACCCCTATCCACATTCATATGCATGTGCGCACACTCACAATACACACTCCCGTTCATGCTCACAAGCACACCTTTACTGATACACAGTCCTGTGCACTACTATACACACAGGTCCACCAAACACACTAGCAGGATGACCATGGTCTCATACACTTGGACCCACTGAAACACGCCCCACACACACAGACACATGGCCCTGCACACACGTGCATACTTGTCTACACTTTCCCACTCCTATGCGTGATAACAGATCACAGTCACAACAAACTTTGTATACTCTGCCCACCTCTCTCAAGCTGTAGGGGTGTGTGTGTGTGTGTGTGTGTGTGTTGTGTTTCTCTGCATGCTCTCCTACTATCTGTATCTGGATATCTGTCCAGCCTCCACCTTCCCACCCAGCTGTCTGCCTTCCTCCTTGCAGGAGGGCTGGGGAGGATGGGTAGACCTGGTCTTCATGACAATCAGGGACCCTCTCCCTGTCCCACTGGGCACCAGTTAGCTGGAAGAAGGTGCTGGGAGGCAGTGTCGGCTTCTGTCCAGGCCCTTGCTCTGAGTGGGGCTGGGGTGAGGGCAGTGGGAGAGTGGGGGAGGAAGGGCTGGGTGACCATCTGGACCTGGGAAGTGGAGCTGGGAAGTGTTACCCAAGTGGTCCAAAATGGCAGATGGGGCGTCCTGGTGCCTGAGAGGAGCTGGGAGGAGGGGACAGCTCAGTGTGGCATATACAGGAGCTCCCCCACTCCCCATCCCAGTCCTCCCCCCACCTCATCTCCCTGAGCACCCTTAGGTCTGACTGATTCTGGGGTGGAAGGGGGGCGGGGTGAGGGAGAACTCTCTCCGAGCTCCCTTTCCTGGGCCCCAGCCAGGACTCAGAGGTGAAGTTGTGCTGGGGCTCGGAGTGGGCACAAATCCCTTAGCAACCACTAGACCTCTGTTACCCTCTGTGTCCTATTCCCTTGGCGGAAACGGGGACCCTCTTACATCCCATTTAGGATCCTGTCCCTGGGAGCTGGCGGGGAAGATTATTCTGAAGAGCCATGGGAAACCCAGAGGAGTGGGTGCTAATTTGCACAAATCCCACAACATCGTGGGCAGTGCTGGGTCTCCAGTTCCTCTGGGCACCTCGGGTAGTCCGGGCTCCTCCCTCGCGCGGAATCCGTTAGTAAGAAGACCTGCTTATGCCCGGCGCCCTGTCCTCAAGGCCCTGCAACTGTGAGGGGTCTGGAGAGGACGGCGGGGACCGCGCGCACAGGACGGCCGCAGGAGCGCGGAGAGGCGCGCGGCTTCCGTCTCGTGCAGCGGGGCGCGGGCACCCCCAGGCAGCCCCCAGCCGGCGACCGAGCGCGGCAAGGGTGCCAGTGCCCCGACCTCTGAGCCGGCGGTCCCCGCTCCCGGTCCCCTGGCGTGTCGGCGACTTTCTCAGGCCGGCATCCCCGACGGAGGCTCTCCCTGAGCTAAACCCCCAGTAAAAATCTCTTGCGCTCCTGAAATGTCCACGTCTTTTTACCGAAATGACGCAGACGCCAGCGAGCCTCAGTCCCGTGTGTGTGTGCGTGTGTGTGTGCGTGTGTGTGTGTGTGTGTGTGCGTGCGCGTGTGTGTGCGCGCGCCGGGGTGACAGCGCTCCCTCCGCCAGCCCCGAGCTCCCCGGAAGGGTGCGGCTCGTCCCCTGAGGGCCACTCCTGGACCTGCAGCTGCGCGTGGCCGGTCCCGCGCCTGGGGCGCACGGAGGGTCCCCGCGAGGACCGCAGGCATGGCTGCACCCGGCCAGAAGCTGAGGCCCAAAGAGGGAAAGGATTAAAGACAAAAAACGCTGGGGGACATCTGCATCCTGTCACCACCAAGCTTGTCTCCTCCGGGTTCCCTCTTGCCCCTTCAGTTCGTCCCGCGGGCCGGCTTGGCGCTGCCAACTTTGCCCCCTTCTCCCGGGAGCGGGGCCGCGAGTCCGCTCCACGTCGCTCGGCCCGGCCGGGCTGCCCGCCGTGCGCGGAGGAAGATTGACCACGGCTGCCAGCATGGGCGCCTCGGAGGCCTTCATTCTTTGGGGACAAGCGAGCCTCAAACTCCCCAGATGCTGACACTCTCCTTGCAGAGGGCCCGGAATTTTACTGGGTTAATCCTTTTTCTCCTGCAAATGCTGAATGGAGGCAAGACAAAACACAGGGTGACTCCTATACTGACGCATTAATAAAATTCCCTGCCACCGTGAACAGTCACTGGGTCAGGATTGCTTCTTTGGCCGCCTGGCTTCTGCTCTTCTGGTAACGTCCAGCCGCGTCTTAGCGTCCCCACCTACTCACCCTTCCTTCCAAGCAGGTAGAGTGACGCCCAGCCTGTGGGCATCGCTCAGTAAATATTTACTGGCTAGAATCGAAGATAATACGGTGGCAAGAGAGAAAGATGTTTATTCCTAAGTGGCCTGCACAGGTCACGTTCTCCTACATTATCTCACAGCACACCTCCATGAGGTGAGTACTAGCACCTGGAGATGAAGGAACTGAGGCTCAGAGAGGGGAAGTAACTTGTCTGATGTCACACAGCAAATCAAGGCAGAGCCGAATTTGCTCTAAAATCCATCTGGCTCCTTGCACCTCTCTTGCAGCTGCGACAAGAGCCTAGCAAGGAGGTGGTGGCCACACAACCACACTCCCCCTTGAATTTTGCAGACCACGTTCTGTCTGGAGTCCAGGGGCAGGGAGTTTTGTACTCCTCCCCACCCTTACCTTCCCAGCCGTTTAAGGTTCCAGCAGGACCCCTGGGCCTTCCAGGCAGTGGCAGCAGCAGACAGCTTCCCGAGGGCCTGGGCTTGGCAGAGGAATGAGTTATGCATAGGGTCCCCCCGAATCCCACAGTGTACCCCTGCAGCAGGTCCAGGAACCAGCCTCACCTGTCAGCTTCCCCTCATCCGCCCTCCCCCAGGCCTTGGCCAGCCCAGCTCACTACTCACCCCTGCAGAAGCCTCTGTGCCCATGCCGACCCTCCCTGCCATCGCCCTCCGTGAGGTGCCCACAAGTACCTGCCAGGCTGTCCTGCCTGCCACTGGGTCAGGGGTCCCCTAACTTCCAGCACACCCCAAAGGCCTATCACAGTTTCCAAATGCCCCTACATACCTTAAGGTATGTTTTTGGGGCCTTCCAAAGTCTAGCTGGACAGACATATTACTATGGAACACGACCAGGGCCCCATGGTGTGTAATGCCAGGCAACTTTGACACCATCTTCACTGCACCCTGTCTTTGCCTAACTCCTGAAAGATCATGACTAAGGCCTGTGGAGTCCTGGTTAGCAGTGCAAACTCTGATGTCAGACTGCCTGAGTGCAAGTCCTGGCTTTGCCACCTTGCAGCTCTGTGACCTTGGACAATTAATCTCTCTGTGCTTCAAAGCAATAATGAAAGGAATGGCACCTACTTCATCAGGTTACATGGAAAGCACTTAGCACAGTGTCCAGCCTGTCGTGAGCCCTCACTGCTGCTCTGGCTTCGATGCTGCTTTCCTTTTGCAAAACCAGGCGTGCCCGGGGCAGGCCGGGGTTCCCATCCGGCACTGCCATTCTGCAGATGTGTGACCTGGGCTGGATGAGCCCCCGAACCTCAGCTCCTCCTCCGAAACCCTGCGAGGTTCTGTTCAGGGCTCAATTCTATACTATAATTCTTTATGAATCCCCTTCCTAGTGTTGGAGGAGAATGCAAGCAGGACAAGATCATGTATTGGGCTATGTGTTCCCATA
The DNA here is from genome assembly GCA_008086735.1 of Cheirogaleus medius. Lineage (NCBI taxonomy): Eukaryota > Metazoa > Chordata > Mammalia > Primates > Cheirogaleidae > Cheirogaleus > Cheirogaleus medius. The sequence goes on along the minus strand of VBSM01002959.1, from coordinate 10,189,165 downwards.
TTCCTGTGGCCTCATTGCAGTGAGGCAACTAAATTTTGCATTTTCTTACCCTAGGGGATGTTTATGGCCAGACCAAAGCAGAAGTTGCCAGCAAAACCCATACCTACCCTTTGGCTTTTGTCTTCCAAGAGCAGCGGGAAGCCTGTTAAAGGGAGTGGTTATGCCGAGAGTCCCTGAGCAAGGTCGAGAGGGGGCTGAGTCTGAGAGGAAGGGGGAAGGGGAGAAGATTCTCGTGAGCTCCCCCTCACAAGGAAGGAGAAAGAGGCCGGGGCCCACAAGGTGCACCGTAGGACGTAAGTGGTCAGGCCTCTGCGGAGGTGGCTCTGTGCCAAGAATCATCCCCTTTGCCCAAGGGTTTGGGCAAAGAGGATGCCAGCAGCCGTTGTCAAAAGAAAATGCCTCTGTCCTGGTGGGATCTTGGGAGGCAGAGGGGACCTCAAACAAGCAACCAAAGGGACTTTCTTACCGATTTGGCAGGATGCGCTCTCTGCAGACGATGTAGTAGAAAGAAAGTACACAAGCCACCTGAGCTCAGGAACTAGGGTGTGGCCCTCTCCACACACAAAGCTCTTGAGCTCTTGTTGGGCTGCACGTGGGTGTCCTGTTGGGAAACATCTCTGGCCTGAGCCCTGTAGGTCCTGGCTTTGTCACCCTTCCATCTGAGGACTTGTGAGCATGGTAGTCCCTCTAGATGGGAAGGCAGACTCCCCTAAAGGCTCTCATTTGTCAAAAGAAGGAATCCTCATGGGCCGTGAGTGGGTGGCAGTAGGGACCTGCACCTAGTTTGGGAAAGGGGCGTGTGTGTCTCCCAGCAATGATCCCGCCCAGCTGTTCTTTGGAAGCCTGGATGAGCCCTGCCATGCTTGTCCCCTGCCACTGGCTGGGGCTCAGAGAAACGTGGGCTCTGCTGGTGGCCCCAGCTCTTGTCACGCCATCTTTCTTCCTGCCTGGAACACTTGTTATTACTAGGCACTGTGAGAAGATGATAAGATGAGTGGGTTTCCCTTTTTCTGGACTTTCCTCCTTTCTCTGTCCCTAGCCCCTAAGACCAAAGTTACTCGTATTGAAGCCTGGCCCTGAGCATGGACCCTTGTGGGGGACCCCAGCCTCCTCCTGGGCTCTGCCACATGCAATCAAAGCAGCATCGCTCCCGCCTCCTGACTTCTCAGAGTTCTCCATTGGAATGTGACCAAATCAACTGCGAAGCAAAGGCGTTCTCTTGTTTTCTTCTGTGACAATTTAATATCATTCAAATATTACCAAGATGGAAAAGCAGAAATCTCCTATCACCACAACCAAGTAAGCTGGGCCCCTCTCCCAGCATCTTGCACCCACAAACACCTGCATGGCGGCAACCCAGGGTAAGGAGGCGAGTCCCAGCTGCGGGCTGCCACTGCCCACGGAGCGTGCGCCCTTCCTCCCCCCTGCCCACCAGCCCCGAGGTGGGCGAGCACTGATTTGGGAGTTAGGCACTGTGATCTCTGACCGTAGCTTTGCCATAAGTGGTTTGGGTCACTTTGAATAGGGAATTTATTCTCTTGGTCCTTCTGTTTGCTCATTTGCAAAAAGAAAGGTCCAGGCTGGAACCCTCTTCAGCTCTGGCGGGAGGGGAAACATGGAGGAAGGGGTTGAGTTTGTCCTGCTCCTCCGTTCCCCACACAGACAGTGTCCCACGGCCTTCCTGAGACGAGGTCTTCAGCGGCTGTGACGGGCAGATCCCAGGCCCGGGAGAGCGCCTGTGAAGAGCGAGGCCTGCCTGGAGGCTGACAGTGTGGGAAAGGGGCTGCCCACCCGAGCCCCCAGCTGTGCGGCCAGGGGGGCCCTGGAGTGCCACCATTGTGCAATCCACTCCTTTCTGTGCCGACACACCTCTGGATTCAGTGTCACGTGTTTTGGAGTTCAACAGGCCTGGCTTCAAATCCCAACTCTGCCTTTCGCTGGCTGTCAAGGGTGGCCTTGTCTGACCTTGGCCCCGAACACTGGGGGCCCTTCCTGCTGCCTTGGAGTTATAGTATTTGGGAAGGAGCCCTGGGTCTTCTCCTTCCTAGTTATGGGACCCTGAGCAACTTACCTATCAGCTTACTCACTTTCCTCCCTATAAAGTGAGAACAGCATCTTTCCATAGAGTGGGGGAGAAGATAAACCAATGATGCAGAGGAAGTGCTGGCGCTGGCCTGGCACCCGGGGCGTGGGCAGCAATGGCAGGGCAGAGCGATGCCTGTTATTCCGCAGGGGAGAAGGAGGAGGCCTGGAGAGCTCAACTCACTCCCTCAGGGCACGGGGTGACTTATCAGAGCCAGGAGCACCCAGGTGACCAATTTGTCATTGTCATCACCAACTCTCACTGTTGGCTCATTCATTCACTTCCCTCCTTTGGGCCTCAGGGACGGGCTGGGGGCCTGTAAGCATCTAGCCCTCCTAGATGGGACTACCATCAACTGTTCTAGAAAATCCTCAGGCTTATAAAGTGGACCAGCCAGCTCTCGATTTCCAAATAGACGTGGTTAATTAAACTTTTTTTCTGCTTGTTAAAGTAATGTTTACTTACATTGTAGAAAATGCGGAAAATTCAGAAAATTATAGAGAAACAATGATAAAACCAAAACAAGACAAAACACTCAAAGCACCAAATTTATAGCCAATCAAATTTCATTTTGGCATATTGCCTTAAAATGTCTTTGCAATTTTCTTGGCAGAGTTGAATTTATACCAATAAGGGACAAATTTTCATGATATAAATATTTTATAGTATGATCATTTCCTCACATCATTAAATTATTTTGCAAACTTCTTTTTTTTAGGGCCCCACAATGTTCCTTCCTATGAGGGGTCCTAAATTCCAACCATTGCCCTGTTGCTGAATAGTTAAGATTGTTTCCATTTTCCCAGTTATAAACTCTGCCGTGATACACATCTTTGTACATAAATCTTTCATTTCTCATCTCTGCTAATTTCCTTAGGACACGTTCCTAGAAGAAAAATTACTGGGTGAAAGCGAATGAGCATTTTTTAGGCTACAGATTCTCAAGTTGCTCTCCAGACACATCATACGACTCCCACCCCAGCGTATGATCCAACACACGCCATCACTGGGTAGAAGGATGTTCTGCGGTTTCATTGTCATTTCTTTGCTTTCTCATAAAGCTGAGCATCTTTTCCCGTCTGTTGCCTAGTCATTTGCTGATGGGGACTTCATAGCCCCTAACCCAAGACCAGGTCCGGCAGGGTGTGAAGAGGACACCTTACCCCTCAACTCTCCCTGACAGTGGGGGAACTGGGAGACGTGGGAGGTCAACAGGTTCACAGCCCCAAGACCAGAGCTGACTCTCTGCTTGTATTTAGAAGGAAATCCGGAATGAAAGGAGGTGAGAGGGCAGGGGTGCCTCCCCAGGACCTAACCCAACCCAATGCCCCAGTCTTAGCAACAGTAGCCGTAGGATCTCAGAATGCATACGTTTTTGATACCCTCCTTCGGGCTAAGTCTGCGAAAGGCAGGTGCCCAGGCTGGAGGCTGCTT
>VBSM01002959.1:10165607-10185548 GCA_008086735.1 Cheirogaleus medius | reverse complement strand
CAAGCCGACCCCTCTGCTCCCTTGCTGGCCTCGCTCCCGATTCTTTAACACTTCCAAACAGCAGCGCCTCCGAGAAGCTTTCCACCTAGTGTCAGTTCCCTGTGGCTGCTGTGACACTGGCCACACGCTCAGCGGGTTAGAACAGCATGGAGTTGTTCTCTCACAGCTCTGGAGGCCAGAAGTCAAACATGAGTGTTCTGGGGACCAAGGTGTGGGCAGGGCTGCATTCCTCCTGGAGGGCTCGAGAGAGAATCCAATCCTTGCTTTTTTTGGTTTCTGAGACTACCTTCATTCCTTGCTTTCTAGCCCTTCCCCATATCACTCTGACCTCTCGCTTCCGTCCTCACATCTCTCTCTCTGATCCTCCTGCCTCCCTCTGATAAAGACCCCGTGACTACATTTAGGGCCCCCAGATAATCCAGGATAATCTCCCCCTCTCTAGATCCTTAACTCAGTTACATCTGTAGAGCTCCTTTTGCAGCATAAGGTAAGTTTGCAGGTTCTGGGCGTTAGGACGTGGACATCTTTGAGGGGAGCATTATTCGGCCTACTGCTCCCATCTCCCCCCAAAGCGTGGATGAGATGCCTCTCTTCTGTGCTGACACAGCTCCCTGGCATCTCCTCTTTGTTGGACACATGCCCCTGTGTGTAACTGTCCCTTGACTTGTCTGACGCTTCTGCTAGCCCCAGCCACAGGGCTGAGCTGTCCTTTGTGCTCCGTGTTCCTGGGGACCAACACGGTGCCTGATGTGTAAGTAGCGCAGGCTGGATGTTTGTGAAATGAGCAAATGTCTATCTCTCTGACTTCTTCAGTCACCCAAAGACTGACAGCAGGAAGCCCAGCTCTGGGACAGCTTCTGCAACCACCAAGCTTCCTGGGTGGGCACAGTCCTTCTCGCCCGTCTTCCTCTAGAAGGCAGTGACCCCAGCAATGCACGAGGTTGGGAGATCTACTCTGGTAAAGGCCTGGTGGCAGGATCAACGATGTTGTGATCAGAGAGGCTGACAATTTGGGGTGGCTGAATGAAGCATGAGATTTTGTGATGAGAACGATGGGGAAGGCAGGAAATGAGGCAGCAAAGGTCTTAACCATGTTTTAGGGCCCTCGAATATGTGCAAGTCTGCAGTGGGAGAGGAGGTGGCTCCTGCCAGCTGGTGCTAAAAAGACAGGAGACTCGTAGGCACACACTCTGCACACGGCCTCCCTCTGATGGGGCTGTCACCGAGGCAACAGATGAAGCTGGTTGCCCAGCAACAAGGCCCTGCCCCCCCATCCCTCCTATGGCCTTCTGCCCCTTCGGAGCTTGATGCCCTTTCTAGATTGTGCCAGTGTTTAGATGGAACCAGGTTTCCTCTGTGCCCAAATACCAAGGGTGAGCAGATGAAAATGAGTTCGTTTGTGATTGTCACAGTCAAGGGTCATGGATTAAGCATCAGAAGAGAGGAGGCCCAAGGTGGCCTAGGTGAGGAGAGGGGAACCAGGGGGTGTTTTGGCCTAAATCTTCCCTGGATGTTTTTCTTTTCCATTTGTACTAAAGTGCAGCCAGAAGAACACAGTCTGGGAGTCAGGAGCCTTGGCTCCCTGGCCTGGATCTAACTCCCACTTGCTGAGCATTTCCACTCCCCGGTCCTCAGTTTCTCCATCTGTGAGAGGAGAGTTTGGGCAGCCTGATGACCAAGGCCTCTTCTGGGCCTGACAGTCTGCGATTCCAGAGCCGGGGGGGCAGGGAGGGAGCCGACAGCTCCGTGTTCCCGGCTGGGTCTCTGCACCCCCCCCCCGACCCCCACCTGGCCCTACAGCAGCGTCAGGTCTTGATTTGAGGGAGGAGAAGGGGCAGGACGGCCATCTGGCTCAGGGCCTCAAATTCATGACAAGCCCCAAATTTAAACTTTGGATGTCATCACCAAAGAAGGCTATAAAGAGTCACTGTCATATAAGTGAAAAGTATTAATCTATAATCACAAACATTTAAAATAAGCTTCAGTCTTTGTAACTATTTGTCATTTAAAAAATATATGTTGGTCTAAAGAAATGGAGTGGCCCCGACCTCTGTCCCTCTTTGAGGGCCCAGGCTCCCCAGCTCCTTGGCTGCCCAGGGGCCCTCCCAGGGGTCTGGGGACCTGGGCTGCCCTTCTGTGGAAGAAGGAGACGACATGGGGCCTTCAGAGGTGTGAGGTGGCTGGTCTAGGCCCAAGTCTGTGGGGGCTGAGCCTTGGGACACCCTCCTAGGGAACCGCTGCGGGAGGCGGAGCTGGGGCAGGCCCGGTGCCTCTGCTCCCTTTACTGCGTGAGAGCCGCACAGCCCGGCGGGGACTCCGAGGCTAAGGATCACGGATGAGCCAGTCCTAGTTCCATGCAGGGCCTTGGTCTGCAAGGAGTGCCCTTGGGGGTCATTTGCTGAGTGTCCTGGTCTCCAGCCCCCTGAGAGTTAGGTCCCTGGTGGGTTGGGCTGGGGGTCAGGTCCTCACAGGAATGGGTCCCCTGAGAGCACCTGGCTCTTTCAGTCATGCCTTCGGTTCCTCCCACTGCGGGCCTCTCCGCCCACCTCGGCAAATGAGTGCTGGGAAAGGCTGAGGGAGGAACTCCACAAAGGGCCACCCACGGGGCGGGCAGCCCGGCCCCCTGTCCGCCCCAGAGTCAGAGAACCACCCGACACAGACCCAGCACGCTGCGGGAGCCAGTCGTCCCGACCTCCTGTAGGGGCCTCTGCCCACTGAACAGCCCCTGCACTCATCCTGGGGGCTGGGAGTAGCCCACAGGTGGGGGTTCGAGTCCTGGCTCTGTCATGGCTGCAGGAAAGTAGTATGGTCTTTTTAGCCTCAGTGTCCCCCTCTGAAAAATGAGGGGGTTGGACTCTCCAGAGCCCCTTTCATCTCAGATGTGCTCTGGCACCAAAGGACGCCCCCGCTTCCTGGAGACAGCCTGCCCGCAGAGCGTCTGCGAGATTTGTTCTGAGACAGCGCCACCTGCTGGCCGTTTTGGATATCTCTTCTCCGGCGACCCCAGAATCCCAGAACTCGGCTGTGACAGCAAGAATGGTGGTCAGAATGTACCCGTTGCACTCTTTACTTTGCACTTGAGTCATTTCATTAACTTTTTACAATAAACCATATGAGATAGATGCTATCATGTCCCAGTTTTATAGATTATAAAACTGAGCTTCAGAGAGGTTAAATTGCTTAAATTGGTCAGGGCTGTGGTTGAAATTCAGTGCTGTGTTGGTATCACTAACCGGCCCCCTGGCTTGCAGAAGGGGTCCTGAGGCCAGGGGCCAGCGACTTGCCAAAGCTGCAGGGCAAATCAGCGACAAAGCTGGGAAAGTACCTAAATCAACCTGCTGGAGCATCATGTTCCAGAGGGGTCCTCCAAGTTTGCTTCTGGGGGTCTGAGCCATTCTGCACGCTCATGCTGGTAAGAAAGAATAGGCTTCAAATTTGCCTCCGGCAAGTAGGTTCCTCTCCAGAGAACCCAACACACTCAGGCCTGGCACCGCTCCATCCACCTTGTGCCGGCTCTACCTTCTCCCAGGTCTGGAAAATCTGCAAGTGCGGCTTGTTCCCCCAGGAAGCAGGAAGCAGGACGCAGGAAGCAGGAAGAAAGGAGCTTGTTCTGTGGTGGGCAGGTCTATGCAAACCTACCCTCCAATGCCGAGGAAGCTGAAAGGCCAACAAAAGAGGCTGATGAATCCAGTTTCTCAGAAGGAAACATTTAATAGGGACCTACTGAAACTGCTTATATTAAAGTAATGCAGGTCCACTCAGCAAGAACATTGGTAGGAGTCTGATTTCTGCAGCAGTGTAGGCAAAGCTAAAAGTTAGCCAGTCATTGTTTCATCACTTGCCTTCCTGCAGTCGCTTACTGCTTAGGAGCGGTGTATCCCCGACTGCATAAAATTTATAACCTTCCTAATCACTTCTATACGTAGCATCTCCATTGTGAAACCTAAGACTGGCCTTTGAGATATCTTGCAGACTCAGCACTCAGGGGGACCAACTGATGCCAACCGGACCACCAGCACACTTGGGACCACCAGCACACTTGGGAATGGACCGATGCAACAGGTCCTGTGACTCTCTACGCAGGAATTATCTGTCGCTGCTTTTCACAGTGCAAAAAGACAATTTCTGCTTCCAATCAGCAGACCTAATTCCCTAGCCCTTTGTCCACCAAACTACCTTTAAAAACCCTGGGCTCTGCCATAGACTGAATGGCTTATAAAAAACAATAATAACAACAAAAAACAAAACAAAACCCTGGCTCCCAAATTCTCAGGGAGACAGATTTCAGAAATTCCATCTCCTCACTCAGTGCCCTGCAATATTAAATTCTTTCTCCACTGCGACACCTGCCGACTCAGTGTATTGGCTTCCCTCTGTGCACCTGGCAGTAGGACCTGGCTGGGTGGTAACATTATAAACAGAAGAACAGAAGCCCTGTCTTGGGCAGTGGCAAGAGGAAAGGGCAGATCCCCTCCCTGTTACACGCCCCCTCATACCAGAGGGAAGGAATGTGTGACAATTGAAGCTGACCCCTCATGGAAAGGCAAGAATGCAATGGGAATCTGCCTAAAGGCAGGACTTGTGGTCAAGGTTGCTTTGACCTAAAGGCAGGAAATCTTAGAGGCATTCCTGGAGCTCGGGTTAATCAGAATTCAACAAGGCAGAGTAGCACCCAAGATGGAGTCGTCTTATCCTTCGCAGAGCTTGTCAAGATTGAGAGAAGCTGAGTGGCTTGTTCATGGTCACCCGCAATTTTATGGAGCAGCTGGGGCTGGAATGGAGTGACCCAATGACAAGCTTGGGGCTTTTCCCATTCCATCCTCCCTGTGGCCCCCTCATCCTGCCCCACAGAAGGCCTGAGTTGGTCCGGCCAGGAGTTAGCCAAGGGCCAAAGTGGGAGCAGGCGGGAAGGAGCTGGAAGTCCATGCTCAAGACAGTAGCAGGTTTTGGTGCTGCAAGAACAGAAACATTAAAACAACCAGACAACCAATAAAAAGACAAAAAAACAAAACAAAGAAACAAAAACAAAAAAACAAGCCTGGAAGACCCAGATCTAAATGCCCAGAAGAAAGACTGACAAAATTAAAAAGTGCTAAAGCAAATTCTGAGCAAGCTGCACACTTCATAGCAATAAGTTCTGTGACTTTGAGGGATCCTGTAAACAGCTATTAAAGAAAAAAGACCAGAAGGTAATACACCAATATCCTAACAGTGGTTGTTTCTGGTAGTAGATTGTAAGTGATTTTTCTTCTCTTTGGCTATATATATTTTCTAATTTCTCTGCAAAGAATCTATATTGCTCACATAATAAGAAAAAAAGTTATTTGTAAAAAGGAAGCAAGAAGTAGAGTATCTTTATGATTTGGGGAGGAAGAGGAAGAGGTTCTTAAAAAGCATAAACCAATAAAGAAAAAACTAGCAAGTTAAAGTAAAGATATTTGCCATTCATATAATAGACAAGGGATTGTGATATATGGAGAGCTCCTATTAATCAATAAGAAAGATATATAACTTAAGATAAAAGTGAGCTAAGACTATGACAAGGCAGTTTGCAGAAGAGGAGATCCAAGTTATCAATGTGCATGTGGTAGGTTGCCCAGCCTCACTGGTTGTACCATTCCTCCCTCATGTTGGCAAAAATGGAAAAGTCTGGAAGTATTGAGTATTGGGAAAGATATGGAGACACAAACACTCTCATATGCTGTTGGAAGGAGTGTAAATTAGCAAGGTCACTTTGCAGAGAAATTTGGTAAGAAGTAGTAAATTTGAAAATGCACGCAGCAATTTCATTTTGAGACATATCCCTAGAGAAATGCTCATATGTATGCACAGGGAGATGTTGGGTAGTAGTGTCACGGAGCTGACTTGTACCAGCTCACAAGACTGACAGTGTCGAGCCCTTCCCAACTCTGCGTTCAGTGACGTCCTGTTGGTAGCTTGAAATCAGTCATGGCAGAAGTGTTTCAGGACAGCTGATGGTTAAACATTTGCCAGCACACCATTGCAAATATGTTCTTTGTAGCTTTGATTTTAGTAGAGAAACATTGGCTGGTCTAAATGTCTATTAATAGGAGAATAGACAAATAAAATGTAGTATAATTATTCTATGAAATAGTGTACAGAACTTAAAAGACTTAGACGTGTATCAACATGGACTGATTTAAAAAACATACTTTTAAGCTAAAAAAGCAAGCGACTGAATGAGATGTTATGTAGAATATGGCTATGCAGATTAAAAACAATAGTTAATATTATTTATGGAACAGATGTCTATATGTAAAATAATTTTTAAATTGACTGGAAGATAAACACCAAATTCACCATGGCAGTTGCCTTTGGGGAGGGGAAGGTTATAGGGAGGAGATAGAGGACTTTGTCTGGGGTGTTTTATTTCTTTTATTGATTAAAGGGTTTCTGAAAAGAATATTAACTGTCATGGTAGATGGTGGCGTTGTGTGTGTTTGTGATGGTCTTTGTATTTTCTGTATTTTTAAAATAAAGGATACAGTGCTATAAACTTTCTTGCTATATTTATGGTGATTATAATTATGGAGGCTATAATTATCAATGCAGTTAATTCACACAGAGTCCCTTTATAAGGAACCATAATTCCAAGGATAGTTGAGCTTCTGTACTTTATTGGTCTTTATCTTATGGACACTAAGGAATTCTATAACTGATCAGGTTGCTCTCTTTGCATTGGCTGCTAGGAAGCTCAGCTGCAGATATTTGGCCTTTCTCTAACAATTACACTAGACCTCCCAGTTTGCGTTTACTTCATTCCTTGTTTTACCTTCTCTTTCTTGTCCTCACTTTCCCCTTCTTGTGATTTCTGTATTTATTTATTTCTGTAATTTACTTCATTTTGTATTTTTTTAAATTTAGAAAGCGCTTTGAGTTTTTTTCTGGAATACAGCTGGTTATAAATTAATTTATTTTTTAGATTCATCAGGTAAATAAGAAGAAATCCAATGAGAGAGGGAGAAATATCCTGAGCGCTGGCCTAAAATATTAGCTGGTGTTAGAGGAGTGTCCCCTCCTCTAAAGGGCCAGGGGATGGAGGGGACAGAGGGTTGTAAATACTAGCCAAGGTCAAGGCCAAGGTCAGTGGAGGGAAAGGACCTCCACCCGCGGTGGCCATGAGGACACGCCTCGCAGACTGCAAACCACAGACAACACAACTGATCCACCTGCTGCACCTAACGGAGTATGATTGTCAGGGCAGATTAATAAGACAGCGTCACGGCATGCAGCCATTGATTTGATCATAAGACCAGACAGGGGCAGGTAGAAGGCAAGATCAGGAGAATAACAAGGTCACATTAGTTCACTCATTCATTCACTCAATCATTCATTCAATAACTACTGAGCAGCAGGCACTGGGTCAGAGGCAGGCAGGCTGCAGGGGAGGAAGCAAATGCACTGCACTGGGCAGGGAAGGCAGGAGGCCAACAGCAGCTCCTGGTGGCCCATCTGGACACCCCAGGCTCTAGAATTACCAAAACCAACACAGAGCAGCTGAGCGATCTGGGCGGGAGGTGGCTGGTTGTTGCCACTTTGGCAGCCCCCACCGCAGGTCCCTGGAGACCCTGGGGTGGCTGAGCCAGGATTCATTGTACAGAAACTCACTGCACACACAACCTGTACGAAAGATTGCAGTTGGGTGGTGGAATCTTAAACCAAATACTGGGAAGTCTTGGAGCAAACCACTCGCTGTCTCTTGGATGAGTTTCTATGATTCCTTGTCTGGCCAACCTCCGGGCAGCGAGTGTGAAGGGGACAGGACTGGAACACAACAGGCGATCAGCAAGGCAGGGGTTTCTATTCTGAAAAGAGCACAGAGTGGAGTGCTTTTTCTATCCTAAGAACTAAGGTGGCAAGTATGACCCACTGTTGGTGTTTTGTCCTGGAAAATGAGTGATATGACTCGGGGGAAAAAGGGAGAGCAGAGTGAGGTGGGGTCTGGGGGTTCAGGAGAACCCGTGCTGAGCAAACGAGACCCTTTTGGGGGAAAGGCCACATCTCTGGGTGGCTGTTGGCCTTGACAGCCTCTCTGGGCTCTGGTGCAGCTGTCTGCTGCTTTCCTGCATCCCCTGGGGCGGGGGCTGGGGGTGGCCCAGCCTGAGCAGGGAGCAGCCACCAGCTCCAGCCACGCCCACAGGGCGCCCTTGGCCGCCAGGCAGGCCTTCCTCACCCTGGCTCTTTATCCTACAGAACTGGAAATAGCAGTTTTCTTTCCAAAGAATGCTTCTGCCAGGACCTAAGGAAGGGGCGGCCTCTTTGGCTCCTTCAGATGCTGCCCTGGCTATAGCTCAGGTCCCTCCCCAGTGTCACCACCCCTGCTCCCCGTCCAGCCGGGCTCCAAACGGGGAGCGGCTGGCCTGGTGGGGAGCCCTGGGCCTAGCCTCATGGGGCTCCTGGGATGGCGGGAAGGCCAACAGGAACCCCTTCTTTACCTCAGGAACTTTCCAGTGTGGAGAACAGCCTCACGATTCACAACTCAAGTCAAAGAACTGGATTTACCCCTACGGTAAGACGGAGGCCACAACAGGTGTTTGGGGGAGGTGAGGAGGGTAGGAAGGCCATGAACTTTGGAGTCATACAGACTTGAGACCTAACATTCATAGCACCAAATGCCTTTTCTTTGCAATAAAAATGAAAAAGTGAAAATCAATGAATTAAACACTTAGGTTGAAAAATTAGGGGGAAAAACCCATGCGGGCTGAGTGGCAGGTTTTTTTGAGGAGGGAAGTCCACCACCTCCTGGTTTCCCTCCAGCACGCGTCCTCCCTGACAGGCCCTGCCGACAGGCCTCGGGTGCGGGTGAGAATCTGCGGACACGGACCCCCACCCACGGTGGCCATGAGGACGCGCCTCGCAGACTGCGAACCACGGACAACACAACTGATCCACCTGCTGCACCTAACGGGGTATGATTGTCAGGGCAGATTAATAAGACCTCAGCGTCACGGCATGCAGCCATTGATTTGGTGAATACAGGTCTTTTCATTCCAATTAAAATAGAAGATAAGAAACAGCACCCATTCAGATGGGAGAGACAAGCTATTCATTTACGACTTTGCCCCTGACTGCACGAACTCTCCCATCCTGTCATGGTGTGGTCTGAAGACAACTGAATCACCTGGTCATCTCCAGCGTCTCACACACTTCATTCCATCAGTGACAGCGGGCTGGCTGGACAGGACAAGCAAGGGCTGGTGAGTACAGTGGAGGCCGCGGTAAGACACGTGGACTCCTCAGGGTGGAAGATAAACAGGCACAGACTCAGGGACCTGCCACTTCAGTGACGTTTGAGGGGGTCAGTGGTCAGGAGATGTGCTGAGGTAGCCCCTCCAAAATAAAAGACAAACTGCTGCACGTTGCATCTTCTAGTGTAAAGGATGACGCGGAACCCCGATAGGGCTCTTTGTGTGGTGCAGGCAGCGGGTTTCACACGGAGGACATTGCTCCAGCCCACATCCTGCGCAGCTGGGACGACACGAGGAGTGGGCCCTGCAGCAGGTCCAGGCCATGTTTGAGGAGCCCTCCCGCTGGGCCCTGTGATTTGGCAAATCCGTGGTGCTGGAGACACCCGCGGTGGGGAAGATGCGGTTTGCAGCTTCCATGGCAGGTTCCAGGAGAGAATCGGAATGGAGACCCCTGGGATTCTGGAGCGATGCATGCATGCCGCAGCAGAGAACTACACTCCTTTGTGAAACAGCTCCTGGCTGGCCTGCTGCTGGCCCTGGTAGAGATGAAACACTTGGTCACTGGACACCAAGTGACCATTTGTCTGGAACTGCCCATTATGACCTGGGTTCTGTTCCACCCTCCAAATTATAAAGTCAGACCAGGAAGAGTGGTCCACTGTAAAATGGAAATGGTGCCTCCAGAGCAAGTTTGAGCAGGCCCAGAGGCATGAGTGAGCGGCAGGGGCAGGCAGTCCAGACTCCCATGTCACCTGCCAACTGTACCAGTGCCCCTCCCCCAGATGGCATCTATGGTTATGCGTGCACCTGTGTGCGGGTGTGTGAGGTTGTTCCTGTAAGATCAGCAACCAGATGAAAAGGTAGGAAATAGCCCGAGTTTGGTCAAGGATGGGCCAGTTTAATACGTGCAAAGAGAAAAGAGATAATGGCTGCATTATGGTCACATTCGAGCTGACCCTGGAAGGCAGTGGAGAGGGACTATCTTCCAATGGGCGGAGTTGTGGTCAATGCACCTGGTCCACTTTGTGTGGCGAGAGAAGCAGTTCAGAGTGAGAATTTGTATAGATTTTTGGGCAGTGGCCAATGGCCTGGCCATCTGGTCAGGCACTTGCAAGACTGAAGACAAGGAGCATGGGGAGTGGCATATGGGACAGGCATCTAGGAGTGGGCATGTAGCATGAGGATTCTCATATGAAATGTTAGTAGCACCCACCAGGAAATACCCACCGTGGAAGAGGCATGAACAGCCACTTGGACAAATGATGTGGCCCATCAACATTGGCCATCCTTCATCATTAGCCACCCCAGAACCAGCATGACAGGCCCGTGAGCAGAATGGCCATCATAGCAGACACCGGGGGCTACTATGGGACCAACAGAATGGACTCCCACTCACCAAGGCTGAGCTAGCTCCTGCCGCCTCTGAATGTCCAAGTCGTCTGCAATGAAGGCCAACACCAAAGCCCTGATGTGGCACTATTCCCTTGAGGAGACCAACCGGTCACCTGGTGCTAAGTTGGTTGCACCAGGATCCCCTTATCCTGGAAGGTCCAATGGCTCATGCTCCTAGGGATGGATACCTACTCTGGGTACAGGTTTGCCTTCCTTGCCTAAAGAGCCTCAACTAGCACCACTGCCTGGGACTTGCAGAATGTCTGACCCACAGGCATGGGTTCCCAACCAGCACGCCATGTGACCAGTGTGGACCCATGTCACAGCAAAGGAGGTGTAGGAGTGGCCACGACTGTGGGGTCTACCCGTCATATCTCATATGTCTCCACACACAGGCAGCTGGTCTTGCAGGATGCTGAAATAGCCTCCTAAAGTTCAGAGGAAGCACAGGTTGGGGAGATGCTCTGAAAGAATGGGGTGCCATCCTCCAGGACACAATGTATTTATTAAATCAGAGACCTCCACATGGTCCTATGCTCCCAATAGGAGGGCTACATGGCCCCATGAACGCAAGGGGTCTATAAAGCTTAATTCCATCAGAGGTTGGACAGATTCCACATCCCTAAGCTTCTTCTGCTGAGCCAGTGAGTGTCCACTGAGGAAGGTACAAATAAAAGAGAATCCATTCATGCATTTATTAAACACTTGATACATGCCAGGCATAGTGACTCCTTCAATCCTCACAATCCCACAAGGAAGGAACTATTATTTCCACCGTTTCATAGACAAGGAAAACGAGGCACAGAAAAGTTACAAAACTAACAGGGCATTTAACCTTTGCTTTGTCACCTTCAACAAATATCACTGCTCTCCTGCAGTGTGCAGGCCCCGTGCCAGGCGCCACAGGGAGCACAGAGACGTCCAGGGTGCGGACCCCATCTTCTCAGAGTTTAGGATCAAGCTGGGTGCCCTCCCCCTTGCCTACCTGGGAACTCAGCCAAGGTGACACAGCTCAGGTGTTGTGTCCTGGGCAGAAGGACCACTCCTCGTTCCCTGCTCTCACTGCTGACACAGTTCTGTACACACACGTCACACAGTGTCCAAACATGTGCTCAGCTGGTTCTCTCCCCTCATTGAAGGAGGGATCCTTGAGGGCATGGGCCAGGGCCTAGTGACTAGCTCAGAGCCCAGCGAAAACGAGGGGTGGGTGGGTGGCTGGGTCCGTAGAGGGATTAAATGATGACTAGTGTCTCACACGCGCACACACTGCACATTGCTCCATCTCGTCCCTCAGTCACCCCTCCCAGTAGCCCTCTGAGGAAGGTAGCATCAGTATCTCCCTTTCACAGATGGGGAAACTGAGTCCCAGAGAGAGAGAGAGAGACACTTGCTCAGGAGAGGTAGAGCCAGGGTGTGGGCTACCAGCACCTCTGCTCTCACCGCTCCTCTGCACAGCTGTCTGTCGGGGAAGGAAGGCGGGGGCGGGCGGGGGTGGTCACCAGGGCAGGGTCTG
This sequence comes from Cheirogaleus medius, assembly GCA_008086735.1. Classification (NCBI taxonomy): domain Eukaryota; kingdom Metazoa; phylum Chordata; class Mammalia; order Primates; family Cheirogaleidae; genus Cheirogaleus; species Cheirogaleus medius. Next base: position 10,173,434 of record VBSM01002959.1, on the reverse strand, counting down.
AGATGCTTTTTAGATCATCAGAGAAAGGGATGGGGAGGCTCTTCCAGGCAGGAAGGCTCGGGAGTGGTCCCGCAGACTGTTTGGTCTGAATAGAAGGTTGGGGAGAGGTGAGGGGCGAGGACCTGGGGTCCTGCTGGGGCTTCACCCCGTCACTGGGCAGGCACGAAGGCTGCTGGGCAGCACACCATGAGGGGGTGCTCTCGCTGGGAAGCCCGGCTCAGTCATCCTGGCAGAATGGGCGAGGAGGGTGGAGGGAGAGATTAGAGCAGGGAGGGCAGAGGGGAGATGTCTGCAGTGGTCTCGGGGAGGAATGGAGCCCTGAGCTCAGAGGCAGGCGCCGGAGCTGGATAGAAGTTGATTATTTAAGAGTCACTACGAGGGAAGCCTCCTTGGGAACAAACAGGAGGGTCTCTATGGGAATCATGGATCTGCCCTGGGAAATTGGCCTTGCTGGCCTTGGAGTCACATTTTAGTCATTCCCACAAGCCCCCCGACGTGAAAGGAGGAAGGAGGGCAGAGCGGGGAAAGATGAGGGTCGGCCCCACCGCCCCTGCTGCTCCTAGTCTCTGCGTCTCTGCAATGTCAGGAATGGGCTCAGACACCAAGATAAACAACGCACTGACTAGTGGCTGAGACCAATGCTGATAGTGACTGAATCAGCCCCAGGCTTCGGTCCAGGAGAGAGACGTTTCCCAGCTAGGGGGAAGGGAACAAGTCAACCACTGTTCTGGAACTTTCCACTCACATCATCCCCCTCTTACAGGGGGAAAGACGAGGGCTACAGAGCGGACATGACTTGCTCAAGGTCGCACAGCCAAGAAGTGCGAGGCGTGTTGGAGAATGCCTCCCTCCGACGTTAAGCCCAAGGTCACTGTGGTTTGTGGCCACTCTGGCTCTACGAGGCCTCCCCCTGTTGGAAGCCTTCCCAAGTCATCTCCATCAGTCCAACCTGATGCTTTTTGGACTCATGTTGCCTTGGTAGTTAAAAGTCTCTTTTATTCTTCAACAAACTATGACATCCCAGGGGAGTTCTGGAACAAGGCATTTCTTGTTAAATATGTCTGGGTAGCCAAGTGTTACTCAACAAGTCACATACTGGTTGCTGATGACCAAAGAGGGAGCAGAGATAGCAAGGAGAGTGCACACACAACCACAGCAGGCACTGGGGTGGGTCAGAGACATTCCCACTTCCCTCTGTCTCGGCACATGGCGGCACCCCGCACCTCTGCTCTCTCTGGAAGTTGAGCAAAGTCAGACAACTTGCCCTGACTTGTGCAATGTGAGCAGAGGTGACGAATAACTCTTTTGAGCAGAAACTTTAAGAGCCAGTACACAATTGGCTGCGTCCCCTCCTGCTCACAGCTGTGAAAGCAGGCGTTGGGGTGGAGCCCCAGGGGCCGGGCGCTGAGTGACCATCATGAGCGAGCCTCCCTCCTTCCTGGTCTGCGCTGGACAGCTGGCATGAGCCAGCCGTCAGCTTTTGTTGATTTCGGGGCTACTGTTGGCACAGCTTGGCCTATCCTATCCTGACTGATGCAGAAATGTATACTTAGAATTAGGGTACCACTGAAATAAACAAAACAAGAAAATGACTAAACGATGCAGTATTCTCTTAGGGATTCAGTGGCAACAGTGAGGAGAGCAATGCTGGAGGCTGGGGAAGGGCCTTCCGTGCAGTGGAGAAGCACTGGGCAGAGCCTGTGATTACCTGGCATCAGTTCTAGGGAACGAAGTTTGAAGACAGAAAGCTAGGAGTGTGGTTTGCTTGCTAGTGGTCGCATTTGGCAAGGTACTGCGAACAAGAGATGAGCCCAGAGATTAAGTGGTTAAGGATGGGTCAGCCTAATACGTGGGTGTTTGTGGCAGGATGAGATTTGGGTCATTTGGGGTCTTCTGATTCCAGCCAAGAAGAAGTAAGGGATTGAATTTACTGGTCCACCTGAAACAACTGAAAATATGAAACAACAGCTTTGAAGATGCAAGACCTCAGGCAATAAAGTCATTCCTGAGACAAGGGACAAATGAGGTGCGTCCTGTGATTGCCCCAGCCTGCTGCCTTGAGGGAGTCTCCAGGCCACGGTGCAGGGAGAGGAAAAACAGGTGGATCCCACCTGGAATCCTGAGTTGAGAAGATGGAACTTAATCTGGGGAGACCAAGGCAGCTAGAGTTCACAGGGCACAGTACTGGCAAGCAGAGGGTTCCAAAGAGCCACACAGGGCCCCCTCAGCTATTCAGCAGGATACTGAGCAGCACCTGCATGTGAGGAAGCTCCATGAGCAGGAAAAGAACCACCTGGAAGGATTAGAGGGAACAGTACCAGAAGCTCATGCAGGGCCAGGAACATACTTGCTCTGCAGCAGGACTGGAAAACCTCATACTTCACACGGCACTGGGCAGAGTACTCAGAAGGGTCTTGCTTTAGTAGTGGAAAATGATTAGCTCTAAATAGATGAGGTTGTTTTGCTGAAACTAAATCACTACTGGCACGATGATTATGGTACTGACTACAATGATATAGATTCCTTTGAGTTCAGCTTATTATTATAATATCTTGTGTTGTGTAATGATCCAATTCTCCCATCACTTTTTCCTCTATCCAAACTACTGAAAACCTTGGTTTCTATAGCATGTTTTGACATCATTTGGTGTGAACTCATCATTTATGTACTGTGTCTCCTCTGTGCTAGTCTCACTAGCCCTTAAAAATAAAATAATACTACTTGGTGCCAGCAGAACTCTTATTCAAAGGAACATGAGGGCCTTGGAATCACATGATAGTTAGTTATAACATGTTTAAATAGACTGATTTTCAAAGTATGGTCCACAGAACCCTGGAGGTTCCTAAGACCTTTCAGGGGATCTGACAAGTCACAACTGTTTTTGTAATGATCCTAAAACACTATTTTATCTTTTTACTGTGTTGAAATTGGTACCCATAACACAAAAGGGAAGGAGGATACAACTGCTGGTCTTTAGTAGCATGAATTGGGGCAATGAAGCCCCACTGTACTGGTGATCATGGATTGTGTTTCTTACCACCATGCACTTGCAGTTTAAAAAAAAAGCCAATTTTACTTAAGAATGTTTTTGATGAAGCAATAAAAATTATTCATTTTATTAAATATTGATCCTTGAGTACATGTCATTTTAATATTCTGATTCAGTGTGACACGATGGGAAAACTGCAAACAGCAGTTCTGCTGCAGACAAAAGTATGGTGGTTGTTTAGAGGAAAAGGGGTTGGTGCAATTGTTTGAGTTGTTAGCTAAACTAGGCACTTTTTTCATTGAACAACGTTTTTACTTGGAAAGCAGATAAGGAGTAGTTATTCACACTTGGGTATTTGGCAGACATTAACTTGAAAACAAGCGAAGGGAGCCCACTACTTCAAGGAAAATAATTTATAATAATTGTTGCCAATTATAAAATTCAAGATTTCAAGTGCAAATTAGAATTTTTGAAAACCTGTATTTGCCACTGTGGCAAATACAGGTTTTTGGGATTGACAGCTTCCCAATACATTGTGATGGGTTGTGATGCTAAGGAATGATATTTTTTAGAGATTGTATAATGAAATATGTCAACATGCAGAAGATCTACAACTCAGTGAACCAATATTTCTCAAATGATCAAGGCATGATGTTTCAAAATCATGCATAAGCAAAGATCCACTTAAAGTGCAAGGTTGATGAATGGATTTTAATGTCACAGGGTATGAAAAGTTTATTGATGTGATTTAGATTCCACATTGAAACTAACCTTGAAGAAACTACCACTTGTCGAGTTTTGGTGCATGGTCAAAGAAAAATATTCACAATTATCTTGAAAAGCTGTTAAAATACTTCTCCCTTTTCCAACTACACACTTGTGTGAAGCCAGATTTTCTTCATATACTTTAACCAAAGCAACATATCACAATAGATTGACTGCAAAAGCAGATAGAAGAATCCAGCTATCTTCTATTAAGCCAAACATCAAAGAAATTTTAAGAAATGTAAAACAATGCCACTCTTTTTACTAATTTTATTTGTTTTGAAAAATACAGATATTTTATAAAATGTTAATACAGAATAGGTTTATTGCATTCATTTTACAATTAATTAATAAATATTTCAAAATTTGTAGTTTCTCTGCTATAATTGTGGATAGACATACCTCAGATGTTCCAGTTTATTGACTCTTAGTTCTAAATACCAATTTATTGACTCTTAGTTCTAAATTCATCCTTCACTGCCAGTTCTGTAAAAATGGAGGTGGGCCCTTTAAATATTTTTCTTCTGCCAGCTGGCAGGAAGGTAAATTTTGTCAATAGAGGGTGCTACAACATTGTGACTAGACTTTACCACTGGTCATTGGATTGTCTCCTTTGTTTTAAGAAGCCTGTGGACATTAAATAGCTTAATATAATTCAATTATAATGCAAATGTTTGAATTTAGACACAAAAACTGAAACATAACAGTGTGACACCATTCTGAGATTAAACAAAAGGATCAATGGTTTTCCGAACCATCAACACCTCCGGACTTCAGCCAGCTGACCTTCTAGAAACGAGGCCCTCCTGGCTATCGCTCCTTCCCTGGTCAGAGTGAGCCCCAGATCCATGAGAATCTGTAGGCTGCTGGAGGCCACCCGGTTCCCTTCTTAGGGGACTCAGTGCCCACCTCGAGTGTGAGAAGTCCTAATGGGTCCTCTTCTTCTCTCCTGCTGGGTCTCGGAAGGCTGGGAGATGCCAATAAAGCTGACTGTTTTGTTATATTCATAAGCTTGTGAGTTTCTTCTCTCTAGGTAAAGGCCTATTCATCTAAAGTAAACTTGAAGACTAGGCTTTCATCAAAATAACAGAAGGAAAGAATCAAAGTGGGGCCAAATCAGCTGGGACAATGTGGACTCTGCCCACGCAGAGAAAAAGGGAGAGCAATCCATGAGTGACGGGCACCACAGACTCCAGCAGTGGACACCAGGGCAGCACCAGGACCTCCTCACGGTCACTAGCTCGGGAGCACCCAGGACCAGCCCCTCTGCAGCCGAGGCCAGCAATTCCAGAAGTCACAGACCGTGCCAATCTGAAGAGCCATCTCTCCCCTGTACTGCCACACCCCGTATATTTTTACTGAATGAAACCAAGCATAGTTTTGAAAGGATAAATTATTGTATGTAATTAAAAGTTATTAGGGAACATGGTCCACCTAGGAGGCTGTGGCTGCTCCCCTTTCCTCCCTCTATATCCCAGGTGTGGTGGGGGAGGCAGAAAAAAAAAAAGAAAGAAAAAAAGAGTTATTGTGATAGATTAAATTGTAGGATTTTTTTTTTTTTTGCCTCTGTTACCCAATGGATAGAGATTTAAAGGAGATCAGATCAATTACTGAAGAAAAAAATAAAATTATATATTTCTCCAAACATCCAAAGGTAACATAAGTAAATTTGTGACCTTGCTACCTGGATATACTTTACTGTTCCACCTAAATGATACCCAGTCTATGAACAAGGGTTCCCCACCCCGACACCAGACAACTGATGCTCAATACATACTTATTACATTGAAGCTACTAAACTCTAATCATGTACTCTATAGCAAGAGTTGGCAAACTTCTTCTGTACAGGGCCAGATAGTAAATATTTTAGGCTTTGCCGCATATGGTCTTTGTAGCAACTACTCGACTCTATTGTTGTAGCTTAAAAGCAGCCATAGACAATATGTAAACATGGCCGTGTTCCAATAAAACTTTATTGATAAAAACAAGCAGCAGGCCAATTTGGCCTATGGGCTATAGTTTGCTAACCTCCACACTAAGGCATAGCAGCCAGAGCCTGCCCGTGCTATTGCCCAGGACTATTTCTGGAAAATAATGGCCTCTCCTCCTTCACCTTCCAAATCCTACATGAACATCCTCATAGGTGAACTCTAGCCCAGAAACATACTGAAGGGGGTTCTGGGAAATGTAGTTCTTGGCCTCCCTTCAAGAAGGTGGCAATGATGCTAAATTGACAACAGGTAATCCAGCACCGGGTGTCTGAATTCTGTAAGATTTATAAGCGGTGGTGCCAGGATGGCAGAAACCAAGTCTTCAGAATCACCTATTGTTCTTTGGATTAAAACACTGGATTGGGCTTCCTGTGAGTGACACAAAATCCAACACAAAAGTGCCCCAGTGAGGCATTTTAATTCTCTCCCCTATCAGGTAGGGTTGGGATGGCGTTCCACAGTGTCAGGAGCCCAGGCTCCTTCAGTCTTGATCTTCCACCGTTCATGGCTTCCCTGCCAAGGTCATTTTATGGTTCAAGGTGGGTGCAGGAGGCAGGTCCACATTCAGCCAATAGGATGGAGGATGGGAGGGAGAAGGGCATAGCCCCTCCATGTATGGATGTTTTCCAGGAAGTGTCTCTGCTACTTCTGTTTACATGTCATTGGCCAGAGCTTAGTCAAACTTAGCTGCAAGAGAGGATGAGAAATTTAGTTTTTATTTCAGGGGGCCATGTGTACAGCTAAAAAGGAGGAGGTCTGTAACCAAAGAAGAAAGAACAGATATTAAAAGACAACCAGTAGTTTTTGACATACCAAAATTTCACAATCACACTTCATAAAGGCTAAGGCTCTGAAGTCACATCACATTATTACAGACCAGTATTACATATTCGTATGATATTCTTACTGGCCAGAGTTCTGAAATGCTGTGCCGTTATGGGCCAAGGATTCTGAATCACAGAAGAGTCTCATTGGCCAAGGTTCTAGAATGAGATAACATTCCTTCAGGCCAAGATTCCAGGTTCTCATAAGATTCTTACAAGCCAAGATTCAAAATCATAAAACCCAGTAAACCAACCTTCTCAAATCACATGAGATTCTTTTGATCAAGCATCCAGAAATATACGAGATCCCTACAGAACAAGCTTTAAAACTCATGTAAGATTCCTACAGGCCGAGGTACATGGCGATCAAGATTCCAGAATTACACTGAATGTCTTGTAGACAAGGCTTCCAGAATCACATAATATTCTTGTAGAGCAAGTTTCTGAAACCCTAGTGTCATTATAGTACTGTTCTGACAGCGAGGATCCTGGAATCAAACATATTTCTTTCGAGCCAAGGCTTTGGAATCACATAATATTTTAATAAACCAAGTTTCCAGAACCACATAAGTTTATTACAAGTCAAGTTTTCAGAAACACACAAGGTTATAAAATGGCATAATATTATGAAAAGCCAAAATTATAAATCATATAACATTTTTATGGGCTAATGTTCCAGAATCATCAAAAGTTCTTTCAAGCCATTGTATCTAGAATCATGCAGGATTCCCAGAGCCTAATGTTCTGTATAAACCCATGCAATTCTTGCAGACCAAGTTTCCAGAATCATACAGTGTTCTTAAATGATCTGAGTTCTGGAATCCCATATAATTCTTGTATTAAAGGTTATTAAGTATGAAATGTCCGATTTCCTTAAGTACTATATTTGACAGTTGATATCTCAGACATTTCACTTTGATACTTCTTGTTTAATTGTATTGTGAAGGTACATGCTCATTCTTTCAAACACATGGTTTGATTTGTGATTATCTTTCAAATATTTTTAGAGCAATTTTTGTGCAACCATGGATAAATTGAAAATTTGTCTTATTTTCGAATATGAGTTGCGTCGTGGAAACAATGCTATGCAGACAGCTCGAAATATCAATGAAGTGTTTGGGAAGGATGTGGCTAATGAACACTCGGTACATTGATGGTTTGAGAAGTTCTGTTCTGGTGATTTTATTCGTGAAAATGAGCCACATGGATGACCTGAGACCAAGGTGGATAATGATGAGCTGAAAGCTATAGTGGAAGC
>VBSM01002959.1:10140223-10165507 GCA_008086735.1 Cheirogaleus medius | reverse complement strand
AAGATGAAGTGCCGAAACACAGTCCAAAACTGAATACTCATCAAAAAAAGCTAACGGTGTCTGTTTGGAGGTCCAGCACTGGTATTATCCACTACAGCTTCATGAAACCTAGTCAATCGATTACAGCAGATGTCTACTGCAACCAACAGGACAAAATGATGAGGATGCTTGCGATTAAGCAGCCAAGACTCGTCAATAGAGACAGGCTAATCATCTTGCAAGACAATGCTCAACCACATGTTGCACAAATAGCACTGTTCAAACTATAGCAGCTGGACTTGGAAACTCTCTGTCGTCCACTGTATTCACCAGACCTTGCACCAACTGACTCCCACTTCTTCTAGGCTTTGGAACACCTATTGCAAGGAAAAATATTCAATTCTCAGCAAGCTATGGAAAATCCCTTTCGTGACGCCACTCACTCTCCAGGCTTCTTCACTGCTGGCAAATATAAGCTACCATTAAGATGGCAAAACTGTGTCTATAGCTTAGATGCATACTTGGATTAATTGTACTGCTTCTTGTTTGAGATGTAATAAACTAAACCTTTGATTTGAAATCAGACATTTCATATTTAATGACCTAATAGATTGCATTCCTGGTCTCTGGTTCCTAAGTCTCCCCACTAAGCTAGCAAGTGAAGTTGACTGTGTCTGTCCTCAAGTTACAATTCACAAAACATTACTCGCGTGATGCCAGTGGCAGGCACACTCTCTCTCTGAGTACCTCCAACTGTTTCATAACCCATAATAGATTCTAGAAGTGTTCTGTGAGAGACAAAAGGACCAGGATGAGAGTGTATGAAGGCTTAATAATATTAATGATTAGGACACATTTATTGAATGGCCTACCATGTGCATCATACTACGTTCTTTAGACACTTCATCTCATTTAATCACCCCAGCAACCCTATGATTGAATTTTCATTATAATTAATTGTCATCAATATTCTCATTTTATAGATGAAAACCCCAGTCTCAGAAAGGTTAAGTAACTTAATGAAGGTCCGACAACTATGAGTAGTAGATTCACTCTTATAATCCTGTTGTTGATTTTACGGGTATAGGGAGATGCCTCCAGCCCTGGGACAGAGCGTAGGAAAAGGGTGTCCCACCCTTTGGTATCAAAATACCAATTCACAACAGGAAAATGATGAAAGGAGCCATCTGAAGAAATGATCCTTCCTAAAAATGGGGCAAAAGGTGAGGAACCTGAGAGACTTGGGGAGGCATAAATCTAAATAAGGTGTGTAGGGTGAAGCCTCAAGTGCATTCCCATGTAACTAAGAACCATGTAGCACAACCCATTGTGCTGGAACGTGTAGAAAGAACAGAAGCATTGGCAAAGAGGCTATAGCCTTCACTGAGTTTTCAACGGGTAATTTGGCATCTTTAATTAGCAGTGAGTAGGGAAAAGGGGACGACTGGACTAGCCGACATGAATGCTCTGGTCAATTTGGCAGGTTATTCCTAAGGTGGAAGTGAGTTCATTATTCAGCAGTTACTTATTGAGCTTCTATCATGTTCCTGGGTCTGGAGACAAAATACCATAAAAATGTATAAGGCAGATCTTTAACAGGAGAAACAGGTGGGCAAAGATAAAACATACGCGTAGCTGTGGGAGGGCTGCACGTGTGTGACTGTGTGTACGTGGGTGTGCACATGCATGTATGCACACATGTGCAGGGTGTGTGTATGTACGTGTGTGTGTGCGCAAATATGTGTGTGCATGCACAGAGAAGTGGGAAGTAAGAAGGCTTTGTGGAGGTGGAGATGATGGGTTGGATCTAGAAGGATGAGAAAAAAGAAGTCTGCTAGGTGGGGTGTTTCTGGCAGAGGTGGTAGAGGCCCTTCCAGCCAGAGAACATACCAGGGGAAAGGGCAGCAGTGTGCATGGAGGACTATGGGGAGCACTTCATGCCTTGGACATAGAGCTCATGTCAAGAAGCTGAGGATGAGGGTGGGGAGATTAGGGCCAGACTGGGTCTTGTTTGGATCTATCCTGTAGTTCAGCGGGCCCCAACCTTTTTGGCATCAGGGACTGGTTTCATGGAAGACAATTTTTCCATGGACTAGGGAGGGAAGGGGGATGGTTTTGGGTTGATCCAAGTGCACTACATTCATTGTACAGTCAAACTTCTCTGCTGATGATAATCTGTATTTGCAGCTGCTCCCCAGCGCTAGCATCACCGCCTTAGCTCCACCTCAGATCATCAGGCATTAGGTTCTCATAAGGAGCGAGCAACCTAGATCCCTCACAGGCGCAGTTTACAGTAGGGTTTGCACTCCTATGAGAATCTAATGCTGCTGTTGATCTGACAGGAGGTGAGCTCAGGTGGTGATGCCAGTGATGGGGAGCAGCTGTACATACAGATGAAGCTTCTCTAGCTTGCCCACCGCTTACCTCCTGCTATGTGGCCCAGTTCCTAACAAGCCATGGGCTGGTACCAGTCCATGGCCCGGCGGTTGGAGACTACAGTTGTGGTCCATAAAGAGGCATTGGATGTGAGGATGTAGGATGGGTGGCTGGGCACAAGTATGTGTGGGGTGTGGTGGAAAAATGAGCACAAAAGGGCCCCACTCTTCAATTACCTTCTCTAGGCTCTTTTATTTCAGGTACAGATGTTTCAATGGCATATCTTATACAATTGCTCTAAGACATTTTTATTATTATTTAACAATTGTCACATCAAATGTAAACTTGGAAAATGTTGAAGATACTGCTTTTTCAGACAGTGGTTGGGAAGGCATGGCTTCTCATCTCCCTGACCCTATTCTCTTATGGCCCCTGCCCAGGGGAGGCCAAGCCCCAGGTTTGACTTCTCTCTTCTGACCCCAAGGGAGTGGCAGTCACCACTAGTTGGCTGATACTCAATGATCCATCTGTTCTGCATCTAAATCCACAGTCCATCAACTCCATTGGTGAGTCTACACTGGGGCCCTCTTAGTCAGGTTTACCTACTGATTTGTTCATACTTCCAAATAACAATTTTGCATATATGTTACATGTCTGCTTAACCTACAAATGTTTTAATCCACCTCTGCTCTCCCCAGACTAGTTCAGAGTTTCTGAATTAAATTCAGCACACAGGATTTCCACTTCTGGTCATGATAGACCAACAGAGTTCACACCTTTCATCATAATAAATAAGTAAACTGATCCAAACAAATTAAAAACTGTTTTCAGAGATTGACTAACAGGTATTTTTGGAGTATGATCCTGAGACAATGGAAACAAAAAGATGAGCCAAGTGATCTCTGTGGATTTGTGTCTAGAGGCACATTCTGGATGGCAATGTAAGCAAGAAATATCAAGTAGAGCACAGTGGTTTTGCTGAGTTGAGGAGACAGAGGTCAATGTTCGGAGATGCTGAGGTAGCAGGAAATGTGGCTAGAGTTCTGGAGAAGGGAATATTATGCAGAAAAAGAGCCCCCAAAATTGCATAAGGGTCCCTTTGGATCTTTTCTGAATTTATAAGCCATGCTTGTGGAGGCTGAAACTCCATGAATTGAGGCAAAGAACAATTGTGGAATTTAAAGTTGGATAGTTCTCAGAGTTAATACAGGTGAGGATATGTTTATGCTCTAACAGACAGAGTGGAAAGTTCCTACTGATCACCCAGGGCATTCACTAGATCTCCCCTAACAAGGGTTTAAACAAGCATTGAAAGAAGGAAGCTAATTCTTTGGAAATTTAACCTCCTGATATAAAATTCTCAACACTCTATACAAAAAGACAACAGCATATACTCAGCAGCATAATATTCATATTTAAGTTAAAGTTTAAATAAAAATTACTAGACACTGTAAGAATCCTGATAAGGTGACTTAAAACCAAGAGAAAAATCAGTCAGTAAAAGCAGAAATAGAAATGACAGAGATGCCAAAATCAGGAAACAAAGTCTTTAAAACAGCTACAGTAAATATGCTCATTAGTTCAAGAACTTAAAAAAATTATGAATGCAATAAGGAAAAATAGAAGATAATTAAAATATATGAAAAAAGAACAACATGGAATTTCTAGAGTTAAAAAATACAATATGTGAAATGAAAAATTCACTGGATGGGGTTAAGAACAGATTAGAAGAATACATTGGTGAAGTTGAAGACACAGCAATAGCAACTATCTACAGTGAAACACAGAAATGAAAAAGGCTAAACAATAGGGTAGAGATGGTGGGCTGGATCTAGAAAGATGAGAAAAAAGAAGTCTGCTAGGTAGGGTGGTTTTGGTAGAGGTGGTGGGAGCCTATGGGACAGCATCAAGCAGTCTAATATATATGTAGCTAAAGTCCCAGAGGAGAGGAGAAAAGACAGAAATATTTAAAGAAATATGGGGCAAAACTTTTCCAAATTTGATGAGATCCAAGAACCTCAATGAATCCCAAACAAAACAAAAACAAAGATACGTGATGATCACATTGTTGAAAATCAGTGACAGAACTTTTAACCACTTTGGTACCAGAGTCGACTATAGTCGATAGCTACAGATGAACGTGCACAGCCCAGCGTCGACTATAGTCGACAGCCACAGATGAACACGCACAGTGACTTTAGCCGACAGCCATGATATGACTTTTCTAATTTTTCATTTATCAAAATAAAATTGTGAACCTTTAAAAATAATGTAATAAAAACACATATGTATATGTTACCTATTCTGATTTACATTACAAGTAAAGCTGCCTGTAAAGTAAAACAAGCTTTCAGTGCTTTAAAGCTTTCCTCATCACACAAGAGCAAAACAGATTCGTCGTCAATGCACAGCACAAACTATCGTGTGGACTGTGAGTGCCGGCTGTGGGCAAGGTTTCGCGGCCGGTGAGCGCCGGACCGAAGTGGTTAAAAGCAGCTAGAGAACTAGAGGATACTCTATGTCAGAGGAAAAAAAGATAATACCACAAACTTTTTGTCATAAACTATGCATATTAGGAAACATGAAAGAAATTTTTAAAGTGCTGAAAGAAAAAAAACACCCTGTCAAACTAGAATTCTATATTCAGTGAAAATGTTCAAAACCAAAGACAAACTGAAGACTTTTTTAGAGGAACAAGAGTTGCTAGAATCTAATCCCAGCAGACCTATAGTATAAGAAAGGTTAAAGGAAATTCTTCAGGCAGAAATAAAATGAAACTATATGTAAACTTGGGACTACTGAAAGGAATAAAGAGCACCAAAAATAGTAACTATGTTAGTAAATATAAAATAATTTTTCTTATTTTGAAAGTTTAAAAAAAGACAATAGAATACATGTATGATAATAAACAAGTAACAAATGGCAAGGAGAAATGAAAGTATAGTATTTTAAGGGTCCTAGATTTTATGTAAAAGTGTATAATTTTATTTAAAGGTAGACTATAATGAGCTAAAGATATATGTCATAAGCCACAGAGCAATCACCAAAAAATAAAGCAAAGAAAAAAAGGAGCAAAGAGTAGATGGGACAAACAGGAAACAAGCAGCAAGATTTATACCAAACATTACATTGGTTGGCAAAGACGCAGAGAAAAAGGAACTCTTATACGCTATTGGTGGAAATGTAAATTAGTAAAGCCATTATGGAAAATAGAATGGAGGTTCCTCAAAAAATAAAAAAATAGAACATACAATCCAGAAATCCCATTGCTGGGTATATATCCAAAGAAAATGAAATCAGTATGTTGAAGACACATATGTACACTCATGTTTATTGCAATGCTATTCATAATAGCCAAGGTATGGAATCGACATAAATTCACATCTAATGATGAATGGATAAATAAAATGTTTTATATATATTTATACACACATACAACCGTGAGTGTGTGCGCACACACATACACACACAAAAACATACACACACAAAGGAATACTATTTAGCCATAAAGCAGAATGAAATCCTGCATTTGAGACAACATAGATGAGCCCAGAGGACATTATGTTAAGTGAAATAAGCCAGGCACAAAAAGACAAACACACATGATCTCACTCATATGTGGTATCTAAAAAATGTTTATTTCATAGAAGTTGAGAGTAGACTACTGATTACCAGAGGCTAGGGGGTAGAGAAAGGAGGAATGAGAGAGGTAGGTCAATGGGTACGAAGTTATAGTTAGACAAGAAGAATAAGTTTTGTTGTTCTATTACACATTAAGGTTAACTATTGCAAATAACAATGTATTATATATAGTAAGAAGAAAAGATTCTGAATGTTGTCATCACAAATAAATGATAAATATTTAAAGTGATATGGTAATTACCCCAATTTGATCATTATACTATGTATGCATGCATTGAGACATCACATTATGCCCCATAAATATGTATAATTATTATGTGTCAATTATAAATTTAAAAATTACATTAACTACAAATGGTCTAAACATCCAATTTAAAAGTCAGAGATTGTCAGATAAAATAAAAAGGCAGATCCAATTATATGCTGTCTACAAGAAACCTCCTTTAACTATAAAGACAGGAATAGTTTGCAGGTAAAAGGATGGAATCAAATATAACTTGAAAACAATAATCACAAAAAAACTGGTTTAACTATATTAGTATCAAAAAAGTACCATTTAGAAAAAGGAATATTACCAGAGATAAAAACAAATATTTAGTTATAATAAAGCATACAATCCATCAAGAGGACAAAAAATCCTAAATATGTATATCCCTACTGATACAGCTTCAAAATACATGAAGGAAAACTTATATAAGTGCAAAGATAAATAGACAGATCCAAAAAGATTGTTGAAGATTTCAGTATCCCTCTTAATTATTGATAGAACAAGTAGGTAGGTAAATCAGCAAAGATAGAGAAGACTTGAGCAATATTATGAATTTGACCTAATTGACATTTATTGAATATCTACACAACAACAGCCACAATAAAATGCACATTATTTTCTTTTTTTCCTAGAGAATTGTAGAATTTTCATCAGTTCATTTATTTATTTATTTTTATTTCAGCATATCATGGGGGTACAAATTTTAAGGTTTCAAATGATGCCCTTGCTCCCCCTCCCCCCACAAGTCTGAGCTTCAAGTGTGACCATCCCCCAGACGGTGCACATCTCACTCATTATGTATGTATATACCCGCCCCCACCTCCCCCCTCCCACCTGCCCAATACCCAATTAGTGTAATTCCTATGTGTCCATTTAGGTGCTGATCAGTTAATATTAATTTGCTGGTGAGTATATGTGGTGCTTGTTTTTCCATTCTTGGGATACTTCATTTAGTAGTATGAGTTCCAGCTCTATCCAGGAAAATACAAGAGGTGCTATATCACCATTGTTTCTTAGAGCTGAATAATACTCCATGGTATACATATACCACATTTTATTAATCCACTCATGGATTGGTGGGCACTTGGGTTGTCTCCACAGCTTTGCAATTGTGCACTGTGCTGCTATAAACATTCGAGTGCAGGTGTCTTTGTTGTAGAGTGTCATTTGATCTTTTGGGTAGATGCCCAGTAATGGGATTGCTGGATAAAATGGTAGATCTACTTGTATCGCTTTAAGGTATCTCCAATTGCTTTCCATAGAGGCTGAACTAGTTTGCAGTCCCACCAGCAGTGTAGGAGTGTTCCTATCTCTCCGCATCCACCCCAACATCTATTGTTTAGGGACTTTGTGATAAAGGCCATTCTTACTGGAAAATAAGTGATATCTCATTGTGGTTTTGATTTGCATTTCCCTGATGATTAGGGATGTTGAGCATTTTTTCATATGTTTGTTAGCCATTATTCTGTCTTCTTTAGAAGAGTTTCTGTTCAGGTCTTTTGCCCACTTTTTGATAGGGTTGTTTGATTTTTTCTTGTTATGTAATTCACCACATAAATAGAAGCAAAAACAAAGACCATATGATTCTTTCAATAGATGCAGAAAAAGCTTTTGACAAAATTCAACACCCTTTCATGATAAGAACACTTAATAAAATAGACATAGAAGGGACATACCTAAAAATGACACAAGCCATATACGACAGACCCATAGCCAACGTCATACTGAATGGGGAAAAATTGAAAGCATTTTTACTTAGAACTGGAACCAGGCAAGGTTGCCCACTATCTCCACTTTTATTCAACATAGTGCTAGAAGTCCTGGCTATAGCAATCAGACATGAAAGTGGAATCAAAGATACCCAAATTGGGGCAGAAGAGATCAAACTTTCACTGTTTGCTGATGATATATTATATTTAGAAAATCCCAAGGATTCAACCAAGAGACTCCTAGAATTGATAAATGAATTTAGTAAAGTCTCAGGAAACAAAATCAATACACAGATATCAGAAGCATTCATATATGCCAACAATATTCAAATTAAGAACCAAATCAAAGACTCAATACCCTTCACAATGGCAACAAAGAAAATAAGATACCTAGGAATATACTTAACTAAGGAAGTAAAAGACCTCTACAGGGAGAACTATGAAACACTGAGGAAGGAAATAGCAGAGGATGTAAACAGGTGGAAGAATATACCATGCTCATGGGTCGGCAAACTCAACATTGTTAAAATGTCTATACTACCCAAATTGATCTACAGATTCAATGCAATACCTATTAAAATCCCAACATCATTCTTCACAGATATAGAAAAAATAATTTTACGCTTCGTTTGGAACCAGAGAAGACCCCGCATATCAAAAGCAATTCTAGGCAATAAAAACAAAATGGGAGGTATTAATATGCCAGATATCGAACTATACTACAAAGCTGTAGTAATTAAATCAATTTGGTATTGGCACAAAAATAGGAATATTGACCAGTGGAACAGAGCTGAGAACCCGGGTATAAAACCATCCTCATATAGCCATCTAATCTTTGACAAAGCAGACAAAAACATACACTGGGGGAAAGAATGCCTATTCAATAAATGGTGCTGGGAAAACTGGATAGCCACTTGTAGAAGGCTGAAGCAGGATCCACACCTTTCACCTCTCACAAAAATCAACTCACCCTGGGTAACAGACTTAAACCTAAGGTATGAAACTATTAGAATTCTAGAGGAAAACGTTGGAAACACTCTCCTAGACACTGGCGTAGGCAAAGAATTTATGAAGAAGACCCAAAGGCAATCACAGCAGCAACAAAAATAAATAAATGGGACCTGATCAAATTAAAAAGCTTCTGCACAGCCAAAGAAACAGTCATGAAAGCAAACAGACAACCTACAGAATGGGAGAAAATTTTCGCATCCTACACATCTGATAAGGGGCTGATAACTAGAATCTACATTATTTTCAAGTACACATGGAGCGTGTATCAAGATAGGCCATTTTCTATGACATAAAAAATTCTCAATATATTTTAAAGCAGGGGTCCTCAAACTTTTTAAACAGGGGGCCAGTTCACTGTCCCTCAGACGGTTGGAGGCCGTTGGAGAGTGCGGCGCGCATTCCACACATGCGCACTGTGGGCCCAAGAGGAGTCGGCTGCTAAGCAGGACAGGCAGCGGGGGCAGAAACACCCGGCGGGCCGGATAAATGTCCTCGGCGGGCCACATGTGGCCTGCAGGCCGTAGTTTGAGGACGCCTGTTAAAGGATTGAAAACAAAGTATGTTTTCTGACCAAAGTGGAATTAAACCACAAATCAATAACAGAGAGATATCCAAGATCCCAGAATATGTAGAAACTAAACAATATGCTTCCAAATAACCCTTGATTCAAAGAGTAAATTATGGGGAGAATTTAAAAATATTTTAACTAAATAAAAGTGAAAATTCAACATAACAAAATTTGGGGGATACTGGTAAGGTAGTGCTTAATGGAAAATATCTGTCTTTAAATGCTTCATTAAGGCAAGAAGAAATTTTTTTTTATCAATATTCTAAGCTTCCATCTTGAGAAACTATAAAAAGAAGAGTAAATTACACCCAAAGTAAATGGAATGAAAGAAATAATAAGGAGCAGAAATCAATGAAATAGAAAATGGACAAACAGCTGAGAAACTCAACAAAACCAAAGGCTGACTTGAAAGATCAATACATTGAAAAACTTGTGAGAAGGTTTATCTGAGAGAGAGTGCGAGAGAGCGCACTAACAAAATGAAAGAAAGAGAAGGCCTAATAATCACAGATGCGAGAGAAAATAACAGCCTAGTAAGGAAAAGCAATGAACAACTTTATGCCAATAAAATCAACAACCTGGATGAAATGGACAATTGCTAAAGGGCACAACCAACTCAAGAAGAAAGAGAAAAACCTAAATAGCCTCATACGTGTTATGAATGTGTTTCTTGAACTCTGCCGATGGTATCTCATGCTTAGGCATTGTGTTACCTGTTGTGATCTGCTTTGACTGATGATTTGCAAAGAACGTGAGCAAATAAAATGCTTTGGCTACTTACTCCTAAATGGATAAGCACATAGAGAGCAAAAAGCAGTAAATAGAGTTATGCTTTCCATGAGATTAAATATGGAAGCATGCTAATGAAAAATACTGCATCTCCTGACCAGTCGCAGTAAGGGCACACCCACAGAGAGCCAGGGAATAAAACCGCAGCAAGTCACACAACCATCAAGCCACTTCCCACTGAGCAACTCATGTCTGTGGCTCCCTGTACATGAGTTGTACAGAGGTCACAGGACATCGAGTAGTGGCTGAGGCAAAGAGAAAGACTAATTCAGGGATTCAGGTTGTATACCCCATTTCTACTTTTAAGTTAGCCTTAGCCACTTGGCTTTTAAAGAACATAAGTGCTTGAATTCATAAATGCTTAATTAAGTAATTTGTATGGATTTTCAGTTCTGTTTCTGCTAAAATCTGAGTATAAGTGAAATTAAAACTTAAATTAGAAACTCAAACACAAAGCATATTTTTTTTAAAAAATGGAATTCATAATTTAAAACTCTCCCCCCTCAAAAAAAAAACCAAAAAACAAAACAACAAAACAAAATACACTAGATCCAGATGGCTTCACTAGTGAATTCCAACAAACATTTAAGAAAAAAATAATACCAGTTTTTAAAAAATAAAAAATCCTCCTTCAGAAAAAGGAGGAGGAAGGAATATGTCCCAATTCCTTATGAGACCATCATACCCCAAATCTAATACTACCTAAAGATGTTACAATAAAAGAAAACTATAGATTAATATGACCCATGAATATATACTCAAAAATCCTTACAAAATGTAAGAAAATAGAACTAGCAATATTTTAAGAGATAATATGCCATGCAAAAGTAGGGCTTATCCCAGGAATGCAAGGTTGTTTTAACATTCAAAAATTAATCAATGTAATTTACCACATTAATAGGATGAAGGATAAAATTCATATATCTATTCCAATAGATGTAGAAAAAGTATTTGAAATTTTTCAGCAGTAAATGTGATTAAAATTCTCAATAAACTAGGAATAGAAGGGAACTTCCTCAACCTGATAAAGAGAATCTATGAAAGACCTACAACCTGATAAAGAGGGTCAGTAAATGAAAAAAAGACTGTATACTTTCCTTCTAATGTCAGAAATAAGATAAAATGTCTGCTTCTATTCTTCTATTCAGTATTGTCCTAGTGAGCCTATTCAGTGCAATAAGGCAATACAAAGAAATAAATGGCATCTGAATTGGAAAGGAAGAAGAAAAACTAGTTCATTAACACACAATATGAATATGCACATAGAGAATCCTCAGGAATATATTTTTTAAAAGGTATAAGAACTAATAAGTGACTTAGTGATTTTAGCAAATATCATTTACAGTAGCATCAAATAATAGGAAATACTTAGGCATAAATTTGGCAAAATATAGGTAAGGCATGTACTTTTAAAAAACAACCAAACATTGCTGAGAGAAGTTAAAGAAGACCTAAATAAATGGGGAGCTATAGTCTGCTCACAGTTGAAATACTGCTGAAACGATGATCTACCCCCTATTGACCAATAGAGTGAAAGCAATACCAATAAAATCCCAGAAGGCTTTTTAAAAAAAGTAATTGACAAGCTTATTCTAAACTATATATGCAAATGACTTAGAAAACCCACAACAAATTTGAAAAAGAAAAACAAAGTTGGAGGACTCATATTACCTGATTTCCATACTTAATACAGTAACCAAGAGAGTACGGTACTGGCATCAAAGTAATCATATTGCTCAATGGAACAGAATAAAGGGTCAAAAATAGACTCGCAGATACATGGCTGATTGATTTTCAACTTATTTCAATAAAGGAAAGGACAATCTTTTAACAAATACCACTGGAATAACTAGATATCCATATGGAAAAAAATGAACCCCAATCCCTACTGAAAATCACCCATAAAAATTAACCCAAAATGGGTAAGAATCATAAAAATAGAAGATAATACTATAAAACCTATAAAAAAAAAAACAGGAGGAAATCTTTGCAACTTTGAGATAGATAGGGATTTCCTAGCTGGAAAAGAGAAATCAAAAGCCACAAAAGAAAAAATTTATAACTTGGTCTTTCTATCAGTCTGCTAGGGCTGCCCTAACAGAATACCACAGACTGGGTAACTTACAAAAAATTTATTTTCTCACAATTTTGGAGGCTGGAAGTCCAAGATCAAGGTTCGGTTTCTCCCGAGGCCTCGCTCCTTGGCTTGCAGACAGATACCTTCTCACTGTGTCCCCACACGGCCTTTTCTCTGTGCACGCACGTCCTCGGTGTCTCCTCTTTTGAAAGAACACCAATCCTGTTGAGTTAGAGCTCCATCCTTATGACCTCGTTTAATCCCAATCACCACCTTAAAAGCCCTCCCTCCAAACACAGTCACATTGGGGACTAGGGCTTCAACATATGGATTTTGGGGGGACATAGGTCTGTCCAAAACAGTCTTCACCAAAATTAAAAACTTCTGCTTTGTGAAAAACATCTTCAGTAAATGAAAAGACCAAGCCACAGGCTGGGAGAAAATATTCATTTTACATATATCTGAAAAAGGACTTACACCCTCAATTTATAAAGAGCTCTTAGAACTCAAACATAACAAAAAAATGTTCAATGTATCCAAAGAGACACTTCACAAAAGATGTATGAATGACCAATAAATATAATGCTCAACATCATCAGTCATTATGGAAATGAAAATTTAAAGCCACAATGAGATATAACTACACACCCATTAGGATGGTTAATATTTAAAAGCTGACAACACAAGAATGGGAAGGATGTGGAGCATTGCCGGTGATAGTGAAAATGTTATGACTCCTTCAGATAATTCTGGAAGTTTCTTATAAAGTTAAGTATACATTTATGACATGACCCAGCAATTCTACCCCTAGACATTTATCCAAGAGAAATGAAAACATATGTCTAAACAAAAACCCATACATAAATGTTCATAGCAGCTTAATAAAAACCCAAAACTAAAAATAACCAAAATGTGCATAAACTGGTGAACGGATAAATAAATTATGGTACATGTATATAATGGAATACTGTTCAGTAATAAAAATAAATGACTATTGATATGTGCAGCCACATGGATGAATCTCAAAATATTACGTTGAATGAAAGAAGCCAAGTACAAAAGAATACACACTTATAGTTCCATTTGTCTGAAACTCCAGAAACAACAAATCTGTGTTATAGTGAAACAAAAAGAACTGATCAGTGGTTGCCTAGGGCTGGCTGCCAGAGTGCCCGACTGGGACAGAGCTTATGCAAACTTTCAGCGGTGCAGAAGTGTTCCATACCTTGATTTTGAGGTTGTACATGATCATATGCATTTGTTAAAACTCATCACTCTGTAAACTTTAAATGGGTACATTTTCCTGCATGCACACACACATGCACACATTATACCTCACTGAAGTTAATAAAATGGATTAAAACAATTTTTTTAAAAATCCAGCCAGCCAAGTTTGACTCTCTCTGCCCAGCAGCTCATTCTATAAACAACGCTGATAATTTTGACCCTCTTCAGGGGTTTCAGTTTCTGTGCTGGGGACACATGGGAATTAGGCTGAATTTGTGACAGGAGTCTGGATATTTTTATTGAGTGAGCAAGTAAGAGAAATTGCATTTCTGCTTTTTAACAAATGAAAAATATTTTCCTCAACCCTGCAAAAGGCTCTGTCAAGAGTTGAGTTAGTCTCAGCGGGGTAACTTACAAAGCCTCACTGAGGCCTCCCATGACCCAGAAGGAGGGGAAGCTATTCTTTTCCAAACTTTGACGAGCTCACCAGCAATTTGCTTCAAAACATCTGCAGTTCTTCCTGACTTTTGCAGCAGTGTTCCACAGACTGCTCTTCTTTTCTTTTCAAAATGCTTCAAAATTTACTTTGAAAATAAAGGCTCTATTCCCACTCCTGGAATTTTGAGTGACTTATTTCAGAAATGGTTTCAATTTCCATGCCTGTCATTTTAGACCATAATAGGCCCCATCAACTGTTATATGATGTCAGTTTGCTTTATTTTGTTTTGGGGGCGGTGGTTGATGGGGAGGGGAGTGGGGTTAAGCTGCCTGTCACAGAGTGGCAGATTTGTCTGATTTACTTACACCCAGATGTGCCTAAATATAAGACAGAGGAGAATAAATACTGAGTAAGAGTTTTAGTGAATTTATGTTGTATTTCTCATAAATTCCTGTGGGTTCTTTTTGGCACCAGAATTTGATTTATTATTCTCTGTTCCTTTTTAAATAAAATCTGATGCAACAGTTAAGGGCCAGTGTCAGGCTAGCGCCCCCGCCTCTGATCAGCTGCTGCTACACAAAATAAATCAATTCAGCAAGTACTACCAGAGCATCTACTGTATACTTAGACTTTTAGTGAGTCCTGCGGAGGATTCAGAAAAAATTTCTAGCCCTGGGGAGCCTGTGATTAAAAAGAAACATGAATGGCAGCTAGACTTTCAGCCAAAAGAGCTACATTTTCGTTAGGGTTCCTCTATTTAATTACCAGCATTGGAAGAATTTATTTAACTTCTTTGTTAAATAAATTTTAATGAACTTCAGTGTCTTCATTTGCAAAATAGGAAAAATGATCACTATTTACTCCATAGGGTTGGGGTGAGGTTCAAACAAGTTCAAAGATAGTGCTTTGGATGGCACTTTTTAAAACATAAACGCAATAAAATTATAAAGTTCAATTATTAGAATATGATTGTGGAGATAAACCTCAGCAAAAGTACACAAAAGTATTTATGATTTATTTCCTCAAAAACAGATTAGGGAAAATAATAGATTCTATTAACTTGAAAATCATTAAAATAAAATTTTAAAACACGAAGACTTAGTCTTCTGGCTATGATGGAATAACTTGCGCCAGACCAAAGTTTTCATTGAGATCAAATTAAAAAGCGGGATAAAATATTTTTAAAAATCTCTTTGAAGAGTTGCAGCACCCCCAAGGCAGCCACTATTCAAGGGGACAAGATTTTGGAGGAAAAAAGAAAGCTTTTTGAAAGATCCTAACACTTGACCGTCACTTTTCCCTTTGGGACATTTGGTGTGGGGCAAGAGGCTGAGGGGACTGGCAGAGGCTACCCACAAGGAGGCAGGGAGCAGAGCGAGGAACCGGTGGCCTTGGGGACCTATGTGGTCTTCTGGATCCTTGGGTGTGGCCTTTTGACTGAATCTAAATTTTACAAAACAAATCCTTTTAATAAACGGATTTGTTCTGTGAAGTTTGGATTTGGTCAAGGGGCCACACTTGGGGATCTGGAGGACCACATGTGGTCCTAGGGCCAAAGGTTCCCACCCCTGGTAGGCTTGCAAGGTAGCTAGAACTTGAGGATCGAAGGTCCAAGAGACAACGGTGGCACAGAGAAGTACGCCTGACAGTTGGCATCTTTCTCTTTGAGGTTAGTATTTGTCAGTTCTTAGCTGTGCAGGGTGGGAGGTTAAGAAGCAAAAGGTGGCTGAAAAAATTCCATAGTCCCTGGGAGAAAAAAACTTAGAATTTACTATTTTCTAAGAATGAGGGACCTAAGAAACACCCCTGGACCTGGGACCCCTGGAGGGCTACACTCTGGGAGGAAAGACTGACCACAGGAAGAGCAAATCTTACAAAGACAAAACCAAGCTTCAAGTCAGTTCAGCCTTGATTGAAATGAGATAGAGAGACAGCTCCTACTCTAGCTGCTTGCCAGAGAATGGGTGAATCCTCTACAGAAGACGATCATATCATCCAAAGTTTTAATATAAACTTCCCAGTATGGAATCAAAAATACTAGGTATACCAAATTACACGACCAAGAGGAAAAAACAGACTGTGAAAACAAATCCACAGGTGACGTAGATATTGGTGTTATTAGATATTCACTTTAAAATAACCATGACAATATGTTCGTAAAAAGATATAACAAGATGGAGTATTTTACTTGAGAAGTGCAATCTATAAAAAAATCAAACAGAAATTCTAAAACTAAAAAAGAATGTAATTCATGAAATTAAGAATTCAATAGATGGTGCAACACAAGTTCGGCACACTAAAGAGGATTAGTTAAGCTGTACTTAGAAAGTATGTAAGAGACCTATGGCGCATGGTAAAAAGTTCAAATATATATACAATTAGAGTCTCAGAAGGGGACAAGAGAGATGGAGAAATGGTATTTAAAGAAATATGGAAATAATGACCAAGAATTTTCCAACAATGTCAAGACATCAAGCTAGAGATTCAAGAAGTGCTACAAAGTCCAAGCAGATAAATGGAAAGAAATCACACCTAGTAACGTTATAGTGAATCTTTGAACACCAAAGATAAAGAAAATATTCTTCAAAGGAGTCCATGTTAAAAAGATGCATACCTTCAAAAGCACAATAAAAAGATGAAAGCCAGAAGACAAAGGAATGATATCTTCAAATTTCTAAAATAAAAATAATTTACACCCTAGAATTCTATACCCAGTGAAAGTATTTTCCAAAGTATAGGCAAAATAAAATTATTTCCAGACAGAAAAGAACCAAGATAATTCAGCACGAGTAGACTTACATTAACATAAAAGCTAAAGTGAGTTCTTCAGGCAGGAGTAAAATGATCCCAGATTGAAAAAAAGGAAATGTAGGAAGGAATGAAGAACAGAAAGGGTAAATACATGGTACATCTAAATAAATATTGACGTCACAAGATGATAATGTATTGTGAAGTTCAAAGCATACATAAAACTAAAGTGAATGACAATAATAGCACAAAAGGGGGAATAAATGGAGATAAAATGTTCTAAGCTTTTAGCATTGTCTAGAACTTATAAAGGTACCAATTTGTGTTAGACTCTAGTAAGTTAAGTAATCTAGGGCAATCTCTAAAATAATAGTAAAAGAATGTAAAATTGACAAGCTAACAAGGGAGATGGAATAATGAAAAATAGTCATCCAAAAGAAAGCAAGAAAAATGAACATAAAACAGATAGGAAAAATAGAAAATGAATAATAAAGGTGGTAGATATAAAACCAAATATACCAACCAAAGAACTAAAATTCCAATTACATGTAAATGGACTAAATATTCCCTTTAAAAGGCAAAGCTTTTCAGACCAGAATTTTAAAAAAACTGTGCTGCTTACAAGACACTTAGCTTAAATACTAAGTTGAACCACATGAATGTGCCAATATTCAACCATTTTTTACTTACAGAAAGAGCAGTTTCATATGGTTCAACTTAAAATGAGGGCATAGTGAGACTGAAAGTAAATGGATAGAAAAATATGCTATGTAAACAGTAACCAAGAGAGAGTAGAGTTTAAGGCAAGAAGCATTTCTAGAGTCCGAGAGAGACATTTCATAATAATGAAAGTGTTACTCCATCAGGAGCATACAATTCTTCTAAATTTTTATGTACCTAATGCCATAGCTTCAAATTATTATATATAAAGCAAAAATTAACAGAACAGGAGAAATAGACAAAAATCACAATTATAAGGAGAGATTCTGCTATACCTCTTTCAGTAACTGATGGAACAGCGATTAAAAAGAAATCTGTAAGGACACAAATCTTAACAATGTAAGTAACAAAATTCACTTAATTGCATACACAGCATCTGCACCTAACATCAATAGAAAACACATTCATCTCTGATACACATGAAACCTTTGTCAACATTGACCACATGCTAGCCCATAAAGCAGATCTCAACAAATTTCAAATGGCAGAAATAATTCAAATGTGTTCTTTGACCATAGTGGACTAAATTTAGAAATCAATAATGAAAAAATAACTAGAAAATAACCAAATGTTTGTAAGTTAAGCATTATGTTTCATGTAATACATGGATTTAAAAAAATCACAATAGAAATTAGAAAATAGTTTGAACTGAATGATATGATAAATATTATATATCAAAATTTATAACTTTATATATTCATAATATATTAGAGAAAATGAAAGGCTGGAATCAATTTATTTAATATTCATTTGAAGATACAGCTAAAGCTATGCTTAGAGAGATATGTAAAGCCTTAACTTCATGTATTAGAAAAGAAGAAATGCTGAAAATCACTTATGTAAGTGTCCATCTCAAGAAACTAGAAAAGAATAGCAAATTATACTCAAAGAAAATAGTAGGAAGGAAATAATGGAAAAAAGAGCAGATATTAATGAAACAGACTATAAACAATAAAAAAAATCAACAAAGTTGAGAGTTGGTTGTTTGAAAGACTAATGAAATTGAGAAACCTCTAGAAAGACTAATCGAGGAACACAGAGAGAGAGCACAAATGATCAGTATTAGTAATGAAAAGATAAATATTCATAATGAATTTATACAGGCCGTACATCAGAATGGTAAGAATGTACCCTCTGAAATCAGACTGCCTGGGTCTTTGGGGTTTACCAAAGAATTTTTAGTGTAGAATTAATTACCTGTAATAATGTACGATGAACCTGCCTGAGAGTTTTGGTAAATCCTTGGCTATTGTCTTTTCAAATATGGCTTTTGCCCTATTTCCTCTTATTTATTTTTTCCTTCTGGGACTCCAGACCACACGCTATGGATGTGTCCTTGTGTGCATTTGTACATTTCTGAAGAGTCAGTCTTCTGAGCCCTTGTCTGTCCTAGCCACATTCTTGGCAGGCTACTGGGATTGGGTTTCTCCTGAGGTGCCCTGCAGGATGCTTTTGTCCCGGGGTATGGCTCAGCCTCAACAGAGCAGGTCTGCAGCAAGGGCTCCTGTGCACGTGTCCAGGAGCGCACATCTAGGTCGGGGCCCCGCAATGTGAAGGGCTGCCTGGTTTCTGAATGCTCTGCCTGTGCCCTCACATACATGAGCTTGGGGCTGGAGCTGGGCAACTGGTGCGTGTTATCTGAAATCGGCGGCTGCAGAGCAGAGCCTAGCCCAGGTGCCTCCTCCTGCACCGGTGGTCTTCCCAGGGTGCTGAGCTAGGGGTCTGGAGGCCCAGGGTCTGAAGGACCACGCACAGCTGGCTTGCTCTGTGTCTTGCTCAATGTTTATGGCTGTAAAGACAAGGCCTCTCCTTCCTTCAGGAGTGCCCCATCCTCACTCCATGAGAAATGAGCAAGAGAGGGAATCGCAACTTTACCAGGGGGCCCCTGGGGAGCCCAAGGGTGTTTCTCCAGCCACAGCCGCAGCTGTGCCCAGAAGGCCCCAATTCTAGCAGCAAGACTGCAGTGCTGCTGGTTGGACTCACCTTGGAGGAAAGAGACTGGATGCTGCTTCCTGGGGAGCCAGGGGAATAGGGCCCACAGGGAGGAGGAGAGAAGAGACTGGGGAGAAGAGAGAAAGGCTGGAAACGGAAATGTGGAGGGAGCGGGAGTGGGCAAGTCAGAGGGTTAGGGGGATGAGGATGGGGGAGAGGAGGGGAGAGGACCTTGGGTAAATCATACAATCCCCAAGACAGGGGAGGGGAGGGAGGAGAGGGGAAGAGGAGGAGGGCAGAGCGGAGAGGGCAGAGGCACTCGCTCCTCCTTGCTGCCACTCTCGCCTCTCATGTGCTTCCTGGAGATGGTTTGCATCTTGCCAGGGATGCCTAGAACGCTAAAGCATGAAGCCCTGCTGATGGGATTTCAGGCACAGGGCTCCCAAGTGCAGACGCCGCCCCTCGGCTGGTGTCTTGGAGGCCTTTAACTTCCCCCCTAGGTTGAGGATGCGTTCCAGGAAGCCGGAGCCGACTCGCTGGCAGCCGAGACATGGAAACGGGAGAAACTTTTCTTGTGTGTTTTCAAGAAGCATCTGCTCCTTCAAAACAACTTCTTTTTTCAATGAGGGCCTTGAAAACCAGAATTACTCCCCAAGGATAAAGCTACCTTCCCCCAGCCCTGTGTTTTAGATCACAAAAGCTTCTCTCTTACCCCGGGATCTTGGGCTCAGACTGCCCCTGGCCTTATGAGGACACAGACAGTTTGAGGACTACCGTTTCCCAGCCAGGACAGCCAGATTGACAGTAAATCACCGTGCAACATGTATGGTTTGGCTCTGCGGCCATTCTGGGAATTGGGATTCAGGGCAAAGGAATCTCCTCTAATGGTTTTTCCAATGGCCCCAGTGCTGTGTTTTCATGACTCCGGCCCTCAGAAGTCCCCTTCTCCCCCTTCTCACCTTTGCGGGCCTTTGTCCAGGACCGTCTTCTTCTCCCCGGGCCCTCAGACTCTGAAACTCAAGCGGCCTGGGGCCCGAGCGGCGGCCCTCAGCTGTCCGCGAGGTGGACGGAGGCGGCAGCCCACCCTGTGGGAGGAGGAGCGGGGAGCGCTGCCCGGCTGCCACACCGCACACGCCAGCCAGGACACCGCGCGGCAGGGGAAGGCATCTTTCCAAATGGACGGCAGTGAGAAACATGTTGGAATCCACCTCCAGAGTCATGGAATTTATTTCTTAAATGTCCTTTTCAAACGCACACTTTGAAAAAATATTTAAAGGCAGGGGAAATTAATTAGGGCTCTTTGTGCTGGAATGGCCTTCCACAGCGTTCCTCCAGCAAGAGAAGTAAAAATAGAACCAGGGAGGGTTTGCAAATGCACTGCGAAGATCGTATTTAAGAGCCCAACTAGGCATAACTATTCAAACAGGAAGAATGGAGCTAATTATTTCCACTGCTGTGGAGGGAGACAGTGGCTGTCTTCTTGGGGTCATTGGAAACAGCCTGAAAACTGGAAAAACCCCCCGAAGGCTGGGAGGGGAGACCCCTCCAAGGGACAGACCCTGCTTGTGCCCCTCAGAATAATCATCGCTTGTGTCCTAACTCTGTACTGAGGAGGAGTGAGGACACTGGGGAGAACGAGTGGAGAGAAGCAGAGTTTTGAGGATATTAAAAATCCCTTCTATTTATGCAATTGCTTGACCTTTTTAATATGTTCTCCCATTCATTTGATCCTCAACTACCCCCGGAAGGAGGCTTGGTAGGCATTTTCATCTTCTATAAATGAAAATAAACAAGTCCAGAGTTACACAGAGAATGTCACTAGCAGGCTGACTGAGGCCCAGAACTTAGGCAAAGTTTCAGGGTCACATGGTGGCGTAAGCGTGGGCTTTGGGGCCAGAGAGGTTTGAGATTAGGTCTTGGATCACCAACTAATGGGTGAGTCACTCCCATTCTCAGCCTCAGTTTCCTCCTCTGTAACAACTTCTCCTGGGAACTTTAGGCCTAAGTCGACCCCACTTTGAAAGGTTGTTATGAAGACGAAATGAAACGGTTTGTCTAAAGAACTTAGCACAGTGCTTGGCCATTGGCAAGCACTCAGCCCCTTGTTGCTGCATCATCGTGCTGGGATGCGGACAACAGGAGAATGTGTCTGGAGAAGGCAAGGAAGAAGCAGCGATCAGAAACACTCCATACTGAGGCCAGGGTGTCATGGCACAAGTCCTACAACAGGAGTCAAAGAAGCTCTGAGTCATGTGACCTTGGGTAAATCATACAGTCTTCAAGTCTAAGTATTCTCATCTGTAAAAGGGAGATGATGATATTTTCTGTGGCTGAGACAAGGCCATGTGTTCACCGTGCCATTTCCTCTGCCTGAGTTCCCAGTAGAATGACATTTCCCAGCTCCCTTGTAAGACCGAGCGCTCCATAATGATTACCCTTCGTAGTTGTCATCATCATCATCATCATCATCATTGTCATCACAACCATCCCCTACTTTGTAATAGCACTTTCAGTTTTCACAATACATTTCAGCATTTTATGTCATTTCATCGTCACAGAAATTCTGATTCCTGTTTTACAGACAAAAATCCTGAAGTTTAGAGAAGGTAAATGACTTACCAAAGATTGTTCACTCTGTGGTGGGAAAAGGACTTGAACCCAGGTCCCGTGCCTCCTCATAGCCCTGCCATTGGCTAGCACCTTAGGGCACCTTCAGCTTTGCCCCAAATAGCCACATTTCCTCCGTGGCCACTACTTTCTTCCTAGCCTAGCCTCCAGCCTCTCTGGGCAGGAAGGCTGGGGTGCCTGGCCCTGGGTGAGCTGGGCACCGGGGAGCTGGGCAGTGCTGACTCCCAGCGGGGCTACCTTGCGAGCAGAGTGGTGGGCAGCCCCAGAGGTCTGAGCAGAGCCCCTGTGAGGGGGTGGTGCCAAGGTTTGCCATGGCCCAGGGTGCTAGGAAGGTCTGGCCGGGGTGCACACTGTGCAGACTCCCAGAGCAGATGCTGCTTTGCCAAAGGCATCAGGGCGGGGCTCCCTGCAGCGTATGGCGTAGCGAGAGCTGCTCACGGGGCCAAGGCCAGCCTCAGGCCCCACTTGGGCTGCTCTCTGACCCATGGCTCCAGCCACACACTGACTCCTAACACTGGTCATGGACCTCAACACTGGCCACACATAAACTCTTAAAACCAGACACAGACCAGCTCCAAACCTCAGTCGCAGGCTGACCACAAACCAGTTGCAGAGTTAATCCCCCTAGAGACTGACTCTGAGCATGAACCATACTTGAATATTCACCCCAACCCTCAAGGGCCACCCCTAACTGCCATGAACTAACCACTCACTGACCACAGACTGACTTCTGACCTCAGCCCCAAAGTGACTTATTGCACCCTGGATGTTCTAGTGACCCTAGAACAGCCAGCTCTCGAGCATGTGCCATTGGTCGCACAAGTAAGAGGAGACAGGTGCATCTGCCCAGGGCATAGTCCCTGCAGAACACTCAGACCTCCATAACGCTGCTGGGTGGGGGGGCCAGGGTCCTCTCTGTAAACAGGAGTGTAAGTAGTATCTAGTACTGCACAATTTGGCACTTCACTTCTGTTGGATAATAATTGTCTCCTTCTTTATATTACCGTATTTCATCTATTGTAAGAAGCACATTTTAACATTTCTGTAACCAGGATGTGTTTATAATCAGCGGAGCCCGTGACTGCTGTCGGCCTGGTGGCTGCTGTGAGGCAGTTGTACGTGCAAGAGCCTGGTCACGGCTGTCCATGTCACTGGCTCTTCTGTGCATCGTTTGTGCGTTGTCTGCATCATATGCATTCAGCTTAATTGCCATTTAAAGTTCTTTTAAAAGCAACAACTATGATTTGACATTGAAACAAAAAGATACTGTACACTGAAAGTGCTGTGTACGGACAGGCACAGTAAGAGGCAGCAGATGGCAATTTGATATTAGTTGAAGAATATAGAAGAATGATTACAATTTGTCTATTTTCCTTCATAGTAACAATTACATGCTTACATAGTAACAATTACATACCCAAGAAACTTTGTCAGGACAATACAAGAAAAGAAAATTATAAACGATTTCACTTATTACCCTACTTTTAATGCTTCATAAAATATTAGTAAATTATTTTTTAAACTAGTACATCATGACTAAGAAGGGTCAATTCCAGTATTGCAAGAATGGTCCAGTACCAGGAAATCTATCCATGTATTTCAGCACATTAATAAACTAAGGGAGAAAAAAATCACGATACCTCAATTGATGCAAAAAAAAAAAAGTATTTGAAAAGTTCAACGTCTCTTTATGATAAAAACTTTCAGATACTAAAAATAAAAGGGACTTCTTTAACTTGAGAATGGCTCTGTGTTAAAATCCTACAGCAAATATACTTAAGAAAATGTTTAAATTTGTAAACACATTCTTCTTATGTTTAGGTACAAGACAGGGGTCACTATTATTATTCAACATAGTAATGAAGGGCCTGACCAATGCAATAACATAGGAAAAAAAGAAATTGTAATATCATTATTATAATGGAAGAGATGAAACTATCAATTGTGGACAATCCAATTATCTACAAATAAAAACTAACGATCAGCATACAAACTAATAGAACTAAAATAAATAATTCTTCAAGATAGCTGGATGCAAGATCAACCTACAAAATTCATTAGTACTCTACTAAAATAACAATAAGTTAGAAAATGTAGGCAATAAACATCTAGTCACAGTAGCAACAAATTTATAAATCATCTAGGGAAGTATAAAGTTAACAAAACATTTGTGGATCCAAGTGTAAAACTTTATAACAAGGATAAATGCCAGCTGGATGCAAAAGGTAAATCTAAAACACTTATAAAAGACCTACTAAGAAGAGTAAGACAGTCTAAGAATATCTGTGACTGGGGGATGGGGAGGGATTTTGTATGCAGGGCTCCAAATGCATAAACCTTGAAAGGGAAAAATGGTGATTTTTCTACACTGATATTATTAGTTTGTGTTCAATAAATAACACAATGTGTAAATTAAACAAATGACAACTAGGGGGAAAACAGTTTCAATGACCAAAACAACTAGATATAGAAAAAGACCTAAGGAACTTCTGCACATCAACAAGTGAAGACAACACAACCCAATGCCAGTCAAGAAATTGGCAAAGGAGAGGCATAAGCAATTCACAGAAGAAGAATGCCAAATGGCTAAGAAGTGTTTGAAGGGATGTGTGAGCTCGTGGCCCTCAGGGAAATGCAACTTCAGACAGAATGGCATGCGTCTTTACACCCATACTACTGGAAAACTTGGAAAATTGGATAATATCAAACATGGTTAGAGAAGTAGGGGAACAAGAGCCCTCGGGTCCTGCCGGGGGGCCGCAGACAGGGAGCATCTATTTTGAAGATCCCCCGGCAGTATTTAGGGAATGAATTTTTTGCCTTGCTCATGGGCCAACAGCCCCACCTCTGTGTACACAAGCTAGAGAAACTGTCTCGAAAGTCCACGAAGGAGATGGATGAGGATGTTTGCCCCAGAAATGTTGGCAGCAGCAGAACTTTGGCAGAAATCTTAGCATTCTAAGCTGATTGTGGTTGATGTGCCTGGTGGAATCTGTGGGATAGGTGGGTGCAACTCACATAGCAATAGGGATAGATGTTTAAAAACTTGGCTTTGAGAGAAAAGTGCAAGATGTGAGAGCTAACACACAGTAACGCTTATGCCAATTAAAAGCATACACACATAGAAGAGCACTGTGTATTTCCCACACATCTAAAGACATTATATATATA
>VBSM01002959.1:10120552-10140123 GCA_008086735.1 Cheirogaleus medius | reverse complement strand
ATCTGCCCCTGAAGGCACACACTCCTTAGTAGGCTCCTTCCCAATATCCCTTCTATGCCCCGGGCAATGCGAGACCTGGGTGCTCAGGATCTGGTCCGCAGGTAAAGACATCATATAATACACTAGAGTGGAGGCCGGTGTGAGAGACCGTGCACAGGCGGATGATGACGGGGTTAATGCTCTTCACCCTCTGTGATTCGGTTTTACAGGAAAGTGTCTGGTGGGGGCGGGGAGCGAGGCATGCTAGGCCAGTATGTTGTTGGAGCTGCATCCCTCTCAGGAGGCTCAAGACAGCGTCCCCGAGGGTGGGGACTTGAGCAGATCTCTGGAGGACGTGGGGACATGTGGAGGGCCCTGTGGGGCTGTGAGAATCGAGCCTCTTTCTCAGCCTCTGTGCTCCCATGGCCCTTCGGCCCACCCTGGGCTGCTTTCGTGGGATCGTTTGCACACAGGTCTGTCCCCACTGCTGGGCCAAGGACCCTCCCCGGAAGAGCTACCTCCCCCTCCCCCCGCTGCTCCTCTGTCCCTTCTTCTCCCGTGGCGCCTCCTCCCTGAGGCTCCCAGCCCTGCTGCCTTCTCAAGCCCTGGCACCTGTGTTTCTGCCTCTCCCATGGGTTGGGCCTCTGCTCTCTATTCTCTGTGTTTCTGCCTCTCCCGTGTGTCCGGCCTCTGCTCTCTATTCTGTTGGGCTGTGACATGTTCAGGTCACCGCATCTCAAGCGCAAACGCACCAGTCCCCCCATTCCTCCCCATCTCTGAATCCCTCCCCCTGCCCTTCCAGCCCCGTTTCTGGGAAGAGCTCAGTCCACGCTCCCCACCGCGGGGTGACCTTTGCCCCCACCTCCTGTAATGAAATTGTTTTTACCAAGATCAACCACGACCTCCTTGATGATACTTTCAAGGGATATATTCCTTGTCTCATCTTACTTGGCCCCGAGATGGCCTTTGACACTGCTGGCCACATCCTCCTTGTCAAGGTCTCCGTGCTTGGCTCCCATGAATACCCCTGTGGTTTGCCCTCCCTCTCTAGCCTCGGCTCCCGGTCCGCTCTGCGGGCTCCTCTTCCTCCGCCCATCCTTCCATCTTGATGTTCCTCAGGCTTCCGCCCCAGACCATTCTCTCGTCTCCCTCTATGCACGAGCTCCCTGGGAGCCACCTGCATAGCCTCGTTACTCTTTCCAGGCAAATAACTGCCACATCGGTATCCCAGACAGACCCCTCTGGAACTCCAGGCCAACTACAGATGTGACAGCTGTTCACCGACATCTCACTCTGCCACCCCTCGGACATCCCAGACGCCCCGTCCAGGAGTGCAGCCGTCTCTCCTCCGCCAGACACCCCATTGCCATACTGTAAACCTCGGAGTCCCTCTTGCTTTCTCCCCCATCCGTCTTCCCTAGTCCAATCAGGCACCACGTCCCCTCCATTCTTCTTCCTGAGTGTCTCAGGAGTCACCTGCTCCCCCCCGTCCATCACCTCCCGACTGGACTCCTCCCGGGCCTGCTGACTCGGCGCTCACACTGACCCTGTGCCAGGCGTATGCAGGGTCTCACCCTGGCCTCCACCCATCCTCCACCTGCAGCCCTGGGAGCTCTAAAAAACACGATTTAGATCACATCACTCCTTACTCTTAGGAAGATGTCTGAATTCTTATGTGGGCACTATTCTAATTTCATGAGAAAGATGGATGAAAAACGAATTTACAAATAAATCAACATGATAACTGTGGCTTTTGCTAAGTATTATAAATAAGGTAAGCAGGGTGGTGGGATGGAGCAATGAGAGGCCACTTGCCCAGTGTGGTTACAGAAGCCCTTCTGCCGGTGACACGTACACTCGGACCTACAAAGTGGAAGAAGCCAGCTGAGAGGGAGGGAGAAGAAGGTGGAGCGACCACAAAGAGAAACAGGAGGTAGAAAGAAAGAGGGAAGTGGAGGTGAGGGAAGTCATGCCCCTGACCAGTGTAAACCATGGCCTTCCTACTGCGGCTTCAGGTGCAGTGAGACCCAGCAGCTCTTTTTGTGCTCGGTTCCACGAGGTGCCCTATATCCTTCTAAGCCCCCACCCTCATCACCAACCCTTTTATTTGATTTAGTTCGAAGAACTGTTCCTACAAACAAAAGGCCCTGATTAAGACACCACGCTCTAGATCTCCCCTTAAATGTCACTTCTTCCAAGAAGCCTTCTCTGATGCACCACTCTGGGGTCAGTGCTTATATTGGTTTTCTAGGGCTGATGAAACAAAACACCACAAACTGGGTGGCTTTAAGGCAAAGAAATTTATTCTCTCACAGTTATGGAGGCCAGAATAGTGAAATCAGGGTGTTGGCGGGGCCGTGCTCTCTGAAGGCTTCAGGGAAGAATCCGTTCCATGCCTTTCTCTCAGCTTCTAGAACGTGCTGCCATTTCTTGGTGTTCCTTGGTTCGTAGGCACATCACTGCAATCTCTGCCTCCCACATAATGTGATCTTCTCCCTGAGTGTCTCTCTGTGTGTGTCTCTTCTCCTCTTCTTTTAAGGACTCCAGTCATATTGGATTCGGGTCCACCCTAATGACCTCATCTTAATTTGATCACTTCTGCAAAGACTTTATTTCTGGATAAGGACATATTCACAGGTACCAGGGATTAGGACTTCAACGTATCTTTTCTCGGGGTACAATTCAACCCATAACAGTGCCCCTTTTCACGGGTCCCCACAGCACATCAGTGTTTGTAACACTGTACTACAATAGCCAGTCCACCTCCCCATCTCACCTAGCAGAACGTAAGCTCTGTGACAGAGGACCAGCAGTCACTCTTGCCATTATACGTCCAGGGCCTCGTGCGTCATACATAAGATACTTTTTGAATGAGTGAATGCTGGCATAATGCTGCATCTACTGTACCTGCTTGCTGCTTCTTGCCTTAGTGACCTTAGTGATCTGACTGCCCAGACCTGGTAGATCAGATCACACCCACTTAAAACCACAGAGTCTTCGTTTGCAAGAGGTAGACAGTAGTGGTCACTGAGTGCAACTCCTGTGA
Organism: Cheirogaleus medius; assembly: GCA_008086735.1. Classification (NCBI taxonomy): domain Eukaryota; kingdom Metazoa; phylum Chordata; class Mammalia; order Primates; family Cheirogaleidae; genus Cheirogaleus; species Cheirogaleus medius. The sequence goes on along the minus strand of VBSM01002959.1, from coordinate 10,137,098 downwards.
TTTCAAACCAGTCCTCCCTGGCAGCAGCCCAGGAGCAGAGGCTTCAAAGGCCAGTGCTGCATGGTCATCCCCAATCGGCCCACCTGCAAACTCACTTGGAGCCTGCAGCCAGCCCTGTAGACCCTGCCAGGCGGCCAGGCCCCTGGCACAGGGAGCCCTGTGCGGCTTCTATAATATTATCGCAGCTGCACAGGCTCACTATTGAAAGGTGAGTGGAAAGGCTGAAACCCAGCACCCCAAAACAGTCATCTGGCTTCTCGGAGGAAAGATTCCTCACTGGCTTCAGAAGTGGGGTTGGTGTGAAAAGTGGTAGGAGAGAAACATGGGGAAATGCAGATCTCTTTTACCTGGTTCTCATTTAGAAACCATGAGTTACTCTCATTGATGTCACCTCTGGGGAGTGAAAGTGACATTTAGAACGGGGGGAAGGCAGCCTGGTCCCACATAATTGTCAGCTTTCTAAATGGGTTCGCATGAGGGGATTTGGACCTCCTTCATGATGCTGCAAATGTCAATGCAACTGATTATTCCTCTTGATCTAGAAGCATCACCCCCTTCAAATTACTGGTGGGAGGTACTGAAAATGTGGCCTGCACTGAATTTTGTACAAATGCTGGCATCATGGGGAGTCTTGGACCAAGGAAGAACAAAGTCCTGCAAATAGTTGGTGCAGGAGGTGAATACCTACAGTTATGTAATCTCATTGACTCATTTTTGTTACCAAAAGTTTGGCACTTGTCCCTGTGGCCATATTAGAAGAATGAGGACAAGTGGTTTGAGAGAAAGGAAAGAGAAGTTTACTAATTTGCCAGCAAATGAGGAGGTTAGCAGGCCCCCATCTTAAAGTACCAACGTCCTGCGTACGAGCAGGAATACAGAGCTTTTGCAGGGGCGTTTTTCAGCTTCAGACTACTGCTGTTCAGCCACAGTTGATGGTTCTGACTCATCCCACCTCTGGCTAAGACAATCTCATGACCTCCACCCAGACAATACCCTTGAGCCATCCCCTGTGACACAAAGAACAAAGGACACTCTCTTGCCCCTCCCGACCATGGCCTGAGACAGGGATGCAGGTTTTAGTTCTCAAAAAGGATTAGGGGGTTTTGAAGGGACACAAAACATTTTTACCTTTCTTCAGGCCATTCTCTCTGTTACATTTTCTCAGCAACCTTGTGAGGTAGGAGGGCAGGATCACAGGGAGCCCCAGGAGCAGGAAGTGAGCTGACTTGTTGGAAGTTGGCTCACAAGTCAGAGGTAGAACTGAACTCTGATCTCCTAGGTCCTATTTCCTTACCCTTCCAAAGGGCACTGCAGTAGTCAGTGATCTCCAGAGAAACAGAACCAGTAGGATAGATAGATAGATGGATAGATAGATGGATAGATAATTAGAAGAATTGACTCACACAATTATGAAGTCTGAATAATCCCACGATCTGCCATCTGCAAGCTGGAGACTCAGGAAAGCCGGTGGTGTAAATTCCAGTCCGAGTCAGAGGCCTGAAAACCAGCACCAATAGTGTAAATCCCAGTCCAAAGGTTCAGCTCCAAGTCTCAGCCCAAGCAATCAGGTAGAAAGAGATAATTCAACCTTCCTCCACCTTTCTGTTCTCAAGTTCTCAATGGGTTGGATGATGCCCACCCACACTGGGGAGGGCCATCTGCTTTACTCAGTCCAACAATTCAAATGAGAATCTCTTCTGGAAAAACCCTTGCAGACACACCCCAAAATAACATTTAGCCAGATATCTCTCATGCCATGATTTGAATTTGTCCCCCAAAAGTTCATGTGTTAGAAACTGAATCCTTCTGCCCTTGTGAATGGATTAATTTCGCTATCACAGGAGTGGCTTTGTTATCTCAGCAGTGGCTTTGTTATCAAAGTGAGCTGTCTCTGGCTCTCTTGCACTTGCCCTCTCGCCATGTTACCATGTAGCAGGAAGGCATGCTCTTGGACTTCCCAGCCTCTAGAACCATGAGCGAAATAAACTTCTTTTCTTTATAAATCACCCAGTCTCAGGTATTCTGTTATAACAACAGAAAATATATGGACACATCAGGCATCCCATGGTCTAGTCAAGTTGACACATAAAATCAAGCATTACTGACCCCAAGGGGCAGAGCTTGCTGGCCAGCCTGGCAGGAGAGAAGGCTGTGGGTGTGTTGTCATGGGAGGCAGAGAGTGAAGTGGGATACTGGCTGTACCTGGAGAACCTGACCCGAGGCTGGACTTCATTTGCTTGGGGCCTGAGCCTGGGACCTGCTGGTACTTCTTGGCTATTTTATAGGAACCTGGTTCTGTCTCATCTATTAAGGCCCCAGGCCATGGAGGTCTCTGGGAGGGTGGAAAAGGCCTCAGAGAGCCCGGCTTGGGGATTCTGGGACTCTGAGGTGTTGGCGTCGGGAGGCAGAGGGCTGCCGCACACAGGAGCTGGAAGACAGCCTCGGGGCCTGCAAATATCATTACCCCAAAGAGAGGTGCCTGGCTGTCCAGAACTTTCAGATCTTTTGATGAAAACCAACCTGTTCACGCTTCAGGAATTTGCTGGCTGCAGCAGCCGCTCCTGCTTCTTCCCTGGGGACGGAGTTTCCAGCAGAGCCAGGCCAGATGTGGGGCAGCTGAGGATGAACAGGAGGGGTGGGGAGTGGGTGGTTCAAGGAGTGAACTAGATGGTGGTTGGGCAAAGCCTCCGAGGCCTGAAACAGTTCCAGAGCCCAGAGTAGACGTTAACATCCACCTGGAAAAGATAAATAAAAGAGCCTGCTGGCAGTGTACAGAAACCTGCAATTCGGAGGGGCAGAATGAAGAGGAAGGTGCATGGAGGCAGTGGGTACACAGGGCCTGCCTAGCAGAGTGGTGTCCTGAAAGCTGCCTGCTGTCCGCCCTTCTCCAAGCCTTCCTGCAGTTCCTTCTGCTCTGCCGTCCTCGCTGTCTCTGACCAAATCCTCCCCTCCTTCAAGGCGCTGCTCCAAAGCTACCCTCTTTTGTAAGAAGACTGGTCTCACTTCCTCAGACCCCACGGTCGCTGCGTGAGCAGACGCAGCCCAGGAAGTGCGCGTGGCCAGCCCCACTGAGGAGCCTCCAGGGCCAGCCCACGTCGCTCTCAAATCCACAGATTCTGTTTGTTCTAATCCCCAGACACCCCCACCCTCCATCTGCTCGGAGCAAACTCACACTCTTCATCCTGTTCCTGTAGAGGTCAAGGAGCTCTGTGATCCAATTGCGTCATTCAAATAAGTCTCCTGGGTGAGTCTCCAGTCAAATGTAAATATTACGTCACCATTCATAGTTCTTTTTTTTTTTTTTTTGAGACAGAGTCTCACTTTGTTGCCCAGGCTAGAGTGAGTGCCGTGGCGTCAGCCTAGCTCACAGCAACCTCAATCTCCTGGGCTCAAGCGATCCTACTGCCTCAGCCTCCCGAGTAGCTGGGACTATAGGCATGCGCCACCATGCCCGGCTAAGTTTTTCTGTATATATTTTTAGTTGGTCAATTAATTTCTTTCTATTTTTAGTAGAGACGGGATCTCGCACAGGCTGGTTTCGAACTCCTGACCTTAAGCGATCCGCCAGCCTCGGCCTCCCAGAGTGCTAGGGCGTGAGCCACCACACCCGGCCCATTCATAGTTCTAATGCCTCTAAGTTCTGCTCTTCCCTTGCCTCCCCTTTCCAACTCCAAACCCTCCTGGGCCTCGCGGCAGCCGTCCTCCAAGCTGGCCCAATGGCCCGATGGCCCACCTTCTGACAGTCACATTCACTGTAGTCTCCTCCCACTACCAGGCGCTACCAGAGTCAGTCTGTGTGAAAAGAGAGGCTGGCAGAAGGGACGGTGTACCTGCTCCAAGACTTAGTTATACAACACACCACAGCTTCCGTCCCAGTGGCTCTCCCTCTCTCCCTCCCTCTCCGTCTCTCTGTCTGTCTGTCTCTGTCATCCTGCTCTGGGGGAAGCCGGCTGCCACATTGCGAGTAGCCCTATGGGGCAGGAGGAACTGACGCCTCCTGCTGACAGCCAGGAGACACCAGAGCAGCTCCAGCTGCAGCCCGGCCTCGGGAGAGCTGCAGCCCAGCAGGTGACAGTCTGCCCTGTGAGAGTCCCCGAGCGGAGCCACCATTTGAGCCGCCCCCAGATTCCTGCCCCTCAGAAACTGGCGAAGCAATAACTGTTTGCTGTTTTAGACTGCTCAAGTTTCGGGGCACCTTGTGATGTTGCAGTACAGAGCTAACACAGGGCTCTGGGTTCGTCAGAAGCCCACCTTCAGCCGCTGCCTGCGGCCATCCGGGGCAGCAGGGCGGGAGGGAGGCAGGGAGGGGAGGCGGTACTGACAGGACTGCGGGGTGGCTGGGGAGAAAACCCCCAGGTCTGGGCTCTGTTCCTGTCCAATGGCCGCAGCCCCTGCGGATGGAGGGCCCTGGCTGAGTGGGTGGAGCATTTTCCTGGCTGGGGCTCAGCTTCATGTCACCCCTCAGTGGTCAAGGAACTCTTGTTCTGTGCTCGGTACAGAGCGGCTATTACTATAACCGACAGTGCCACACTCTCGGTTTTGGCACCTCTGGGGGTTTTCTTTGGTAGGAAGGTGTCAGGTTTCTGTAGGTTCTGGAAGGTCCAGCTGCTTGGAGCGAGCCCAGTGTACATGGACAGAGTCCACTGCTGGGCGAGGCTGCCAGGGGCTAAGCGAGGCGGGCACTGGTTGCACAGGGCACTACAAGGCCGGCCAGGACCGTGAGTCAGTGGCCGTCTTCCAAGTAAGGCCAATGGGTCAAGGAAGAAAGATGCTGAGGCCAGGTGAGTGGGCGCCTCTGTGTCCAGGCTCAGCAGGACCCCGCACCCTGCAGGGCACTAGTTCCAGTCCTTGCCTGTGAGAGTGGGGAGCATAGAGGACACGCTGTCTGGGTGGGAACTGGCCTGTGTTACAGGAACTGGGGTCTGAGGATGGTGGCAACAGGATCTGGCCCTGTGGACAGTTCCATCCTGGCTGAGCCAACTGTCCAGCCTTTCCCCACGCCGGCCTTAGAAGACCACAGAGCAGTGAGGACTGTTCCAGTTGCAAAGGCGGGAAGCCAGCTCACTGCTGGTAACAGACGTTGATAACCAGCACACGTAGTGCTTGCATTGGCTCTAAGTATATCAGCTCAAGGATGGTGATCTAACAACACCATTAAAGAATGTTCTAGAAGCCCCCCATCACTATGCCACCAGCCTAACACAGCAACTCTTTTTACTCCTGCTTGTTGCCTCTAGGCCTCCTGCTCCCACATACATCTTTTGAGGCAGTTATAGATGCTAGTTCAATTCTCCTGCCTCGGGGAAGACCTTGAGAGACCACGGTCCACCTGGGGAGGGTGTGGCTGATTCCTTTCATAGACGACAGGAAGAAATCTTGTCACTCTGGACCCCTGATGCAGCCCTACTGTTGTGTGCTGGGTGTTTGGGACGCTTTGCTTGTTTTCTGGTATTGGGATCCTGCCCTACGGCTGTGTGGCAGTGAGGGTGGGTTGTTTCTGGGGAGCTGGGATGGGGAGGGACGGGCGCTGCTGGGACCACCCCCCGCCCCACGGCACACGGACGTCTTGCCGGGGTCCTAGGCAGGGGTGGCCCTTTCCCATGGGCTTGCTCCATGAGACTTTGCCAGGCACTTCCCTGGGATCAGCTCTCAGCGCCTGGGCTGCAACCCGCTGGCTGGGACCATTCTGAAGGCAAGTGTCACAGCAGGAATAGTGAGTACGGTGCACTCCCTGGAGCACACTTTCTACGTGCCAGGCGCCGTGCAAAGCCTTTTTGCACACGTTGTCACTGAATTCCCACGACTGTGCTGCGATGTCGGTACGTACTGTTATCACCTGTGTTTCACATGAGGAGACGCGGGCACAGAGAGTCAGGTAACCCCATCACAGTCACGTGGCTAGGGAAAGTACAGCCCTGACTCGAACCCCGGCAGTCAGACCCCAAGTTCACAAACACTTGGAGAGGGGGATGGAGGTTAAAGGGCACAGGCCCTGATCCAGGCTGTCCGGAGTTAAATCCAGGCTCTGCCAGTTGCTGGCTGTGAGCAGGTCACTTAACGTCTGTGCCTTCGCTTCCTCATTGGTAAGATGGGGCGATTTTAGTGCCTACTTCATAGGGCTATTATGAGGGTGCATGAGTTAATGCCCATAAAATACTTAGACTCTGGCCAGGCATATAATACGTGATTGGTATCGCACTGATGCAAAACGTGAAAGACAGTGAGTCTTTGCTAAGAGGGCCGAGTTCCCTGTTCTAACAGGACGCTGTGCCTGGCAATGGATGCGGGTGCAGGAAGAATGGACAGAGACGCGAGGGCTGGATAGCAGACACGCGCTGTGAACTCTACAGCAAGGCAGACTATGATTTAGTTCAACAAACCCATCACATGGGCCGTCAGAGACAAAGGGGAAATTGCTCAATTCTGGGTGGAAATCTGGAAGGGCTTCAAGGAAGAGCCAGTTTTTGACTTGGACCTTGATAGAGCCATGTGGGTAGATGAGGTGGAGATGTTTTAAGCAGAGGCACAGAGGTAAGTAAGGAGGTTCTAGCATGTGACCAGGGGAGGGTCAGTGCTGGGACAAGAGAGGAGCGAGGAAGGAGCAGGGGAGGAACTTGGAGTGGCCAGCAGAGACCCCCAGGAACTTAGAAGTGTTTGCTCAGAGAGGTGGGCCGCCTGGTAGCATAACAGGGCGTTTATGATGAAGCCTTCCAGCTTTGGCCGAGCTCACCAGCACCCCGTCTCTGTGTACTCGGGGCCCGTGGGCTTCACAGCCTCATCCGCTGCCACCTGGGTGGGCTGCACTGCTTGGCACAGGATCACTGGCGTCCCCACCATGCAGCACCCAGGAGAGAGAGCAGTCACTCCCTCAGACTTAATGCCTCCACCAGGCCCTTCCCGGAACAAAGCCAGCATTTACAGCTCGGGCGCGCTGGGGTAGGGTTACCCGGGCTGTTTACGACTTGGGATAGAGGATTTTCCTGGAGAGCAGAAGCCCCTTTCTGTCTCGTTTGAAAGCTATCTGGACCTATGGAAAGGGTCTGCGTGATGGCATTTTGCCCTTAAAAATACAGCGAAGACCAGAAACGGGAAAGAATTCTGATGAAGTCACTCCTCCTTCCCAAGAGCTGATTAGGCCCTGCCGGGACTCACAGCTTGCAGAAGCTTGGGAAGCGCTCAGAGAGAGGCAATGCCCCAGAGCAGCAGCTGTCCTCGCGTGCACACGCCATAGGTGGGGGTGTACGGTTCTCTACACAGCTCTTTCCCCCATCTCTCATCCCCACGCCCCAGCCCGGAATTCCATCATTAGATCCTCCATCTTTTCCTTTAAGATATTATTCCCTGTTCAGAATATGAGTATTGCCAGGCAAGTAGAGCCCGATTAACTCTGCGGCAGACGCTTGGTTACCCACCCAACAGACAGACACGCGCACTCAGATGCACACCCTCTAGACCTGCAACGCCCAATGGAGCAGGCGTATTACTCTCCATTGTGCAGCACAGATATATAACTTTTGCGTCATTGCAGAAAGTTCTACTGGAAATCTCTGCTCTAGATTGTTGCCAGAGCACTTATTTTGCTCAGGTGCTACCTTCCCATGTGTTCTGGAAGGTGGCGCCCAGCCCCAGGCCCACCCTAGGAGTGGATGTTGATTAGACTAAACCAACCTCGGTCATTCCTTACCCTTTGACAGTGATGGGCTTAATCTGGGCGTGTGATACAGCCCTGGCCCAGGAGACTTAAGGGGAGTTCTTCTGGGGGAGGGGGCTGGCTCCTGGAAAAGCTTCCTCGCTAATAAGAAGACACACGGCAGGGAACGCCCCTCTTCTTCTCTGAGCTTTGTCCTGTCGGCATGAATCCCCTGGGACTGCTGCATCCACCCTGCCGCTTGCTGAAGGTGGCACTGAGCCCTGAATTCACTGACTCTAGGGACTGGACTGCTTGTTGTGTGATGTCACACATTTTTCTCCATGTATTAGATATGTATTGTTACCTGCAGTCAAAAACATCCTAAGAAATACAAGTGTTTTTTTTGTTTGTTTGTTTTTTAGAGACGGGGTCTCGCTCTTGGTCAGGCTGGTTTCGAACTCCTGACCTTGAGCTATCCACCTGCCTCGGCCTCCCAGAGTGCTAGGATTACAGGGAAATACAAGTTTTTAATGACAGAATTTATTGGCTACTCTCTGAAGGCTGAGAGCTAGGGACTGACCCAGGCCCTGAGTGGCATTTACATGGGGAGGCAAACATTCGACTCTGACAAATGGAAGAACATTGAACTTGGAACAAGCAGAGCTAAGATCTAGACCTGACCCTTCCACCAAGTCACTGTGTAGCCCTGTGTGATTGACTCCGCGAACAAACACAGAACGCCTCCCCCCCCATCTATGCTTTCCTGTAGCTTTCTCACGCCTTGGATTCCCAGGCCTGTGGCCCTCAATGACCAGAACATTGTAATCTTTCTGTTTAACTAATCCTTTTACCTTTCCAGTTGTCTCCCAGCAACAGCAGACTCTTCCCAGGATAACAGCGTCCAGGCTCACCACCCATCACCAACCTGCGACTTCCGAGTTAGACCTCCCGCACACGCTGCTTCCAACACAACCTGCCTGATGCACATAACCACCCTCCCGAACCCTCTATGAAAACCCCTCCCTGCAGTTGGTCAGGGTGATGGATCTGAGGCATTTCTTCTGCCTCCCAGGTGATGTCATCTGTAATAAACTACCTTTCTTCGTTGGCTATCCTCGTTGTCTCAGTAATTGGCTTTCTGTGTAGAATGACACATCTTTCACAGGAAAGGCGTGGGGTCGAAGGTATTCGTATTGCTGATATTAGTAATCCCTTCCTTTTGTACAGTGGACAAATCATTTTGGTTATCTGATCTATAAAGATGCTACGAAGGTGGGAATTACTGCCCTCATTTCAAAGGCCCGGACACTGAGGCCCAGCGTGCCTTAAGGTTTGCCAAGGCCGTAGCTGCCGAGTTGCAGAGCTGGGATCTGTACCTGACATCCAATCTAGGGCCCTGTCTGCTCTGACCTGGGAGGGACTGAGTGACGTTCATTCATCCTTTAGAGTGACTTAGCTTCAGACTCTGTCCATCTGAGAGTTATAGCTGAAACTCAGGCTCTAGAAAAGAGGTCAAGGTTGGGGAGAGGACAAGAGCACGAGAGGCCTGGAGACCTGGCTCCACCTAAGGCAGGCAGGCGGGTGAATCTAGCCCAGGTGCTGTGCCAGGGTGAACGTGCATGGCCATGGCATCAGGATCGGGGGCTGGCACCTTCAGATGCCTGGTGTTGAGAAAGAGTACTGGCTGAGACCTTGGAAACCTGGGTTTAATTTTCAAACTCTGTGCTTTCTAGCTGCGTGTTAGTCCCTAAACCTCTGTGAGCCTCAGTTTCCCCACCTGCAAAATGGAATCAACAATCCTCATCCATCTCACATGGATATTAGATAGGTTGAATGAGGTCCTTTATGAACTGCAAAGTATTAAGGAAATCTAAGCAGTTGCCTGAGGGAGAAAAGGACATCGAGGGAGAGGAGTCAGGTATGTGGGCTGGGGGAGCAGAAGACCTCTTGTATGGCGGGTCCTGCCTGGGCTCACCGGAGACTTATCCCAGCTCCAGGACAAATAGCAGTTTGCCTGGAAAATGTTGACAAAAAGCCAGAGCACACTGAAGGGCAGCTTATTAAAAGCCAACCTGGTACGTCTTGGGCCGCCGTTAACGAGGTGTGATCCCGAAAGTGCGAGACCTGGGTGGATTCTGCAAAGAGCCTGTTGGCTTTGATCCCCCTTCTCCTATAAAATGTTATTTCTGCTCTTGGCCCCTCAAATTCCTAGACGGACGAATCAGTCTAGGCTGCCTGTGGAATTTGCAAAGAATGAGTTTTCAAAAAACCACACTTGGGAACAATGGTTACCAGAAGTGTCTGGGTCTCAGAGGAAAAACAAACACCCTCACCCCATCCTGCAAGTGTTTCCCAAACATCTTCCACCCAATGCCTTCCACCGCCCCACCTAACATGAGACATGTCGCCTTTAATGAGGAGCTAGTTTACCCTGTGCTTCTGAGCCGTGAAAATAAACCACCGCCAGACGCAGCAGCTGTGTTGGAGCAGATGCTCAGATACCCTCCCTGGGGGATGGATGACCCGGGGGTCGGAGCTTCAGCACTGTTTCCTGGTGGGACCCAGGAGGGCCAGAGGCCAACTTGTCTTTTATCTATCTTTAAATTTTTTCATTTCAATTTTGATCCTAATAAAGTAATGTTATATGCTTAGTTTCAAAATGTCAAATAGCAACATAAAGTTTACAACAAAAAGAGCAGTCTCCAGACCCACCCCTCCCATCCCCCAGGGACAACCACTTTTCAGATTGTATTTACCTGCGTGTTTCTACACAACAAGCTTATAATTCTGATTTTTGATTTTTCTTTTGTTCTTTTTGTTTATTTTTAACTGACTAGTAAAAATTACCTATATTTATGGTATGCAACATGATTTTTATACAAGTACACATTGTGGAATGGCTAAATCAAGCTGTTTAACATATGCATTATCTCACATACTTATATTTTTGTGGTGAGAACACTTAAAATCTACTCTGCTAGCAATTTCCAAGTATACGATATATTAACTAACTAGTATACTAACTATTGTCACCATGATGCACAATAGATCTCTTGAACTTATTTCTCCTAACTGAAATTTTGTGCCCTTTGACTAATGTGTCCCCAACCTCCCCACCCCCTCGCCTCTGGTAACCACCATTTTAATCTCTGTTTCTATGAGTTGGACTTTTCCTAGATTTCACGTATAAGTGAGATCATGCAGTATTTGTCTTTCTGTGCCTAACTGGTACCTGATGTACTCCAGGTTCATCCATGTTGTTGCAAATGACAAGCTCTCTATTTTTCAAGGCTGTATAGTATTCCATTGTGTATATATACCACATTTTCTTCGTCCATTCATCCATTGATGGACGCTTAGGTTGATTCCATTGAAGGAAACCAACATATTCCTCTCTAAAATACTGAGAATTGTTGAGCTGATGAAGGTTAAAACACAGGGGGACACTCTGCCCCTCCCTTGCTTGCCTGAGGGCAGGACAACGGTTTGTAAGGACAGGAGGTCTTCCTGCCCTCCTCTCCGCCTTTTCCTGCCCAGTGGCAGGTTCCTTACGCTGCTTGCTTATCAGCTCAGAGACATCCGCACCAGGACATCTAAGAGCAGGCTTTGCTCTTCCCATAAATTTACCTTCCCACCTTTTCCCACCCTTTGTAAGCTAAAGATGTGCTCTTCTTGGTCTTGTCCCTCACTGTAGGATTTATGTCTCTTTGTTAAAATACCATTTAAGCAAGGCCCCCAGCCACTGCCCTGAGAGAGAAATGCTTTTGAACTGACACCTCTCCTGCGTGGTGGGGACAGCATGCATCGATAAACCTCTGCTGGTTTTCTCCTTGTTGATCTGACTTTTGTTTTCAGGAGAGCGTCTCAGCTAAGAATCTATGAAGGAAAGAAAAGAAATTATATTTTCTCCCCTTCACCCTCTCTTGGCTACTGTGAGTAATGCTGTAATGAACATGGGAGTGTTCGACATCGATTCTTGATTTTTCCATTTTAGACATTAGCCATTAGCTATGAAAGATGACAATTCAGTTGTCTTACACTTCTCCCCTGGTCATAACATACACACACACACATTTCCCAGACTCCTATCCTTTCGATAGGATTGCATGGAAATTTTTACTTAAATCTCCACTCTCTATTGACATGATTATGATTCATAAATATTGTTCACAGCTGACCACCTAGTGTACTATGATTATAGAGTCTTTGTTTTGAACAGCTTTTGGTTTTTGTTTCAGGAGTTAATAATTACTTTTCCCTTTCATTTGCTTACTTTCTATGAACCTATGATGAATTCAGCCCCTGACTTTTGGCCAGAACAATAAACATTTCTCTGTTGATTGAAATGCACTGTGTAAGCTTCAGCTCCTCTGTCCTGGATCCATCCCCTTTGTAGTCTTCCGTCCTCCTGTTCCAATCTTAACTGGCTACGTGTTAAGCCTGTCTGGATCTGTCATCCTGGGCACCAACAAGAACAACCCAAAAAAACAAGTTTGAGAACAACTGCTCGTGATGGTTAATTTTATGGGTCGACTTGACTGGCCAACGGTACTCAGGTTCAATATTATGTGTGAACCTGTCTGTGAGTGTTTCGGGACGAGATTAGCATTTGGATCAGTGGACTTGGTATAAGCGATTGCCCTGCCCAGTGTGGGTGGGCACCGTCCAATCTGTCGAGGGCCTGAAGGAAGGAGGAATTTGCCCCTTTTGCTCCTTGCCTGCCTGTCGAGCTGGGACAACTCATCTCATCTTCTCTGTCTCTTGAACTGAGAGTTACACCATTGGCTCCCCCAGTTCTCAGGCCGTTGGGCTTGGGCTGAATCACACCACTGGCTTTCCTGGGTCTCCAGCTTGCAGACAACAGATTGTGTCACTTCTCAGCCTCCGTAATTGTGTAAGCCAATTCCCCGTAATCAATCAATCAACCCTACTGGTTCTGTTTCTCTGGAGAACGATAATATCCTGCCTTGATAAACAGACTCCACATTGGCGGGAGCAGAGCGTGAGGGACGACTAGAGGACAGGCTGCCAGCAGTGCGTTTAGCAGAAGAAAGGGGAAGTGTTGGCTAGAAGTTAGGCGATTACGGTGAGTGTGCGTAAGCCGGGTGGGCAGGGAATGGAGGGTAGGTAAGCATTCCGCTGACCATGGAAATCAGAGTAGGTCCCCAGTGGAGGTGACAGGTGAGCTAGGCTTTGAGTGATTAGTAAGGTTTCAACACGCAGAGAAATGGAAAATCCAAAGCTCATCTGTGGCGGGGGAAACAGCGCGAGGAAAGGGGCAGAGACTGGAAGGTAAGGAGTGGCGTGTGCTGCCGGGCTCGAGGCAGGCGGAACGTGTGTGCTGGTGGGCCTGGCAGGGCGGGAGCTGAGCCTGGCCCCGAAAGCGAGGGGAACACGTGCACCTGCCGGGCCGGGATCGTGTGCAAGCGCTAGTGACACTGTTCGTGCTACGCTAGTGGCCTTGTGTGCTCTGACAGGGAGTATGCACTCTATCCTTGGCTGAAATGGAGCCACCGAATACCAAGGTTTTGGGCAAGAGAGTGTCCCTGTGCTGTGGAACAGGACATGCAAGCAGAGGCTGAAAGGGCAAATTTGGGGAAAGAGGGAGGATCGCAGCCAGGAGCCAGAAGGTAGACTCTGCCTCTGTGAAGTGTGCAAGAAATGTGGTGTTGTTTTCTAGAAGTCTTCCTTGTTTATCTGTGTATCCCCAGAACCTAGGTGAGTGCAGGCACATGGCAGGTTTTTGGCAACTATGTGATAACTAAATCTTTGAAGAGGCTGGAAGCCTCCCTGGGCACATAGCACAGCCGTTACCCAAGGAGCGGATCCCAGGGAGGGTCCCTGACTTACAAAACCACAGACGTCCGGCCCTTTCCCCAGGCTGGGGAATCTCCCAGTCTGTCACCACTGGCCTGCTAGAGGCACTGCCTGTCCCTTTCTCTGGCACCATCCTCTCCATAAGCTTAGGCTGTCTCAGGAGCCTGAAAAGGAGTTTGCTTCAAACCCACTTCCCCTTCACACCTGCCCACAGCCCTAACGGGAGAGGCCCCAAAGCCCAGCTTCGGTCTCAGAGTGGAGGAGAACTCAACTGCCTGATTCTTCACAGAGCAAGAGTGAGCACAAATGAATATCCCTGCACTTAGCCCTCTGTCCGGCATGTGATGGCTGCTCCAATCTTCCCATTGCTGTTATTAGTAGCTGCTGCTAAGTGCTGCCTGGGTTCACTGACGGGGCTGTCCTTGGATGGGACCCTGTGTGACCCACCCTCCCTTTCCAATCTTCAGTAGCAGAGACTGGGAATGATGCCAGGGTCAGGGTCAGTGCTCCTGGCCACTCTGCGAGGTCTCCAAGGCTAGAGCTATTTGCATTCTCTGGCCCATGGGTCTCCGGGGAGACAGGCCCTGAGGTCACCATTGGCAAAGGCTATTCCAGACACTCCCCTCTGCATCCTTCTTTCCTTGAGTCAAAGCAACCCATGATTCAGCCTCCAGGGAAGAGAAGGGAAGAACAGTTTGGAAACAACCTGCAGGGCAAGAGGTGGGAAGCCAGGCGACCGGGCTGCCTGAGCACCGTGGCTCATGGGAGGTGCAGGAGCATCACCTCTAGGGGCAGACAGGCGGCAGGTTAAACTCCAGCTCTCTGCAACTTGCCAGTTTTGTGAGCTCTCAGATAGCTTGCAGACCTCTCCGAGTCTCAGTTTTCTTATCTGTAAGTTGAGAATCATAGTCCTTAACTCTTGAATAGTTATGAGGTTTAACGTAGATGAGTGCCTGCCGGTCCATAAACTACTGGTGTTTACTGGTCCGCAGTGAGATAAAGACAGAAATGAAAAGTAAGCATTCAGAAACTTTTACAGCACTTTGGAAATGCCTGACATCCAAGCACATGCTCCGTGGACTTGTCTCATTGAACAGGGTGTAGACCAAAACACTGATCTTCACTGGACTGGAAATACATTTAAAAACCAAAATCCAAAATCCCGGTCCTTCACTGCCAATAGCTGGGGAGGCATCACTGAGAAGAATCTAGCTGCCCAATAAACAGCGTCATAAGCAGAACTTATGCTCAGAGGGGTGTCCGGCTTGGTGCGCAGGCTGGTCTATGGCAACCTCATCCCTACCCGCAGGAAGTCTCCTCCATGCCTGTCACTGGGCTGGGAACAGAAGTGTCACTTTTGACTCAGGCCTCAAGCTCAGCCCTCACATCCAACCAGTTGCCAAGTTCTGTCCCATCCACTGTCTGTGTGTCCCTCATTCCTGGCCCCATCCCCCTGGCCCAGCCGCTCCGCCACTGGCAGATGCCAGTGAATTCCTACACACCCTCCCCACAGCCAGACCCGCCACTCAACTCCATCCTCCATGCTTCCTGCAGAGGGAGCAAATTATTTTTTTTTACTTAAACTTATTTTTTATTTAAATAAACTTGTTTATTTGAGAATAGTTTTAGATTTACAGAAAAGCCCCAAAGATAGTACAGAGATTTCCCATAGACACTTCTTGCTTCCCCTGTTGTTAACGAGCTTTGATATATTTGTCACGACTACTGAACCCACATCGGTACATCACTTTTAACTAAACTCCACATCTATTAGGATGCCATTAGCTTTGCTTCTCATGTCCTTTTGCTGTTCCAGAACCCATCCAGGATGCCTTATCACACTGAGTTATCCTGTCACCTTGGATCCTTCTGGTCTGTGACAGTTTTTCAGGAGGGGGAGTGCTCCAAAACAGACCTCACGGATTCTCACTGCAGAAACTTCACTGGCTCCCCGTCGCCTCCCAGGACCTGACACACTAGTCACACCTCGTCTTCCATTTCCTGCACCCTTCACCCACCCTGATGCCAAGAGACAGCCTGCATGCGGTGTGGCTCCAGTCACTTTCCCGGGCTTTGCTGCCCTCTTTCCTTCTCGGTATAGAAAATCCTTCTCAGCCTTCGAGAGCCAGCTGGGATAAGATCTCCTCAGCCTTCTCGATCCGATCCCCCGCTCCTGGCTCCCCCGTGGGCCCACCGCTTTTGCCTCCACCTGGCATCGATTCTGTGCAGCTGCCATATCTTTCTCCCCACTAGACAAAAGCCACCAGGAGCCAGGGGTTGTAGCACAGTGGTTGTGCAGGCACGAGAGATCCAATGATGTCACACTGGGCAAATGTCTCAGCCTCTCTGGCTCAAGTTCCTCATCTGTAAAATGAAGCAAAAAATACATATCTCCTAGGGTTGGGGTAAGGGCTAAAGTAAGCAGTGTGTGCAGAGTGTGTTACATAGTAAATGCTCAATAAACATACTTATAGACTCCACCTAAGTGCTCACCAGTGGATGAAAGGATAAAGAAAGTGTAGTACATATATACAATGGAATACTATTCAGCCATAAAAAGAATGAAATCCTGTCATTTGCAGCAGCAAGGATGGAACTGGAGGTCATTATAACAGTGAAACAAGCCAAGCACAGAAAGGCAAATATTGCATGTTCTCACTCATACATGGGAGCTAAAAAGTGGATTTCATGAAGACAGAGAGTGGATTGGTGGTTATCAGAGGCCAGGAAGGGGAGGAGGGAGGACAGGATGAAGAGAGGTTAATTAATAGGTTCAAATATACACTTAGAAGAAATAAGACCTGGTGTTCGATTGATGAGAAGGGTGATTATAATTAACATTAACCTATTGTGCATTTCAAAATAGTTAGAAGAGAACAGAAAAGATGTTTAAAGTGATGGATATCCCGATTAATCTGATTTAATCTTTACACACTATGTGAATGTACCAAAATTTAACACGTACTCTGAAAATATGTACATAATATTTATTGATACATAATAATGTATCAATAAAATAATTTTTAAAAATTTTAAGAACAGTAGTTATATTAATTTCCCTATTATTACTTTTGTATCTACCCCAGTCGCTCTGTGCAG
>VBSM01002959.1:10014479-10120452 GCA_008086735.1 Cheirogaleus medius | reverse complement strand
GTATTTAAAAGCTCCATCACTCTGCTAAGGTTTTTGGCATTTACCCAGAGGACACACAAGAGAAAGGGGCAGTGCTGAACCGGTGGAATAATTCCCAAGCGGTAGCAGCAGAAGAGGTATTTGGGGAAAAACATTTCCTGTCTGTGCTCCCAGAGTCACACCTGTCTGCATCTGACTATGAACCCTGCCTGGCCACAGAGTCTTAAAGCGCAACTACCCCGGCCCTGCAAACTCCCCAGGGATGCCACGGCAACGCTGCTGGAACCGATCCCCATGCGGACAGTGTGAGCAGTTGTCTCTGGGGCAAGATCACCCACACAATGCAGAAGTCGGCTTCGGGGACTGACACGCGGCTCTGTCTGGGCAGACGTGGCCAGCATAGTTTCCAACCACACGGGCACACTGCTGTCACATCAGTCATCAGATGTCACTGGGGAGGGAGCCCTTAGACATCACCTTGGTGGATAGATGAGGAAACAGGCCCAGAGAGTAGAAGGGCATTGCCCACCCCCAGTCACCATCCATCCATCCATCCATCCATTCACCCCCTATCCCATTCATACCATAAACATTCGGGGAACACCTGCTCTGAACCAGATCCCATGCTCTTGGAGACAATTATGGTGAATGTGATTCCACAGTTTAAAAAAAAAAATGCAGCCCAGACTCAGTGGTGTGGAGATGTCTCCAGGATTCCTTTCAGGCAGCTGCACCCCCGCCTGGGAGGCAAGGTCACTGGGTCTGCTGTGGAAGGCTCGGGAATGGCCTGGCCAATCTGCCGCAGAGCCTTAATCCCCCAACCGGGGGCCATTCCATCCAGTTAAAGCTTTGTCCTCTCACCAGTCCCTGGTGCAGTGATTCTCTCTTTGCCACTCCCAATCCATCCTCCACCCTTCCCTGTGCCTTGACCCACAGCAGCTAGAACAGCGCCCAGCACACGGGAGGTGCTCAACAAGTATTTGCCAAATGGATGGAAATGCTGCATGAACTCGAAAGCACAATACAAATACTAGAACTAGTAGCGATGCGGTTGGAAATGATGCATGTGGTTGGGTTCGGTCGCTGTAGCCACTGGCGTGGGCTTGAGTTCAAATCTCAGCCCACTTCTGACTGCACAACTAGCCAGGTGACTTAGGACAAGTCACTCTCCTCTGTGAGCCTTGGTTCCCTCCTCTGCCTCACAAGATCAAATGAGGTGGTGCTTCGTAAAACGCCTGGCTCTGTGTGTGCCCACCGCACAAGGGGTAACCTGATACAACATTCGGTTATGTTCGGCTCTTGTTGTTTAGTTTGTTCTTACCTAGATGGTCGGCTGGATGTCAAGGAAGGAGAACAGGGACAGGAAATAGACTCCAACCAGTGGCTCTCAAAATTCACCACTGTGTCAGTCACCGAGCGTCTGGGGCTGTTTGTTGTCACAGCATGCCCTGTCTGCACCGACCAATAGCCGGCCCCTTTGGAATCTGATGAAAGCTCAGGCCATAAAAAACCTGCATATTCATGCAAAATCAAGAACCTCTCAACTTTAATGTCCCAGGATTTCGTTTATATTTGTAAGATCCTTGATGCCCCACAGCCTCTGCCTCTCAGCCTTGAAACCTGGGGCGCCTGGGCTGTGCAGTGCTGTGTCAGGGGGCGCGAAGGTTCACGAGGCTGAGATGTGGCGGAGGGGATGACCCTGACACGGCAGAGCAAGGCCTATTTGTGCAAATGAGTCATGTGCTGCGGAAAGGGCTTGAGGCCGAGCTTGTTATTTTTTTAATACTTTCTGGAGTCTGAGCTTGTTTTCCAGATGCTTTCATGAGCCTGAGCTTGTGTTTTGGATGCTTGCTGCTGCCAGCTACTTCGTAGCCCCTCCTAGTGACAGCATCTTGCCATCAAAGGGCTGCGGAAGAGGGGGTGCTTGTTGCCATTGTGAGCAAACACTGTATAAACAATCAACTCACATGTGTGTCCCAGAGCATATGACCAATGACCTGGAGGAGGGGCTCAGGCCATGGGGTGGAGACAAGGGCATTTTGAGGTCAGCTGAAGCCTCACTTGGGGGGAACCTCCGTTGGTTGGGAACAGGGGAGAGGGCCATGGCCAAGGCCACCTGGCCCAGGACAGGGGGCCACAGCAGCCAGACAGAGCTGAGAATAGGAGGGGCTTCAGCATCCCAAAGAGTCCACATCTCAGCCTGAGTCACACTTGAACCCTCTCTGGGTCACACATTTCCCTCTGGCTGAAAGGCTGAGCGGCTCCAGGGCCAACTGGTGAGGTCAGACGTCCACCCAGGGATGTCTCTGGCCACTCAAGGGTGTGCATTTCAGAGTAGAGAGGGGAGGGTGAAGAAAGGACCCTGGCCTGGGGGTTAGGCCTCTTGGTTCAAATCTCAGACTCGCCACCAACCTCCTGGGGAGCCCAGCGGTGGGCTATCTCTGTCTGGGCACCCCGTTGTCTGGGCACTGACGGTGCACTGCCCTGGCTTTGAGGGGCCTCACACAGAGGCTCAGGGTCGGAGCTGGCTTCTCCAGAAATGGCAAGTAGTTGACTGGCAGAGCTTGGCTACCTCCCCCATCAGGTGCTCGGTCCCCGGGCAGGGGCCAGAGGTAGTCCTCAGGCTCCCCAACATCTTCCTCACTGGTCATTCCTGCGCAGTGCAGGAAGAAGAGGCTGCGCAGCCCTGAGCTCCACACCCTTAGGAGGAGGCAGCGTTTCTCCACAGCGCAAGTGCGTGGGCGGTGGTAGCTCCCGAAGCCATTGCCAGTTACACGCACCCTAGTGAGAACTGATTA
Source organism: Cheirogaleus medius (assembly GCA_008086735.1). Taxonomy (NCBI): domain Eukaryota; kingdom Metazoa; phylum Chordata; class Mammalia; order Primates; family Cheirogaleidae; genus Cheirogaleus; species Cheirogaleus medius. The sequence continues at coordinate 10,117,675 of VBSM01002959.1, read as the reverse complement.
CTGGGCCCTTCCCAAGAGCCGGCCAGCAGGGAGCAGATTGGAATAAAAGAGAGAAAGGAGACTTGGGTGCCTAGAGGAAAGGAACAAACGTGTGTGGGAGCATGGGGATAACATGGATGAGAGCAAACATTTATGCACCACGCCTGTGTGCCAGGCACTGTTCCAGACACTGGATGGATGGATGGATGGATGGATGATGAATGGGTGGATGAGTGGATGGATGGATGGATGGATGATGGATGGGTGGATGGGTGGATGGATGGATGGATGGATGATGGATGGGTGGATGAGTGGATGGATGGATGGATGGATGATGGATGGGTGGATGGATGGATGGGTGGATGGATAGACAGATTTACTCATTTTGTTCTGACAATAGCCCTATGCTATGGGTTTTATTATCATCATCATTTTATAAATGAGGAAACTGAGGCACAGAAAGGTCATGTGTGTGGGTCTTTGCCCTCCAGAGCCACCCGCGACCTTTCTGCCCCCTGCTCTGTGTCCAGGGGCCTGAGCTCTCCAAGCAGATTTACCTGCTCCCTTGTCCTCTGGCTCCCAGTTGGACTCAGCCCACGGGAACACTGGCAGAAGGACAGGGTGGCCTTCTTCTTCCTCTGGCCACAGGTACCCCCTCGGCCCCTCTCCCAGGGCTCCAGCCATTACCACTTCCCTCACAGGCTCCCTCTCCTCTGGTCCCCTCTGTAGGAGTCCCTGGGGCTTCCCCATTCTTTGTGGGTCCCCTCACCTCTGCACACACCTCTGTCAGTAGCCCCTTCTGCAAATTCTGCTCGAACATCTGTTCCCTGCAGGACCCTGCTCACCCTCACTCATCTGGTACGAGGCAGAGGCAGAGGCAGGATTCAAACCCTGAAGGTCCATCTCTCAGCTGCCAGGAGCCTCTCAGCCACATGCCTGCGCCCCTTGTCAGCAAGAACCAGTGGCCCCTGGCCTGCGTGCATCAGGGTCTCTGCAGAATGGAAGCCCGCAGGGCTCGGGTCCTGAAGGCAGTGTTTCCGGGAGCATGGCAGCTGTGACTTTATGTACCAGGTGTGCTCAGCTCAGCAGGATAGCCTGAGACCGACCAAAGGTCTGGAAGATTCCTGCCACTCATCTTACCCTCAGTCCCAGCTGAGCGCTCTTTGAGTGAAATGAGGGCCACAATCCCCCTGCACCACACGAGTCCTCGCCTATGGCCAATCATCAGAATGTCCTTGGAAGTTAGGGAGCTGGCACATTACAGAGAAAGGGCACATGTGGATGTGGCAAGGCAGTGCAGACCCAGATGTGGGGAAAGTTGCTACCAAGCTTGTCTCAAAGTCATGGACAGGACAAGGAGTTCAGTAGGGGTCATCTGGTCCATCTCCCTGCATCTGGGCACCCTCTCCTGAGCCCATCCTAGCAGGTGGTCATCCATCCTGCTTTCCAAGCTTGAAGCCTCCTCCTCAAGAAGCCTCCCAGCCCAGGCCTGCCCACAGATGGCATTCTCTCTTCCTCCGAACTCCTAGGATGCACGAGTTTTCCAAATCAAAACTGCCACCTCGTCTTCTGAGCCCTACCAGGGCTCAGTGCTCTCTGTAGTCTGTTGAGAAAAGAACACACCCCTAACATGTAACAAGATGGTCTAAGTGTCAGGGGGAGGGCATAGCGACCTCTGACACTTCCCACACCAGAGCACGACAGACGTGTGGAAGCAGGAAGTCAGGCCAGCCTGCTCACTTTGCAGAGGAGGAAACTGAGGCCAAGGGGACATCGCTTGGGCCAGTTCTCCTGGCTCCATATGCCAGCGGAGGCATGCAGCTCCAAGCAGGGAGGGTGACTGTTTCCACAGGAGAGAGCCAAACGTGAGGCTGGCAGGAGGGGTCGGAGCTCAGTGTCCTCGCCACCATGGACGTGCCAAGGTTCCTCCGTCGGAAGCTTTATTTGGAGCCTAAAAGCTGGTAATTGGGAGAAGTCAGCGTGACTCATGCACCAAATGCTGTTTTTGTTTTTCCTCTTTCTTAAAAATCTCAACTATTGGCTATTTTTATTTCAGAGCCAGATTTCGATTTTGTGGTTTTCTTTCTCCTTTCCTGGAATTCTTTGCCCTGTTGCCATGGAAACCCCGAGCCCTCCCCCAGCTGTCATGAAGGTGCCTGAGTGACGGTCAGGGAGACCTTGGAGGGGCTCACGCGGCCACCTCAGCAGCCACAGCCAGGGCAGCACTGAGCGTCCACACCCACATCTCACTCGTGGCCAGCCCAGGACGCCTGCCTCGTCTGCCGTGTGGTGTTGCTGTCCTCAGCTGACCCTTCGGTCCCCAGAGCTTGAGTCTTTGGGGAACCCAGACCTGCAGCTCCTCGCTCAGTGGCCCCTTGGCCCCTCTCCCCCACACCTCCCCTGCCTCCCCTGGCCTCCTCACCGCTAAGCTCACCCCCTGTGTTCATCCTCCTCGTGGCTACCAAAGCCACCTTTTATTTTTAAATTTTTATTTAATCAAAGCATTAAATACACATACACATTATTTTCAAAAATAGTGTTAAAATTCATGAAAGTAAACTAGGAACAGAAATGAACTTTCTTAATCTGAGGAAAGAGTATCTGCAAAAATCCTACAGCAGACATGGTACTTAAAGGGCGACATTGGACCCTTTTCCTCTGAAAGGAAAGAGGTGAGAGTGAGACCGGCCCGCCTGCGTCACCACTTCTATTCACCATCGTGTAAGGGTCTTGCTCAGTGACATGAACCAGAACAGCCAAAAAAGGTAGGCAGGGCCAGAACATATTTTCTGATTTCCTGATTTAAAAAAAAAATCCTTATTTTTATCACGTAAAAAATAATATAAACGATCTCAGATCCTTAGGAGGAGCAAGGTAGATGTGAGAAACTAGAGATGGCCACAAAGTCTTTGCTACTACTCTGAGTCGAACGCCTCTGTCCTTGAGCCTGGGCTGGCCCTCGTGACTCGCCTGAGCAGAATGCGAACTGGGAAGTTCAAGGCTAATTCATGGGAATCCTTTAGAATGTCACCTGGCCATCTTGGAATGCCGTCTCTGGGAGCCCTGAGCTATGTTAGAAGTCCTTCTTGCGTGGGAGTTCTCTGAGACCTTCGGTACTGGAGAGGACACATGTAGAGACACTCGGACCAACAGTCCAGACCAGCTCGCCCTGCCCCCCTCTGTGCCACCCTGCCAGGCACGTGTGTGAGCCAGGCCGTCCTAGACCCTCCTGGGCTCATCACCCCGAATCCTACCCTGTAACCCACGTCAACTCCACACAGAACAGAGAACTGCTGATCTGAGCTCTGCCTGAATTAATTAAAAAGCAACCGTTTTATTACATTTACAAAAAAGGCTTCCACTACCATTTACCTACAATAATGAAAAACAATTTACACCTTTTTTCTTTCTTTTTTGGTACTGTACAAATTCATGTTATGCCACTAAGTTCTGTAATTTGTTTTACAACAAAAGATAACCAGGATATAGATATAACAGTAAGTACAGAAACTGTACCTTCTAAATACAGATGTACACAGATACTTTCTCTTTAAAAGAAAATCCATAAAAAACTGTCATCTCCTGCCCCCACCACATGGCTCTTCTCCCTAAGGGCAACAACTTTCAATTCTTTTAGTTCTTCCAGTTTCAACTTCCAAGTTTTTACAAAAGAAATATATATATGTGTTTATAATGCTGTTTCTTGAACGGTTTGTTTTTGACAGAATCTCTTGCCTTCTTGTCATGGTAGTTTGGGATTTAACACTTTTACCTATGACTCTCCCACTTACCATATTTCTAGAAGCACACTTGTTAGTTAAATCAGTAAGCATTATTTACATTATTATACCTATGTAGAAATTGTCTCTGATGGGTCAGGTAGTGACTGTGTCTATTTCCTTGGCATTTCTTCTTTGTCCCCCACTGGAGGTCACCCCTTAGACCTGGGCCTCCAGGCTTCCTGCCCTGGGCCGCACACTAGCCCTCCTCTGACTATAGATCTCCAAGGAGACTAAGGCACTCTCAGGACCAAAGGGACAGCCCTACCTTGGGCCCACACCCCTCCCTTTTAGTCCACACTTTGAATACCTGAGACTCCAGAATTCCCTGATCAAATGGTCCCAAGCCCACTTCCAGGGAGTCCACTTCAGAGCCACCTCTCCTAAGGAAGGCACACACCCCTGGGGCCTAGGGATGGCCAAGGTGGGGTGCTTTCCAGAGGGGTGTGGCTGGACCTTGGGCGTGGAGGCTGATGTGTCCACATGCACATGCACCAGGCCCCACATGACACAGGACGTGAGACTGGCCTCTCCAGGGGCCTGCATTTGTCCTCTTACCAGGGCCAGGGTTAGACTTAATAATGGTTTTCTCCCCAGCCCCCACCCACCTCCATTTACCTGGTTTTCTATATTCCCATAGCCATTTTCCCACAGTGTTCCAAACATATCTGTCAAATGCTTATCAATAATTTCACCAAATACTCCAATATCTCCAACCATCCAATCCATCCATTCCAATTTCCCCATTCTGTGTGAAGAAACTGAAGAAGAAACGCTCCACACCTGCGGGGAGCCAGGCAGCGTGCTGGGGTGGGGGACACGCAGGCAGCGAGGGGTGGCACCTGTCCCCCAAGAGCTTGCAATCTGGTCAGAAGGAGACTGAAACTTCGAGGTCACTTTCTGAATGTTACCTACGCAGGTCCAGGCACCTGTGGTGGCTGGAGGGACCCAGATATACAGAATGGCAGGCAGAAGGGGACACAGGGTGTGATGTTTCCATCTTGTGAATCCATAAACTTCTTAATGTGAAATTTGTTCCAACAAATCAAATGGGGAAAACATAAATCCAGTAAGAAAGATAGAAATAAGCTGTTTATGGGTGGCTGAGAGCACAATTTGCTCTTTTCCAGGTTGCTATACAGAGGTGTTTATAGCCGTGTCGCCTTTTTTGTAACTATAAGCACCAAATAGTGGCGTGCTTGGGTTGAAATTAAGGCCAGGCTTCATTTAGCAGGGGGACAGAGGTAACGATCTTACCTCAAAGCAGTAAATGGCCAATAGTAGATGCATGGATCAGCACCACAGTGGGAGTATTTGGTCAGGGCAGTGGGCTCCTGTACTGCTTGCCTTGTATCATGACGACAACCACCCACTCCAGAGAGCATCAGGCAACCCTGTCCCTCTGGTACCCGTCTCTCCATCCAGCCTCCATTCACACACTCGGGGAGCACCAGTGTGTTGAGGTTCTGTCAGGTGTCTGGGGCTACAGCGGTGAACTTGATGCCCACCGTGGCGTCAGTAAAGGAGATAAGGCACGCGCACGAGACAGGTACTGGTCAAGTGTCACGGCGGAGAACTCAGAAGTGGGAGGCATCAGGGAAGGATCCCCTAGGAGATGGCACTTCAGCTAAGCCTTGAAGGCCAGCGGGACCTGGACGCCCGGACATGGAGAAGCAGAGGGAGTCCGTCTCGGGGCAAGGCCCTGGTTGCAAAGGCGTGAGGAACAGAGCATGGTGGTCGGGGTGCAGGAGGGCGGAACAGTGGTGAAATACACCCCCCAAAGCCGCCCTGAACTCAGGCTCACAGGACAGCACTAGCGCACATGCGAGTCTGCGTCACCTGGCACCACTTTCCGGCAGTTTCCACGTGTGCATTTTGTCCTATCAACTCGAGTGAGAACACTTCAAGGGAAAGGACTAGTTCGTCTTCCACGGGACAAAGTGCTGCATGAAGGAGGTGCATAATCGACACTCGCTGCCTTGTTCCTTTGACGGGTGTTTGTTGAGCATCTAGTGTGAGTCAGGCCTCCTTCCAGGCACCGGGACAGGGCAGTGCACGGATGTCGCGCTGCCCTTGTGGCACAGTGAAAGCCGCAGGTACCGGCTCTCTCACCGCTGGCTAGAAAGTTGTTCCCCAGCTCACCCTGAAGGCAGAAAAACAAGCAAGAGCTCTGCTTGGACCTGGGTTCCAATCTCAGCTCTCTGCTTCGATGTGCAACTTAAGCAAAGCCATGTTCCATCTCTGAACTTGTGCCCTTGTTTATAAAAGTGGTGTCATAATCCCACCCCACGAGGCACTGCAGGGCTACAATGGAGCAATCTGGAAAAAGTGCCCAGCCCATGCCTGAGTCTAGAAGTGACTCCGCTTCACAAGTATTAGTCCCTTTCCTCCCCCACTGCAAGTCCTCAGTTTTCTCATCTTTATAATGACCAGCTCAGGCCAGATGACCCGCTCCCTGAGGTCCTTCTCACGGCTCTAACGTTTTGTGATTCCAGAATTCCAGGAAGGCAGGAGCAGGGGAGGGCTTGCATGTTATTCCTCACAGTCCATCAGCCCCGTATGAAGTCACCTTGGCTCCTTGGCATTCGTCAGGTTTTCCCTTTATGAGGCTTGGGACCTGCCAGCCTCTCTAAGCCACACTGGCGGCTTCTCTCAGCGTCAATGGCTTTACCAGCCGCGGGCAGCTTAGCCGTCCCCTGCAACCCCGCGGGGAGGAAACCGGCCCCTGCTTACGCAACGCTGTCTGGAGAGACAGACAGCGAATGAGCACAGCTAAAAATATTTCATCTTCGTGTGTGTGGTGGGGGGGCTGCGAGGGCAGGGCTGTGGGGAGGTGGGGACATTCCGGCGTGCTCTGGACCTTCCTCCGTGCTTCGCTAGGAATATGAGAAATAAGAACACAAAGAGTGGTGGCTCCGGCCGCGGTGAATCTATCCCATGGCGCTTTGCGTCCAGAATTCTGGAATGCCCTCCTCCTCTTCCTCCTCCCTAGATAACGCCCCAGCCCGGATGCCCAGCCCTGATGCACTGCCGAGGTAGCGGCTCCCTGCCCGGGCTCCCTGGCATCCCATCTTCCAGCTTCTTAGCACTCTGCTAGTAACTGCTAGCACCTGTGACCTTCAAAGCACCGTCGTCGTCGTGGACCCTGGAACAGCCTAACCACAGGGAGAGCTGCACGTGGGGGAGGGGTGATTCCCCTGCACCAGGCTGAGGGGGGCGCTCCGCCTGCCGTGGACCCCTTGCTTGGCTTCCTCCCCTTGCTGGTCTTACCTCACCCCTTCCCCCCAGTGTTCCGCGGGCGCACAGCCTTGATAAGTGCTCTGCACTTGAACGCTTGGCTCCGGGCCTGCTCCCTGCCGAGCCCCACCTGTGAATCCCGTGCTCCAGGTGCCCATCCTGACTCCAGACCTTTCTCGAACTTCCCTAGGGAACAGGACATCGTATCCTGGCCCTTTCTCTGAGGGTCGGCAGCAGGTGTTGAAGTGCCCTCTTTCCGCGCGTCCCCACCCTCTCTCTAGCCACTAGTGCAGCCATTCTCAGAGTGTGGCACCAGAGTGACCTGGGTGTTGGTCAGAGGATCTGCATTTTGATCAGCCTGCCCAGCCCCTCAGGTTCTTCTTATGTACATTATAGTTTAAAAACCTCTGGCTAGAGGATTCTTGAAATATTCCTTACCTCTGTTGCCAGACCGCAAGCTCCTTGTAAAATAATAACTGTTTTCTTAAATTTCACGCAAAAAGCTTTGATATTCATCACGCCATTTGATCCTCCCAACCATACCCTGTACAAAAAGAAAAAGTGGTTGTCATCCTCTTCATAAAAAAACAAAAAATAAAGCATTGATGGGTGGTCTATATGACCTTTAAGATTCCCTCCAAGTATAGCCTCTTAGTCTATTCTGTTCTAATCTTCTCCATGACTCTACCCAAGCTAACCAATGGGTTAGAAGTGGAGAAAGGAACAAAGACCTATACGCATGATCTATTTACGAACAACAATCCAATGAGATTGTTATTATTATTATATTTGTTTTAGAGATAATAAAATGGGATCGAAGTGTTTAAAGGAAATAATAATCATGACTTTTTCAAGTGCAAGTGACAGAATCCTCATTCAAATTATTAATAGCATAAGTAAAAAAGGATATTTATTGTAATAGCTGGCTTCAGGCCTAGCTGGATCTAGGAACTCTAACAATGTCAAGTTACTGCTTCTTCCAGGTGGCTGGGATCCTAGGCAGTTCCCATGTTATTAGAGTCTGTGGTCCCAGAGGAAAAGACAGGGCCCTTCCTGATGGCTCTTGGGAAAGAAGGAGGAACAGGAAGAGGAGGTGGCTTAAGGAAGACTTTCATTAGCCTTGCCTTGATGACAACCGGATACTGGAACCAATCGTTCTGGCTAGACTGATGAATCCCTGAACGGCCAGACCTCAGCCCTGTGCCCACATGTGGCCAGCCAGGGCAGGCCAGCCCTGTCTGAATCACTGGGAGCAGAGGAGAGGAGCAGGGTTAAGGACTTAGTAAGTGGTAAAGTTAAGATTTGAACCCAAGTCTTCTGTCTTGATGGTGAAGGTTGGTTTGTTACACCACAGCCATGACCCACAGCACCTAACCAGTCCCAGAGGTACATTAGGTCACCCTCAGCAGCCATCGCATCCATTCAATCTGCGAGACACCTTTAACCTTTCAAATTAGTTTGACCAACACTTTTTCTCCCCATTCTCAGAAAACTGCAAGATGTGTAGATTAATAGTAGATTCATATGCAGTTGTGAGCAACAATACTGAGAGATCCTATGTACCCTTACTCAGTTTCCCCCAATGGTAGCATCTTGTCAAACTCTCATACACTGTCCCAACCAGGATATTGACATTGATAGAGTCATGATGACACAAGAGTTTCCAACCACAAGGATCTCACAGATGCCCTTTTAGAGCCACACCCACTTCTTGTCTGTCCCCGCCTCCTCTTTAACCCCTGACAATCACTGGAGAGTCACACATTCTCCCTGTCTATAATGTTGTCATTTAAAGAGTGTTATATAAGTGGAATCACACAGTATGTGACCTTTTGGAACTGACTTTTTCCATTCAGCATGGTTCTCTGGAGATTCAGTCAGTTGTTGCATCTGTCAATAGCTCACTCCTTTTCATTGCTGAATAGTGTTCCATATTATGAATGTATTATAGTTTTTTAAACCATTCACCCATTAAAGGACATTGTTTCCAGTGTGGGACTATTACACATAAAGCTGCTATAAACATTCATGTATAGTTTTTGTGTGAACAGAATTCTTCATTTCCATGGGGAAAATGCCCAAGAGTGCGATGTCTGCATCATACGGTAGTTGCATGTTTAGTTTTTAAAGATATGGCCAAACTCTTTTCCAGAGTGGCTGTATTGTTTTACATTCCCACCAGATACGTATGCGTGATCCAGTCTTTTGGAACTATCCCTATTATTAATTTTAATTTAGCCATTCTGATAGCATAGTGATGATCTCATTTTAGTTCTCATTTGCGTTACCTTAATGGCTAATGATAAACCTCACTTCATGTGCTTGTTTGCCATCTCTGGTTTTTTTGTTGTTTTTTTTTTTAGTGAAATGTCTGTGTATATCTTTTGCCCTTTTCCTAATTGGATTGTCTGGGGTTTCTGCTGTTGAGGTTTGAGAACACTTCAGATAATCCAGTAGTCCTTTGCCAATTACGTGGTTTGCAAATATTTTCTCCCAGTCTGTAGTTTGTTTTTCATCCGCTTAACAGGGTATTTTTCAGAGTAAAAGTTTTTAATTTTGCTGAGATCCAAATTATTATTCTTTTCCTTTTATGGATCATGCTTTTGGTGTCAAGTCTAAAAACTCTTTGTCTAGCCCTAGATCACAAAGAATTTCCTCTATGTTTTTTCCTGAAAGTTTTATAGTTTTATGCCTTATATTTAAGTGTAACTTTTATATAAGGTATAAGGTTTATATCAAGATTTGTTTTTTTTTGCCTATGGATGTTCAATCACTCTGACACCATTTGTTGAAAAGGCAATTCTTTCTATATTGAATTGTTTTTTCACTTTTGTCAGAAATCAGTGGGTGTATTTGTGTGGGTCTGTTTTTGAGTTCTCCAGTCTGTGCCATTGATCTACGTGTTCACTCCTCCAACAAATACTACACGATCTTGGTTACTGTAACTACAGAGGAAGTTTTGAACTTAGATAGACTGATTTCTCCCAACTTCTTTTTCTTTTTCAAAATTGTCTTAGCTATGCTAGTTCCTTTACCTTTTTATATACATTTTCAAACTATCTTGTCTATGTCCACAAAATGTCTTCCTGGGATTTTGATAGGTATTACGTTAAACCCATATATCAATTTGAGAAGGATTGACATCTCTGCTACATTGAGTCTTCCAATCCATGAACACAATAGGTCTCATGATATATTTAGATTTTGATTCCTTTCATAACCGTTTTGTACTTTTAAGCATACAAGTCCTGTACCTGTTTTGTTAGATTTACGCTTATTTTACTTCTTATTTTTCTTTTTTTGAGTGATTCTAAGTGATATTATTAATTTCAGTGTCCATATGTTCATTGCTAGCATATGGAAATACAATTGATTTTTATATGTTTATCCTGTATTATGAAGCCTTGCTGAACTCACTTATGAGTTCTAGGAGTCTGTTTGTTTGTGTGTATGTGAATATGTTTTTGGGGATTTTCTGCATAGACAATCATCATCTGCAAATAGGGACATTTTTATCTCTTCTTTTTTGATCTGTATGCCTTTTATTTACTTTTCTTGCCTTATTGCAATGGCAATGCCAGTGGATATCCTTGCCTTGTTTTGGAGCTAAGAGGGAAAACAGTCTTTCACCATAAAGTATAATGTCAGCTGTAGGTTTTTTATAAATGCTTTTTATCAAGTTTAGCAAGTTCCTCTCTATTCTAAGAGTTTTTAATCATGAATGAGTGTTGAATTTTGTCAAATATTTTTTCTTCATCAATTGTTATGACTATGTGATTTTTCTTCTCTACTTGTTACTATGGGGGTTACACTGATTTCAAATAGTGAACCAGCCTTGCATCCCTGGGAAATAAACCCTACTTGATAATGAAATAAATCCTTTTTGTATGTTATCAAATTCTATTTGCTAATATTTTAAGAATATATTTGTCTATATTCATGATCTAATCTCAGCTCCAGCAGTCCCTCCACATTTGCCAGTAGGCACGCGGCATTCTGTATTCTTGCCAATGACCTCCCTGCTCTCCCATGTCTGTTTGTCTATATGTATTTACTTACTTATCAGTTAGCGTGGCTATGGACCCTCACAGTTCTACTTTTTCAGTAGTTTATAACTCATTTATAATTCCAAATTACTACAGTGTTCAAATTATCCCATATTTGGCCAGTGGGAATCCTTTCAGTTTGGTTCTTGTGGTCTTGTGACACGCGCCGGTCATTTCTTGAGCACTTCCTTCCTTTCTGGCATAATAGGATGTGTCAGGCTTATCTGTACCTACCCTGCCCCAGCCCTGGAATCAGTCTTTTCTCCAAGTAGCCTTGGTTCCTTTTACTGGGGAGTAACAATAGAGACCAAGGCCTAGGGGTTAGGTGTGCTCACTGCTACCAGGTGTCTTTGCTTCTAGGGCCTTGCAGCAGACAGAGCTAAGAACCATATACGCATAATCACGCACAAACATATCTAGACATATGCACTCGCATCTATATGCACACACATTACATGCACACACTCATGTGCAGGTGCACATACATGTACATGCTTTAGAAGTCATGAGTTTACATTGATACCTCCAATTCCAATTTATCCCCATTCTTTCCTGCCTTCCTTCAGTCCATATTTATCTGTCCCTTCCTCCACAAGAAGAATTCTGGCTCCCCCTAACAGCAACCTTCACTCATTTGATCAATCTTATGATACATCTGAAACGGTTTCAGAATGGCTACGCCACACCCCTGCAACAAAACCAACTGTGCGCTCTTCCTGCCCCTGCTGCATCCTGCCCAAGTCTGACGTTACGTAGTCAATGCCGTACTCACGAGTTACTTGGGTTTGTTTTTTCTTTTTTCCCTTCTGTGTGGTTTCGGTAGTTATTTGAAATACATTTGGGTTCAATGTGTTAAAAAAAAATGGGAAGGGGGAAGAAACTTCCCCCTTTACATTCTTTTAAATTTAATTTAATTTTTGAATATGCAGAAAATTTATATGCTTCCAAAGTCAAAGTTATACCAAAAGGTATATTAGAGAGTTGTCACTCCCTGCTACGTCCCTTCCACCCATCCCTCCTCCCTCGTAAGTAACCAGCCTCACGGTTTCCGCCTTTCTTTCCTCTGCCTCTTTCTATAAAGGTAAGCAGACATATGCATGTTTTCTCATTTCTCTTCTTTTGTACACAAAAGGCAGCCTACTACATATGCTCTTTTGTACTTTTCTTTTTATCACTTAAAAATATCTTCTGGAATTCACTCCATGTCAGTCCGCAGAGGTCTTCCCCAAGCCTTGTTTACAGCAGTGTGTGCTCACTCTTACGCACTGCCAAGGAGGGTGTGACTGGCACACTCGCTTTAGGAAACATCTGGGCCCTCCACTCTCTTGTAAATTTGAACCTTCACATATCCTTGAAACCCAACACTTCCACTTCTAGTTTTATAGCCAAGACTAGAAGATACATACAGGAATTTTCAGAGCCACACTATAATGGCAAAAGCCTAAAAAGAAAATCAGTGCTACCCATCAGTGGAGAGTGACTCAACAAATTGTGGTAGAATATTTTACAGAAGTCAAAATAGTTGAACTATAGCTACACAATAATATAGGTGAATTTCGCCAGTAAACTATTGAATAAAAAGCTTTAGTTACAGAAGATCACAGACAGCACAGTACCACTTTTATCAAGATAAAAACAAAACCAAACTAAAAAATGTACTACTCAGAAGTATATTAGTAAATTGTTTCACGTGTATACACACCATATATGTATGTATATTTCTATACACACACCATATTTGTAAAGTAAGGGGATGATGAATACAAGTTCAGGGCAATGGTTATCCCAGCAGGGGGAGACAGGAAGATGAGATGGGAAAAGCCAGGTATGAGTATTATATTTCTTGGTGGTGGGTGGTGGGTTCAAGGGCCATACCTACATAAATAGATGAGCACAGGTCATGAAGCACAAGACATATCCAGGTTGTGTGGACCTGCATCCTCTGTAGCTGATACAGTTTGGGGGAGAGGTGATCTTTTAAGAAAACAATATACAAAATTACAAATACAAAATCAGGTATGAAAAAGATTATGTGTTTAGAATGAGAAATCACAAACTGCAAACTTTTAAAATATGACGAATAGCACAAACATCACAAAATCCAGAAGAATAACATAATATTTTTAGTGTTAGTGGTAACTGACAACCTAACACCCCTCTGTGATACTGATATCTTTTTTCTATATTTTAAAATTTCTGACAGCATATTCAGTGATCACCTCTTTACAAAATAGCGATTTTATAAAATTTATTTTCTAAAGAAAAGAAAGAAAGATAATTCAGCCTTCTGGGTTTTCAAAACATGTTTTGTGTTGATAGTTTGGAAAAGGGGACTTCACGGTCTGTTGCTAATAATCTCACACCTGGAACTTGCCTGCAGTTTCTTGCTTGGCCAGTGCTTTATGCCCAGGGGTCAGTCACGCCTCCACATCACCCGCACCTGGGGACTGGTGCCCACAGAGCCAGGGCACACCGGGGTCACGGTAGTGTCTCCTTCAGATTCTTCTTTGTGGGCATTAAAAGCAGGGCCCAAATGCTCAGTGACATGCCCGAGGGGCGGGTGTCAGGGAGCCTGTGGACGTGGGGAGGTGCTGGCACCCCAGGGCAGAGGTTACAGGCATCCCACTCCTCCTGCACCCCCAGAGAGAACACCTTGGCCTTGGCCGGGCCCATGCAAGAGAGGCTCTCAAACTTCAGCTTCATCAGCCTGGCTGCCAACCACCTCTGGAACCAAGGCTTGCGAGTAACCCAGATCTGCTCCTCTGAGCTCACTAGTACGGAGACCCTTGGGGATTACGTCAGCGGTGGCTGCCCCATCTCTCTGGAGCGCCCTCAGAGGGCAAACTCCAGCTGGGTCTCACCATGAAGGGCCTGAGAGAAGGGCAGGCCCAAGGACCTCAGCCTTGCTTTATTGAGTCATCTACTCCACAAACATTTAGTGAGCATCTACTACGTGCTAGCCTCTGTGCTGGGAACTGGGGCGCCACAGTGGACACGATGAGGCTAGCTCCTTCCCTGCAGTATCTTCCTCCAGAGAAGGCACCGATGTAATGATGGGCACACCTCCCTGTCAGAGTGAAGCGACCCCAGCCTTAGGCCTCCTCAGGCTTCTGCTCTTTCTCCCTCAAGCCACCATGTCTGCTCCGTGCACACTGGACTCATTGGTTGGTTTACTTCCGTGTCCCCAGTGCCCAGAACACCGCCCTGCACACCGCTGGCATCAGCGCATTTGTTGCATGGAGCTAGGTGACCAGAAAAGCCCGGGGCAGGTAGACTTGGAGGCCATATCATGAAGAGCCTGGTGAGGGAAGTAGGACTGGGACTCTAGCGGTGACCTTAGAAACTCCCCCAGACGTGTGTGACCGCTGAGGCTGGCCACGTCCACAGTGGATCTCTCTGCACTCCATCTTCGCAGCCGGGAAGAGCCTGGTCTGCTGGCTCTGCCCTGAGGAGGGGCGGGCGGAGGGAACGCACTCTGGTGGGTGGGAGCAGACAGCGCTGGATTCAGATCTCCGCTACCACTCACCAGCCCGGTCCCTGAGCCCCACACCATCACGACCTCGTTCTCCGTAAGTGGTGACAGACGCAGGGCCCAGCAGTGTCTCCTGGAGCATCGCCTGGGAGGGTAGAGGGAAGGCCACACAGCTAGAAAGTCCAGAGGGTCCCAGCCCTGCTGGGCACACAAAGCCTCAGCTCCCGGTGTGACCTTGCCCTGGAGCATAAGCGCCAGGGGGCCGGATCGTCCTCACCCAACTGTATCCTTAGCATCCAGAACAGTGCCTGGTACACAGTGGGTACAAGACAAATATTTACCTAAGAATGGAAAGATTACACTGCAGAAATATAATGAACACAAAATTGTATTGTCAAAAATAACACATCACTAGGCTCATTGCTTTGGTTAAAATGACTTCCTGGCTATAAAAAAAAATCCGGCCTCAAAAATGTGTTTTCCACTCTTCGGAAGGACAAATGCCAATTCAGTGCTATTTGAAGAGCTCTCTCCTTTGTTGATGCTGTTATTACTAATTCACTGTGAAAAGCTTGATTACAGACTAGGAGAAGCAGAGAGCTGGACTGGAATGCGATTGTCATAGACCTTCTGCTCGGATGTTAGAAAGCTACAGATACTCTTCCCTCCTCCTGCCATGCCCACCAACCCCCAGCACCCTGTATCACCCTGACCTAACCCCCACCTCGTACTTAGCAACTCAGCGCAGCAGAGGAAGGAGAGTGATCATGCATACAATCGCGTGTGAGTGTCTGCGTATCCTCATGTGTGTGTGATGACCCTTTCCCCCATAAGGTGTTCAGAACCCATGCTTCACTGTGCCTCCAGTGAGCCCGCAAGCCAGGCCCTACACTCTGGCATGCCCCGTTTGTCAGGGGATGGGCCAGTGCACCAAGTTCAGGAGACGTGGAACCGCATAAGAATGAGCCAAACCTACAAAGCATCTGCTTGGAGTTTCCCCAGCTGTGTCCAGGTTGCCTGCACCCACACTTGAAACCCCCTCTCCCTGGACATCGAGCTTGACGAGTCACTGTCCTAAATATCACGTTTGGCCTCTTCACCCTGATATTCACTTCCCTCCCTGTATTCCCACACCCCCAGTTACAACTACCACCAGCCTATAGGCTGCCAGTCTAATGGATAGTTCCTAGCCTCCTCTACTCTGACAGAAGATCTAGCCTGTCATCAGTACAGTGCTGAATCATCTTTATAGTCTGCCTCTTCCCCCATCCCTCCTGCACCCTTGGAATTCTCCTTCATGACCTCCTCACAGATCATCTCTCCTGTTATGGCTTAACCCTATGACTCACCGCATTTTATTGCACCAAAAGAATAAACATCACTCATCTGCTGGTATCTCCTTTCTTCCTCTTTGTCCTTGTGGGATTATTCCTTTTCTACTTGCAAGTAAGCTCCATGAGGGCAAAATGTTCGTCTGTTTTACCCACCGAAGTATCTCCAGTGCCTACACTAACAAACATATAGTGTGGCTGAGTGACTGGCCAGTGGGTTTGGAATTAGCTCAATGTATCAGTATCTGGAGCATTTTTGGAAATCCCAGTGGCTCTAGAAATGATGTTACTAAAGCCCCAGGAAAGGAACATTCTATTACTTGGTAAACAACTTCCTATCACCAGAGAAGAAGAAAAAAATCCACTTCCCTTCTCACCACCAATCCCATCAAGAATTTCATTCTTCTTTCGCCAGATCTATTTGGGGAATAGAGCAAGAGAATATGCAAGGAGTCCCAATTTTAGTAGGCACATCTCTGGGTCCTTAGAGCTCTGGTTTTCCATTTTGACTATGCATCATACTTCCTAGGCTGTTTGTTTACTTTTGGGCCCCAGCCCCAGAGAACTGGTTTTCATAGAACTTGGATGAAGCCTAGAATCTGCATTGTTAATAATCTCCACAGGCAACTCAGAAGCAAGTGGCAATCTCACATCTCATTTTGAGAAACTGTATCTTAGAGTTTATAATAGCAAGTGAAAATTCAGCTAAGTGTGCTCAGACGTGCCCTGACACGAGGGAGGGTAAGTGGAGTTGGTCGATAAACGCAGTATGGCGGCATCGGGCACCCTCATGAGCCACAACTGGAAAAGGACATGTATGAAATCTGAAAGGACAGACACGCACAGCTGCGAATGAATCCCAGAATAAACCGAGGAATGTTTTCTAAAGGAAATTGATGTGAGTATTTAAGGACATATGTGAAGAAGAATATGGACTTCACGGGCATTTCTCCAGGGGGTATGAGTTCCAGGGAAACAGATTTCAGCTCAGCATAGGAAAGAACTTTATAACAAATTCATCCTGCAATGTAATGGGCTACAATATTTGCTTTAAAAAATGGAAAAAATTGTATTTACCACCATTTCTTCTCAGAGAAAGCACTCCATGGGGCTATAAAGAAGAATAATGACTAGCAACTGGGCTTAAAAGTGGAATAAACCCTGAAAGAGAAATCCTGCATGACAAGACGTGGTCCCCACTGTTAAATGACTGCTGGGAAATGTAGGTCTGGAAAACTGTGAGCTCTTTTCCTTAGTGGTGAATGCAAATTTGGGCCAGAGCTGAACTGCTGGACGGAGTAGTTAAGAGCTGTTTGGGGAAAGGGTGGAGGAAGAGCACCACCGAGGCATGGAGGGAGGGGAACCCTGGGGAGAGCAAACATGTAAAGAAGGATGTCCGGGGCTGCCACTGTTATGTTGTGGGACACAACTACTACCTCGCTTTCATCCCACCACAGAAATCTTCATTAAGCTTTATGGTTTTCACGAGTGCTCTGGGAGTGAATTTGTTTTTGAGGGACATGGTAATCTTGATTCTTGATCAAGTTGACCTGGGAAAAAACCCAAACACTGCTCATAGAAGAAGAGCCAAATAGAAGTTTTAGCAATGCTAATAGTTACTAACAATGGAGCAACAGAGCTCTAACCGTGTGACCCTTTGTCAGGTGTGTGGTAGAGGGGCTTATGCACTGATAAGGGCTTGGGCCATGGATGCTGCCTACATATAAATACATTGGATGTGAATGCACACATGCACACACACTTTCTGAGGGTGCACGCATGTGTCTTTTGCATACTTGCAAAGAGACTGAGCCACCCACAGCCCTCAGCTCTACCCTGTCTTTCTCCTGGCACCCTATGTGACCTCTGTTGGGAATTCCTGGACCACAGGAGTTTAGCACCAGGCAGATTCAGCTTTTGCTCCCTTCACTCTACGAATATTGATTGGGCCCTGGCCACATGCCACGCAGGGTGCTAGCCACTGGGCATACAGGAGTGGCCAAAAGTAGACAAGCTCCCTGCTCCTATGGAGGAGACCAACATTAATCAAATAATCACACAGACAAACATGCAATTGCACCATGACAGCTGTGATAGGGAGGCTCATGGTGCTATGAGGGGGACCTTGAAGGACTAGAACTGAGTTGGGCTTGGAGACACATGGACTAAGGTCCGAGGATAGGCAGATGTCGGTCAGGTAACAGATGGGGAAGAGAACTCCAGGAGCAATGTGGACAGGGGTCCTGTGCTGGGAGGGAGCATGGCCATGGAGAACTGGCAGAGGCTGGTGGGGCTTGAGCTGAGGCCTGAGAGAAGCTAGGGGGAGGAGTGAGAAGGCCAGACAGGGCCCTGGAAGCACGAGAGTGACAATCCCTCGAGAGCAGTGGGGAGCCATTGATGGGTTGCAGCAGGGGCCACAGAGGAGTCCTAACAGGTTCACATTTCAGAAAGGGAACTCTGGCTTCGGTGTGGGATGGAGACGAAGGGGACTAGTGGGGATGCGGGGAGCCCTGCTGGGAGGCCATTACACGATTACATGGCCCAGAGCTGTGACCATTGGGATAATGGTGGCAATTGCCAAGATCCTTTAGGACACCAGGCCTTCCTTCCCCAGCCCCAGAGTCCTCAGCCTCTTCTACAGGGCACTGGAGTCCAGGAAGGGCTGCTCAGCTTGTTGGCCACCTAAAAACCAAAAAGCCTCCTGGAGGTAGTCAGAAGTCCTATCCTGTCCTCCTGAGAGCCACCTCCTCTTTGGCTTAGCTCTGGCATTTTGCAAAACGGTGCAGGAGTGGAGGAGGGTGAAGTAGGGAGGCAAGTTCTCTAATTTCTGGGCCATTTTCCCATTTTTTTGTGGGAAAGCGCCCTGCAGTTATCTGCATAGATTGTCAGATTATCTGGCAGAAACCCCAGCCAAGGCCCTTTGGGGAGAAGAAATGCATGATTCAGCCAGTGGGATGGAGCCAGAAAGGTTGCAATGGGTGAGGGAGGCTGGAGGGAGCTGGGGGGAGGAGGTGGGGAGTGAGGGGCACGATTCCTCCAAGAAAGCAAGCTCCAGAGAGCAGGACAGGGACATCGAGGGGCCCCAGGCACACCAAGCGCAGGGCAGACTCCTGAGCACTGCTTCTTGGAGGCAAAGCTGCGCAGCCAGCGAGCCAAGAAATAACACGATAGGGCCGACTGAGTGACTGATTCAGCACTGGGGTTGCTCTTGGTCCAGGCCCAGCCTGGAAATTACAGGCCTGGGTTGCAGCTTCCGGGACAGCTACTGGAACCAGGGGCCTGCCGGTGATTGTGGTCAACAGCCACATGGCCCTGCCTCGCCTTCCTGGGCCATGGTCATCTATGATTGGGGGAGGGGCTCTTACTCATGGACTGGAGAAGGGCTCCCATGGGGGGCCTGCCAGGGTTGCCCAACAGCGCAGATGTCAGAGAACATTCCACCCACTCTCCACTGCAAAAAATTATCCTGGCCTCACCTGGGTCTAAAAGACAAGAATTCAAAAGTCTCCATGCACAGTGGCGGTGAAAATGCAGGTTTGCAACAGTGCTGTCTTGGTACAAAAGTGGCTTTCTAATCCTGCTCTACCATTACTATGTGGCTTTGGAAAATTCTCTTCCCCTTTCAGAGCCTCAGTTTCCCAGTCTGGAAATAGAGACAGTAGTTATCTGTTCTGGCTCACGAGACTGTTGTGGTATCTAAAGATCAACTAGACTTTGAACAAAAACAAGGCAAGAATGTAATGACTAACTTCCACAGCACATGTCCTTGGTCACATGCTATCTGCCCTTGCACCTTGTGAGAAAAGGACCATTAACCCTGTTTTGGAGACGAGAAAGCTGAGGCTCAGGGAAGTTAAGTATCTTGACTAAGCTTAAGTGGATGGTGAATGGCCACGCCAACACTCTGTCCCATCCACTGACCCCAAGACCAAGGTCTCCTCCACCGTCCACAGCTGCCTGTGGGTTAGTCTGGAGCCAATTTGCATTTAAAGAGGTTTTAAAAAAATATTAGTCCTGAAATTCAGAACCAGAGACCACAGTTGCCTTGTCAATTTCCAGACCTAGAAGTAAGTGAGGGTCAGTTCATAGCAACCTCTCTGTGAACTCCGACCAAACGAAACATCTGAAGCTTTACCCTCCAAAATCTTTGAAACAGGAGCAGCAAGGTTAGAGGTGGGTGCATTTTCTTGGCAGAGATCACAAAGTAGCAGGAACTTCAGAGAGATTAGGTACTTGCCCACCCCATCTTGCAGGTAAGGAAACTGAGGTCTGTAGAAGGGAGGAGCTGGCACGGTGGCACTCATCTGGTTAGAGGCCAGGTTAGGACAACCTGGAGACTTTATTCTCCATAGGATGCTCTTGCCAAAATGGCAACTGCCCATGCCTCCATCGCAGGTGACATGGTGATCTCAGGAAGTGAGGGACGACGAGGAAGAAGCCCGCAGCAGGTGGCAGGGAGTCCTTGCCTCTGCTGAGTCGCTAAAGGCCCTTTAGGTGGAAGGTCAAGGCCCACCCTTAGCCCTGTCAGGTCCCACCGACTATCCTTCCTCATCCCTCAGGTGTCCCTGGCTCCATCTTGCACCTTAGCCTGGAGGGCTCCTCACCAACCAGCTGCCATCTCCACCCACTCCTTCCTAGCCCCTGCCTCGGTTTCCCCCACTGCTGTCATCCTTCCCACCTATCCAGTTTTAACTCTGCCTTTAAGGGAGTCATTCTGCCTGTTCCAGGAAGCTTATCCCAGGTTCCTCAGCCCTGTCTCCCTTCTCCGAACCAAGACAGTAGTAACAGTTATTATTATAGCAGCTAACATCTGCTGAGGCTTAGCACATGCCAGGTACTATGCTAAGAGAGCACCTCATGTAAATCCTAGGCGCATCATAACTCCCCAGTGGGTACTACTTTTATTTCCATTCTTCAGGTAAAGAGGATACAGGGGTATGAAGAGGTTGAGTAACTTCCCCAAGGTCACACAGCTTGTCAGCGGCAGACCTGGGACTCAAGCCCAGGGCTGGCTCCGTGAGCCAGGACCCCACTCTGACTACCAGGCAACACTGCCCCCGGGGCCTGCAGCTCCTTACACCCTGTGTCATGGGTGTGCATGTCCCATGGTTAGTCCCGTCTGACCAGCTAGTCTGTGACCTCTCAGGAGAGCAACAGGCAAATGCCCACTCCATTCACTCCCTGGTTCCTGGAGAACTGGGCAGAGTCGGCTCTCAACAGAGACCGTCCTTACCTCTCCTTTCAGAGACGGACTCTGTGCTGCCGAGAAACGCGGCAGATTTAGTGTCTCTAGCCCAGGCTGCTTGGGCTTTCCGCCTGGCCCCTCCACTAGATGGTTTCCTGCATTCTTGGAAGACAAGGGTCTGTTCGTAGCAGCAGATTAAGTGGGCTCCTTCCACCTGGTGCTATAAAAGTTTCCCTGGCTGGCTGCCTGGAGAATTCCCTCCTTTCCCTCCTCCCTCTTTGCCTATCAGCAGCAACCTTCCCACTCTCTGATCATCTCTTCGGTTCCAAGGACATTGGTCCCTTGCTGTCATCCTCTCTGCAGACTGAGAGCTCCTCACTGCCTCATGGTCCAGAATGCCCACTCCTGCCTGGCAAGGACAGACAGCCCTCGGAATAGGCTTGTGCCCAGCTGTGTAAAAGGAGTCGCACCTCCCAGCTCCCTGAGCATTTTCCCAGCTGGAGTGCGATCACCATCTCGCTCTGTCACCCCCTGGGCCGCACTGTGATAGCCGAGTAAGCGCAGTTAGCGCTGCTAGCCTCAGGGACAGCCTGCTCCAAGAACCTAACAACCAAAGTCACCTTCAGAGACAGACTGACCCCCATATTGGCAAGACTGAGTTGTATCCTAACGGAAAGGTCCAAAGAAAGAATGTGAGAGCGGATGAGGAGAGGCTGGCCGATCACAGAAGAGCAGAGAAAGGTGACCCAGACCCACACTGCATGCTGGGAGTGCGGGGGACAGGTGCCCTTTGCCTCGGGACTGGCAGCATTTTCTTTGATGTAGCAAATTCATTTCATTCAATCTCTAGTCATTCATTTATTCACCAAAAATACCCATGGCAGGCCCTCCTCTAGCGTCTGGAATTCATTGGTGAATAGAACAGATGAGTTTCCATTGCATTTTTCACAATTTGTAACTCTCTTTAGTTGTCGGTTTGTTGGCTACATCTTGCCTCAGTCAGACGTAAGGCTCTGTTCTGTTCAGTGCTGTCTCCCTGGCACCCAGCATGCGACCGTCTTTGTAGTAGCACCTGATAAATATTTGCTGATTGAACGAAGGTCATGCCATCCCTCTCAAGGAGAGATGCAGGAAATTTTACCAATAGACCGTGAGGATTCCAGCCTCACTGCAAGGCCACCCCAGTGTGAGAGGGATGGTCCCCTGTTCTCACTGTGAGCACACTGGGCCACTTCCTGCTGGTGACGAGAGCCCCCATTCGGTCCCCATGAGGAGGAGAATGTGAGCACCCCAGCAGGAGCACTGAGTTCTTCTTGCAAGTCAACCGTGTAGCATTTAGGTTTACCCACGCATTCAAATGCTTTGTTCACAAGAACGTGCCCGCCCCTGCACCAAGGTGGAGTCCCTGGGTGGGCGGGAGTGGGGCTGACAGCAGCAGTGGCCTGGCCGAGAGTCAACGTGATGAGCGTCCCCTTGAGGCCTTCCTGGTTACGGCCAGCCTTGGGGTCAGCCTGGCAGTGATCATTCCTGTTTGAAAGTCCCACACCAAGGACAGGCGCACTGTGGCTCCCCAGTTCTGGAGCGCCTCCGCATCTGTGCCTAAGATCTGCTTCTACCCCTCTGTCCTTTCCACAGAGCTGGAGACCAGCTGGGCCGAGGACTCTGCAAGATCATCTAATCCATCTCCCTCTCCTTATAATTATTATTTACTGTAACACATACCATACAGGCAGGAGAGCACAGAGATAGGTGTATAGTTTATAGGGTCATAAAAAAAACACCATATGCACATCACCCGAATTAAGAAAAGAAACATTACCAATACATTAGAATTGTCCCCCCAGTTCCCTGCAATAACTCCCACTCCATGCACACTGGAAGTAGCCATGTCTTGACTCTGAGTTAATCTGTCTTTGCTTTTAAAAATTGTTTTGCCACCCCATGTGTATTTATTATTATTATTGAGATTTAATCTACATACTATAAAATTTATCCTTTTACAGTTAACAATTCGGTGGTGTTTAATATAATGTATTCACATGGTGTGCAACTATCACCACCATCTAATTGCAGAATATTTTTGTCATCACAGAAAGAAATCCTGTACTCATCAGCAGTCACTCTCCATTCCTCTCCCCCCGTACCTCTGCCAACTACTAGTCTGCTCTGTGTCTCTGTAGATCTGCCTATTCCAGACGTTTCATGTAAGTGGAATCATACAGTATGTGGTGCTCTGTGACTGGCTTTTTTACCTAGCGTAATGTTTTCAGGGCTCATCCATGTTGTAGCAGGTGTCAGTGTTGGAGGACAGAACATATAAATTGTGATACTGGTTATAGGACTACGTTTGTCAAAAACCATAAAAGTATACATTAAAATGCATGATTTTTAAAAAAATAACAATTGACATACATGAAATCATGCTGCATGAATTATTCTGACTTATCTCTTTCACTCAGTATTGTTTTGACATTCATCTGTGCTTTTATGCAGCTGTGGTTTGTTCATTCCATCTCTATATAGTGTTCCATTGTTTGAACGTGCTGGAATTTATTTATCTATTCTACAGTTGGTGGACAGTTGAGTTGATTCCACTTTGCGGCTAGTACAAACAATTCTCCTATGAACATTCTTTAAAGTGTTTCCCGGTACACATGTGCAAAAGTGTCTTTAGAAGTAGAAATTGAGTCCCAGGGTTTATGTATGTTCAACTCTACTAGGTAGTGCTAAATGGTTTTCCAAATTGTTTTTTCAATGTATATTTCCATCGGCAGTGGAAGAGAGTTCCATGGCCACACATCATCACCAACATTTGATATTGTCAGACTTTTAAATTTTTGCCTATCACATTAGGGTGTAATTGGATCTCCTTGTGGTTTAATTTACATTTCTCTAATCACTAATGAAGTTGAACCTTTTTTCCTACACTTACAAAGCATTTATGTTTCCTCTTCTATAAAATCTTTGTTTATATCTTTTGCCTTTTTAAAACTGTCATTTTCTTATTGATTTATATTTATACATTCTTGATGCTACTCAACCTTGTTAGTTTTGTGTTACAATTAGCTTCTCCCAGCTTATGGCTTGCCTCTTTACTCTCTTTCTGGGGTATTTGGGTGAACAAAAAAATTTTAATTTTAATGTAGGTAAATTTATAAATATTTGTCTTTATGGTTTGTATTTACTGCGCCTTATATAAGAAGTCTTTCCCTACCCTGAGGGCATAAATATATTGTCCTATATTATCTTCCAATAGTTTTATGGTTTTTCCATTTATATTTAAGCTTTCATTCCATCTGGAATTGATTTTTGTGTGTTGAGTAAGGTAGGAATCTAATTTCACTTTTTTTCCATATGGATAACCAATTGTCCTAGCACTTCAGATCCGCAGCATCTGGTCTGTCATAGATCAAGCTTCTACATATGTGAGGGTTTATTTCTGGACTCTCTTTTTTGTTCCATCCCTATGCTAATGTCACACTGCCTTAATTTTCATATCGTTATGATGAATCCTGATATCTGGCAGGATAAATCCACCACCTGGTTTGATGGTTCCTTTTTAAAATCAGAGTGTCTTGGCTATTCTTGACCCTTTTGCTCTTCCATATAAATTTGAGAATCAGCTTGTTACATGAAAATAAAATACTGCTGGGATTGTAATTGGAACTGCATTAAATTTACATACCCACTTAGGGAGAACTGACATCATGATGATATTGTGTCGTCCTATTCAAGAACATGGCCTATTTCTCCATTTATTTAGGTCTCCTTTAATGTCTTTTTATAAAGTTTCATAATTTTATCCATAAAAGGCTAGCCAATCTCTGTTATAATTATTCCTATATCCTTTCTTTTTTTTGCTATTTTTCTATTTAGCAATTTTTAAACTTTTTAATTGGTGCACATTAGAAAAGTACATATATCAGAAGAGCCCACAGAATTGTCACAAACTGAGCACACTCCTTTAGACGGCACCCAGATCAAGAAATAGACCGGTATTAATATCCCGAAATCCCCTCATGTCCCCGGCCAGTCACTATCCTCCGGGGTAAACACTACCCCAACTTCTTCTCACCCAACAAAGTACCAATTCATTCCACCTGTTTTTGAGCTTCTTTGAAATGAAATTATGGGATGCATACTCTTTGAGGCCTGGCTTCTTTACTCAGCATTCTATTTGTGAGATTTATTCATACCGTTATGTGCAACTGTAGATCCCTCATTCTCATTGCAACAGAGCATTACATTGTGTGAATATACCACAATTTATTTAGCAGTCTCCTGTTCATGAGCACTCGTTAGTTTCTAGTTTGGGGTTATTATGAATAGTGTGAGTAAAAACATCCTAGTACGTGTATTTTGGGAATATATTCTGGAGTGGAATTGCCAAATCATAGGGTGCCTGTATCTTCAACCTTAGGAGATACTGCCCAAGAGTTTTCCAAAGTGACTGTACCAATTTGCATTCTCACCAGCAATGGAAGAGAGTTCTGGATGTTCCTCATCCTTGCTACCTATTAATATTTTATGTCTTTTTCATTTCAATATTCTGGCAGGGATAAAGATATATCTCATTGTGTGTGTGTGTGTGTTTAAATGGCTTTGTGGAGATATAATTTATAGACAATAAAATTCAGCCATTTAAAGTGTACAATTCTATAGTTTTAGTATATTTACAGAGTTTTGCAAGTTTTACAAAATTAAGAAGAAATTTTGTACCCATTAGCAATCACTCCCCATTCTTCCTCCATGTGCTTCTCCTCCTACCCCGGCCCCAGGCATCCCTAACCTACTTTTTGTCTCCGTGGATTTGCCTATTATGGACATTTCATATAAATGGAATCATAAAATACGTGGTCCTTCTTGACTTGCTTCTTTCGCTTGTGTACATAATATATATCAGTATGCCATTCCTTTTTGTTGCTGAGTAATACCCCATTGTATGGATGTGCTGCGTTTCATTTTTCCATTTGTGAGTTGATGGACATTTGGTTTTTCCCCACTTCCTAGCTATTATGAATAACTCTGCTATGAACATACATGTACACGTTATTGTGTAGACATGTTTTCTTTTCTCTTGGATAGTTATCTGGAATAGAATTGCTGGGTCATGTGATAATTCTGCAAGGAATTGACAGGTTTTGCACAATCCCTGCACCATTTTCATTTTACATTCCCCCCAGCAATGTATGAGAGTCCCAGTTTCTCCACATTCTTGCCAATACTTGTCATTATCTATTTTTATCCTTATTTTAGTGGATGTGAAGGACTAGTTCATTGTGATTTTGATTTGCATTTCCCTAATGACTAGCGATGTTGAGCATCTTTTCCTGTGCTTATTAGTCATTAATTTATCTTCTTTGGAAAAATGGTATTCAAATCCTTAGTCCATTTTTAAAATTAGGTAGGTTATTTGTCTTTTTTTTCCCCTGCTCAACCAACTTTTATTTTTAATTACCCAAGTGTGTGCTGACCTTTGTATTGGGAAATAATGGAAGATACCAAAGGAAAAAAAAGACAAGATTCTTACCCTCAAAAAATTAAAATCAACTGAATACACACTGCACAAGACAGTAAGACTTAAGGATATTTAACAAGTAGCATGTGAGTAGTGCAAGACAGCTCAGCACAGAGTAAACCCACACAAGGGACACCATCACTGACTATGACAGGGAGAGGAGGAGGGCAATTGGGGAATACATACTGGGAGGTAGAAAAGCACTGGACCCATGTTCTAGTCCCCAAGATACCAGTGGCTCTTTATGGCCCTTGAGCAATTAAGCTCCACCTCTGTGAACTTCAGTTTGCCAAACTCTAAAACAGAAGGTGAGGACTAGATGGTCTCTAAAGTCTTCCAGCTATAACAAAACAGGATTCTAAAAACAAATGCAGAAAACTGGGGGAAGTGAGGATATTACAGGAAAGAGAAAGTACAAGCACAAAGACACAGAGGTAGAAAAAACTATCTGCTTGTGCATGGGCAACGTGTGTTGTAGGACAGCAAGGAACTTAAGCCTATTTAACTATTCTAAAGATTGTGAGGGCAATAAACTTAGAAATTAGTGAAATAGAGTGCTAAGCCAAGTAAGGGACCCTAACCTCGGGCCACAATGGAGAAAGAATGTGCTTCCTGTAGTCGGAATTGGACTTATCTTTGTGCCCCCAGCCTCACTCCACATTCTTTATGTCTTCATGGAACTTTATTGCAACCCCTTTCCCAAACCCACACCCCAAATACACTAAGAAGAGGGTGTGGTTACAAACACCCTTTCTCTAGACTCGCATAAGCAGCCCCCTTTTGTGCACCAGGAAGCTGAGAGCCACTGCTGAAAAGATGGCGGTCAATCCAATCAGCTTCAGCAGGCCTGGCACGGAGGGCAAATGTCTCTCCAAGAAGGTCATAAGGATGGGTTACACAGGGACATCTACAGACTCTGGTTCTGACTGCAAGATTTCATCCTCTGGAATCTTCCCTGTGGCATGCAGGACCTGTCTGGCTGCTCTCTCCCCGGCCTCCACAGCCCCCTCCATGTAGCCACTCCGGTGTGTGTCAGTCTCCGCGCCTACGAAATAAACCCTGCCCACTGGTTGGCGTAGTACCCTTCCATACTGAGTCACGATCCCAGGAGGAAAGTAGGTTGTGTAGCAGCCCCCAGAGCGCTGCTCCTCACACCAATTCTTCTCTTCATAATGTGATGGTTTCAGAGCTTCTTGGGAGCCCAGAACTTTTGCATAGAACTCACAAAGTTTCTTCGTCCTTTCTTCTTTGGTAAGACGTGCCAGACTTCTGGCTTTGTGGGCAAGGATAAATCCCTTTATAGCAGCATAGTTGCCATCAGATTTGGTATCATCTAATGTGCAGGAAGTTGAAGCTTCCTCTCCGTCAATAATCATGGTTCCACAGTAATCCTTTTTCCTCAAGAAGGGCTCTTTATAATAAACTGTACACTTGATGACTGAACCCAAAGGCACACGAGTGATCAGCTGGTTTCTCATCATTGGCAGAGGGAGATTGAAGTGAATCTTCATGCCCAGAGTAGGAGGAGTAGCGCTAATCACATGTTTAGCCTCATATATCTCATGGTTTAGGGTCTTCACAATGTTTAGGGACATTTTCTCCTGTGTGGTCAATGCAGACCACAGGCCTCTCTGGCTTCACTTGGTCCCCAAGAAGCTCCATCATCAGCTCTCTCACTTGACCAGATCCACCCACAAAATTCCTCTCCCATCTGGTCTCCTTCCTTGCTCTATGTTCCACCTGCATTCTGTTGTTGAGCTGCTGGACCTGGTGAAGCTCTTCCTAAATCTCGCTTGTCTGAGCATGCATTGGCTATTTGTCTAAGTTGTGGTCTTTTTTATGTATTCTGGATACAAGTTGCTTATCAAATTTATGATTTTCAAATTTTTTTCCCATTCTCTCAATTGTCTTTTACTTCTTTGATGTTCGAAGTTTGTAATCTTGCTTAAATCCAATTTAACAATCTTCTATTTTATCATTTGTGCTTTTGTTGTCACATCTAAGAAATAATTGCTTGACCCAGGGTCTCAAAGATTTATACTCATATTTTCTTCTAAGAGTTATATAGTTTTAACTCTTACATTTAGGTCTAACTTTGAGTTAATTTTTGTGTATGTGTGAAATAAGTTTACAAATTTATTCTCATTGTGGTTTAAATTTGCATTTCTCCGATAACTAATGAAGTTGAGCAGCTTTTCATATATTTATTGGTGATTTGGATACACTTTTTTGGAAGTGTCTGTTCATCAAACACTTTACCCATTTTTCAACTGAGATGTCTGTTTTTTTCTTAGTGATTGTAGGCATTCTTTATATAGTGTTGGTATGAGAACTTTGTTGGATAACCCACTTTGTGGGTTACATTTTCACTGTCTTAATTGTGCCTTTTTATGAACAGTTCTCATTTTAATTTGATTTGATTTATCATTTTTTTCTTTTATGATTAGTGCTATTTGTGCCCTGTTTAAAAAATTATTGCCTACTCCAAGACCATGAAAATATTCTCCAATGTTTTCTTCCAATTTTTTTTTCTTGTTTTGCCTTACACAGGTAGATATGCAATCCCTCTGGATTTGTTTTTTTGTGTGTGTTAAAAAGTAACAAACCAAAAACATTTTTTTTGCATGTGGATAATCAATCAACATAGCACCACTTATTGAAATGACAATCCATTTTCATATTATGCTATAGTGTTGCCTTTATTACAAACCACGTTACTGAATATGCATGAGTCTGTTAATGGACTCTCTAAACTGTTCCATTGGTCTGTTTGTGTATCTATCTCACGGTTTCAACTACTATAGCTTTATGATGACAGCTCTTATAACCTGGTAGTGAAAGTCTTCCAGCTTCATTTTTCTTACAGATTGTTTTAAATATTGCAGACATTTTTCATTTTTATATGAATTTTAAGAGCAACTTGTCTATGTTCAACAAACATATACACTGATTTTGATTGGAATTACATTGAATTTGTAGATTAATTTGAAAAAATTGACATTTTTGCAATAAGTTTTTCAATCTATGAACATGGTATATTCCTCCCTTAAATTAGGAATTTTAAGTTTTTTCTCAATAATATTGTGTAGCACAGAGATCTTGCCCATATTTTGTGAGACTTATTCCTAGGTATCTGGCTTCTCTTGATACAAATGTAAATTGTGTCTTTCTAAATATCCACTTCCTACTTGTTTCTGGTATGTAGAAATAGAATAGATTTTTAAATATTAAATTTGTATACAATGGTCTACCTAGATTCACTTATTAATTTCAATAGTTAGATTCTTTTTAGATTTTCCCAGTCCACATTCATATCACCTGTGAATAAAGTTGTATTTCTTCCTCTCTGATCCTTATGCCATTTATTTCTTTTTCTTGCCTTATTGTACTTGGTCAAACCTTCAGTACAATGTTGAGCAGATGAGATAGCAGGTATCCTTGTCTTGTTAATAATCTCAGGGGGAGAATATTCAATATTTTACCATAAAGCATGATGTTTGCTGTAGAGTTTTTTTAGATACTTTATTTAACAGTTTAATGATCCATTCCATTTCTAATTTGATATGAGATTTTATCATAAATAGATATTGAATTTTGTCCAATGTACTTTCTGAATCTATCAAGATTATCATATGATTTTTCTTTTTTCTTATGGTAATGTTGTAAATCATACTAATTGATTTTATTTTTTTTGGAGGGGCTTCAGCTTTATTGATGTATACTGAACAAATAAAAATTGTATATATTTAAGGTACACAACATTATGTTTTGATATACATATACATTAAAAAATGATTACCACAATCAAGCTAATTAACATATCCATTCCTTCACATAGTCACAATTTTTGAGTTGTGTATGTGTGTGTGCATGTGTGGTGAGAATACTTAAGATCAACTTTCATAGCAGATTTCAAGTATCAAATACAGTGTTATTAACTATAGTCACCATGCTGTACAGATCTTCAGAATTTATTCATTGGGCATAACAAAACCTTTGTACTTTTTGACCCTACATCTCTCATTGCCACCACATCCTAGCCACTGGTAACCACCATTCTATTCTCTGCTTTTATGAATTTGACTTTTTTAGATTTCACATCTAAATAAGATTATTCAGTATTTGTTTTTCTATATCTGGCTTATTTCACTTAACATAATGTCTTCCAGGTTCATCCACGTTGTTGAAAATAGCAGGATTTCCTTCTTTATAAAGGCTGAATAATTCCCTTTCCTACACACATACACACACACACACACACACACACACCACCTTCTCTTTGTTCATTCATCCATTGGTGAACACAGGTTTTTCTACATTTTGGCTATTGTGAATAATGTTGTGATGAACATGAGGGTGCAGATATCGCCTCAAGATACTTATTTCATTTCCCCAAATATGGGATTGATGGATCATGTGGTAGTTATATTTTCAATTTTTAAGCAATTTCATACTGTTTTACATAATGGCTATACCAATTTACATTCCTACCAACAGTGTACAAGGGTTCCCTTTTCTCCACATCCTCGCCAACTCTTGTTATCTTTTGTCTTTTTGACAATAGCCATTCTAACAGGTATGAGGTGATGTCTCACTGTGGTTTTGATTTGCATTACCCTGATGATTAGTAATGTTGAGCACCTTTTCACATACCTGTTGGCCACTTGTATCGCTTCTTTGGAGAAATGTCTATTCAGATCCTCAGCCCATATTTTAATGGGGTTGTTTTTGTCTGAGTTGTTTGAATTCTTTATATATTTTGGATGTTAACACCTTATGAGATATATAGCTTGAAAATATTTTTTCCCATTCTCTAGGTTGCCTTTTCACTCTGTTGATTGTTTCTTTTGCTGTGCAGAAGGGTTTTTTGGTTTTGGTGCCTATGTTTTTGGTGACATACCCAAAAAATCATTGCCAGATCAATGTCAAGAAGCTTTTCTTCTAAGTTTTCTTCTAGTAATTTTATAGTTTCAAGTCTTGCATATAAGTCTTTAATCCATTTTGAGTTGATTTTTGTATATGATATGAGATAAGGGTCTAGTTCCATTCTTCTGTATATGGATATCCAGTTTTCCCAACATTATTTATTGAAGACACTATCTTGTCCCCATTGTCTGTTCTTGGCACCCTTGACAAAAATCAGTTGACTGTAGATGCAAAAATTTGTTTCTGTGCTCTTTATTTTGTTCCCGTGGTCTATGTGTCTGTTTTTATGCCAGTACTGTACTGTTTTGATTGCTGTAGCTTTATAATATAGTTTAAAATCAAGAAGCATGATGTTTCCAGGTTCACTCTTCTTGCTCAGTTGCTTTGGTTATTTGGAGTATTTTGTAGTTACATATGAATTTTAGGATTTTTTTTCTATTTCTGTAAAGAATGTCATTAGGATTTCCATAGTAATTGTATTCAATGTAGACCACTTTGAGTAGTTTGTACATTTTAACAATATTAATTCTTCCAATTCAAGAACATTGGATGTCTTTTCATTTATCTGTGTCTTCTTTAATTATCTTCATTGATGTTTTATAATTTTTAGTGTATAAGTCTTTTTACCTCATTGGTTAGGTCTAACCAAAAATTCCTAAATATTTATTTTTTGTTGCTATTGTCAATATTAATAGAATTATACTCTTAATTTTCTTTTTGGATAGTTTGCTGTTTGCATATAGCAATATAACTGATTTTTACATGTTGATTTTGTATACTGCAACTTTACTGAATTTATTTATTAGTTCTAACAGTTATTTTATTGAGTCTTTAGAGTTTGATACATATAGGATCATGTCATTTGCAAACAAGAGACAGTTTTACTTCTCTCATTCAGATTTGATTGCTTTTTATTTCTGTTTCTTGTCTAATTTCTTTGGCTAGGACTTCCAGTACTATGTTGAATGGAAGTAGTGAGAGTGGGCATCCTTGCCTTGTACCAGATCTTAGAGGGAAAGCATTCTGTTTTCCCCTATTGTTTATAATGTTAGTTGTGGGCTTTTCATATATGGCCTTTATTATGTTGAGGTAAGTTTATTCTATAACTATTTTGTTGAAAGCTTTAATCATGAATAGATGCCAAATGCTTTCTCTGCGTCTATTAAAGATGATAGTGTTTTTTTCCTTCAATTTTGTTAAGGTGGTATATCACTATCACATTGATTGATTTGCATATGTTGAGCCATCCTTGCATCCCAGGGATAAATTCCTCTTGGTTATGTTTGTATAAACCTTTTAATATGCTATTAAATTTAATTTTCTAGGTTTCTTGGGTTTTTTTAGAGACAGAGTGTCTCTCTAAAGTGCATTGGCATGATCACAGCACACTGTAACCTCAAACCCCTGGGTTTAAGTGATCTTCCCACCTCAGCCTCCCAAAATTTTGGGATTACAGACATGAGCCACTGCACCCAGCCTCAGTTTGTTAGTATTTTAATGAGGACTTTTATGTCTGTGCTTATTAGGGACATTGACCTGTAGGGTTTTTTTCCTTGTGGTGTCTTTGTCTGGCTTTGGTATCAGGGTGATGCTACTCTCATAAATGAGTTTGGGTATATGCCCTATTCTATTTTTGGAAGAGTTTAAGAATAATTTATATTAATTATTCTTTGAATGTTTTGTAGAATTTATCTGTGAAGCCATCTGGTCCTGGGCCTTTCTTTGTTGGGAGGTTTCAATTACTGATTTAATCTCATTATTGGTCTGCTCAGGCTTTCTACTTTTTCTTGATTCAGTTTTGGTAGGTTGTATGTTTGGCCGAAAGGTTGTCAATTTTGTTATTTTTTCAAAAAAACAATCCTAGTTTTGTTATTTTTCTATTGTTTTTTATTCTCTATTTGATGTATTTCTGCTCTAATATTTATTATTTTCTTTCTTCTGCTAACTTTGGGCTTATTTTGTTCTTTCTCTAGTTCCTTGAGATGTAAAGTTACGTTGTTTATCTGAGATCTTTCTTCTTTTTTAATATAGGCATTTATTGCTATAAACTTCCTTCATGGTATTGCTTTTTCTGCATTCCATAAGTTTTGACATGTTGTGTATTTGTTCTCATTTGTTTCAAGATATTTTTAAAATTCCCTTTTGATTTCCTCTTTGACCCAATGGTTGTTCAAGAGTGTGTTGTTTAATTTCCACATATTTGTGAATTTTCCCATTTTTGTTACTGTCAATGATTTCTAGTTTCATTTTATTGTCATTGGAAAAGATACTTGGAAAGATTTCAGTCTTCTTGGATTTGTTAAGTCTTGTTTTATGATCTAATATCTGTTTTATCCTGGAGAACATTCCATATGCATTTGAAAAGAATGTGTATTCTTCTGTTATTGGGTGTAAAGTTCATTGTTTTTCTATTAGGTCCATTTGGTATATAGTGTTGTTGTGTTCTGTTGTTTACTTATTAGTTTTCTGCCTGGATTATCTGTCCACTATAGACAGTATGGTTAACATCATCCACTATTATTATATTGCTGTCTATTTCCCACTTCAGATCTTTCAGTGTTCACTTTATATATTTAGGTGCTTTGATGTTGGGTGCATATATATTAATAATTATTGTATCTTCTTGTTGAATTGGCCAATTTATCATTATATTATACAATGACTTCCTTTGTCTCCTGTGACAGTTTTTTTACTTAATGTCTACTTTGTCTTATTTAAGCATAGCCACTCCTGCTTTCTTTTGGTTATCTTTGCGTGGAATGTCTTTTTCCATTTTTTCACTTTTAGCCTATGTGTGTCCTTAAAGCTAAAATGATTCTCTTGAAAGCAGTGTATCATTGAACCTTATTTTTAATCCATTCAGCCACTTTATGTCTTTTGATTGGAGTATTTAATCCATTTACATTTAATGTAATTGTTGATAGGTAGGGACTTACTTTTGCTGTTTTATTAATTGTTTTATGACTGTTTTGTAATGTCTTTGTCCCTTTCTTACTGTCTTCCTTTGTGATTTGATGAATTTTTTTTAGTGGTATGCTTGATTCCTTTCTTTTTATCTTTTGTATATCTACTAGAGTTCTTTTCCTTGCAATTACCATAAGACTTACATAAAACATCTTACACATAAAAGTCTATTTTAAGCTGATAACAACTTAACTTCAGTCACATACAAATACTACACTTTTACTTCTCCCTTCCACACACTCTATCATTGATGTCACAATTTATAACTTTTAATAATGTGCATCTTTTAAATAATTATTGTATCTGTAGTTACTTTTAACACTCTTGTCTTTTAACTTTTATAACTTTATACTATAGTTAAAAGTGGTTCACATACCACCATTACAGTATTAGAGTATTCTAAATTTGACTATATGCTTACCTTTGCCAATGAGTTCTATACTTTAATATGTTACTAACTAGAGTTTTTTATTTCAACTTTAAGAACTAATTTTGACATTTATTTGTAAGTCAGGTCTAATGATGATAAACTCCCTTAGTATTTGTTTGTCTTGGAAAGTCTTTATCTCTCATTCATTTTTGAAGGGCAACTTTATTGGTGTCTTAGTCTGTTCAGGCTTCCATGACAAAAAAAACTTTAGACAATGTAATTTATAAACAACATAAATTCATTACTCATGGTTTAGAAGGCTTCTGAAGAAAGTCCAAGATCAAGGTGCTGGAAGATTCAGTGCCTGGTAAGGACTTCATAGATGGCATTTGATGTTGTGTCCTCACATGGCAAAAGAGGCAAGGGAGTTCACTTGAACTTTTTTATAAAGATACTAATCCGATTTGTGAGTGTGGAGCTCTCATAATTTAGTCACTTTCTACAGGCTCCACCTCTTAATATTATCACATTGGGTATTAGGTTCCAACATATGAATTTTGGGGAGACCACAACATTCAGATCATACAGTGTTCTTGGTTGGAAGTTTTTTCTTTCAGCACTGTGAATATATCATCCTACTCTCTCCTAGTCAGCAAGATTTCTGCTAAGAAATCAGCCAATAACTTTATGGACCTTCCCTTAAATGTGATGAGTTGCTTTTCTCTTCCTGCTTTTTAAAATTCTCTGTCTTTGACTTTTGATTATTTAATTATAATGTGTCTCACTGTAATCTTCTTTGGGTTGATCCTGTTTGGAGACCTCTGAAATTCATGGATCTAGATATCCATTTTCCTTCCAAAATTTGGGAATTTTTCAGCCTATTGTTTCTTTAAATAAGCTTTTATCCCCATTCTCTCTTTCTTCTCTTCTGGAATTGCCATTAATGTGTATGTTGGTTCATTAGCTAGTGTCCCATAAATCCCTGTAGAGTTTTTTCAATTTTTAAAATTCCTTTTTTTTCTCTTCTGACTGGATTATTTCATATGACCTGACTTCAAGTTCACAGATTCTTTCTTCTGCTTAATTGAGTCTGATGTAAAAGCTGTCTGTTATAGTTTTCATTTCATTTATTATATTTTTCATCTCTAGAATATCTATTTGGTTGTTTTTTTAAAAAAAAAAATTGCTATCACTTTGTTGAATTTCTAATTTTGTTCATGCATTGTTTTCCTGATTTGTGTTGAACTGCCTATCTTTGTTCTCTTATAGCTCACTGAGCTTCCTTAAAATGATTATTTTTAATTCTTTAGTCAGGCAATTTATAGATCTCCATTTCTTTGGGGTTGGTTACTGGAACTTTACTGGGGGTACCATATTTGCCTGATTCTTTGTGATTCACATAACTTTGTGCTGATGTCTAT
The DNA here is from genome assembly GCA_008086735.1 of Cheirogaleus medius. Lineage (NCBI taxonomy): Eukaryota > Metazoa > Chordata > Mammalia > Primates > Cheirogaleidae > Cheirogaleus > Cheirogaleus medius. Next base: position 10,081,447 of record VBSM01002959.1, on the reverse strand, counting down.
GCATTTGAAGAAGTAAATGCCTCTTTCTGTCTTACAGATTTATTTTAGCAGGTATAGACCTTCTCCTGCTGAGTCCCTAAACCAATGGGACTACCTCTGGGATCACTATTAAGCACAGCTGGAGCCAGGTTTCATAGCTGATGCCAATCTGCAATTGGTTCTGTGGCCTATTATTGGAGGTACAGGTAGATATTGTTCCTGCCAGATTTCCAGGTGGACAAAACCAAGATCAGAGAACTTGATACTGAGGGTATAAATGGACTCTTACTGGATCTTGTGGATGATAGGGCTAGTTGCAGGACCACAGCCAAGTGGGGCTGGAGCTGAGTCTATAGGAGGACAGGGTTGTTTTCAGTTTGCAGCTGAGACCACATTCAGCAAGCCTGCCAGGGTGTAGGCCTGTCTACTCAAAGTGCCTCTTCTCCTCAATCTTGGGTTCCTCCAGAATTTTGCAACCTCCTATCTGGATCCCAAAGTCCCCACAAAGGCACTTTTGTCCATGGATGGCCAGGCTGTTGTTTATTGTGGGGGAGGGGACAACTGGAGATCTTCTATTCTACCATCTTACTGACATCCTACTAGCTCATTTTCTAATATTAACCCAAGGTTATATTTCTAGAATAAATTCCAAATATTATGACATATTATCATTTTGTATATATTGCCAGATTTTATCGATTAACATTTTGATAAGGATTTTGGCAAACACGTTCATGAGAGATGTTGCTTTTTCTTTTTTCTTTTCTTTTCTTTTTCTCTTTTTGCTATCCTTTTCAGGCTATTAATATCAAAGTTATGCAGGCCTTATTTTAAAAAGTTAGAAAATGTTCCTTACTTTGGTATTCTTTGGAAGAATTTGCCTGTATATCCATTTTTTACTAGAGTTTTCTCTCTAGAGAGGTTTTTAATAACCAATTAAATTTATTCAATACATATGAGATTATTCAGATTTTCCATTTCTTCTGTCGGTTTTGATAACTTTTATTTTTTGAAAACTTTGTCCAATTATTCTAAATTTTCTAATTTATTTGCATAAAATTGTTCATGGTATCTTCCTATTTTTTGATATCTGTAGGATCTATAATGATGCCTACATTTTCATTTCAGATATTGGAATTTGTCTTTTCTCTCTCTTTTTTTTTCCATCAGTCTTGCCCAGGAATTATCTATTTATTAATCTTTTGAAAGGACCAACTTTTGACTTTGTTTACATTGTACACTGTCATATTGTGATATAGTGTACATTTGGTGTCTGCCCTAGTTCCTGACACAGAGCTCCTAAAACCTTTGTAGATAGGAGTGCTAGGAGTATCTTGTTCTAATATTTGGTCTTTAAGCCAAGTTTCTGACACAGAGCTTCTAAGACTTTTTTAATTTACTAATAGGAGGATGCTGTGGTTTGAATACGGTTTGTCCCAGCCCAAACCCATGTTGAAATTTGATCTTTAATGTGATGGTGTTGGGAGATAGGGCCTGGTGGTAGATATTTGAGCCATAAATGGATTCATGCCCTCTAGAGGGGGTAAGTGAGTTCTAGCTCTCACAGGAATAGATTAGTTCCCACGAGAGCCAGTTGTTGAAGAGTCGACTCCCTAAGCTTCACTCTCTTGCTTCCCCTCTTGCCATGTGATCTCTTTGCACACACACACTATCCTTCTGCTTTTCTCCATGAGTTGAAGCAGCATGAGACCCTCACCAAATGGGCTGTCTGATCTTACACATTTCAGCCACCAGAATTGTGAGCCAAATAAATCTCTCCTTTATAAATTGCCCACCCTCAGGTATTCTGTTATAGCAACACTAATTGGGCTAAGACAGAGCGTCTGACACAGAGATCCTAAATTCCTTGGAATTTTCTGGGTGACAGGACCATCTTTTCTTTACAATGAAGTGACTCTTGGTGGGCTCCTGGATAACCTTAGGATGATGGCTGTTTGCCAGGGAGACACACCATGTGATTAGATGGTTGGAAATTTCAGCTTCTGCCCCCAATACCAGAAAGTAGAGAGGAGCTGAAGATTGAGCCAATCACCAGTGGCCAGTGATGTAATCAGCCATGCCTGCATCGTGAAAGCTCTATAAAAACCTGAAAGGACAGGTTTTGGAGAGCTTCCTGGTTGCTGAACACATGGAGGTGCTGGGGGTGGGGGGTACACCAAAAGAGGGCGTGGGAGCTCCACGTCTCTTCCCATATACTTTGCCCTAAACATTTCTTCCATCTGGCTGTTCCTCTATATCTTTTGTAATATCCTATATAATAATAAATGGGTACATTTAAGTAAAGTGTTCCCCTGAGTTCTGTGAGCCACTCTAGCCAATTAATCAAACCCAAGGAGAAGGTTGTGGCAACCACTGATTTATAGCCAGTTGGTCAGAAGTATCAATAAGAACCTACTACTTATGATCAGCACCTGAAGTAGGGGGCAGTCTTGTAATACTGAGACCTTAACCTGTGGAATCTGGTGCTATCTCTAGGCAAATAGTGTCAGAATTGAGTTAATTACAGGACGCCCAGTTGGTGTCCACTGGGGAATTGCGTGGTGTGTGTGGAGAAACCCACACACACATTTGGTGACCAGATTGTCTATTTTATTGTTTTCTGCTTTTCTCTTTATTATTTCTTTCTTTCTATTTTTTCTGGGATGGTTCAGCTGGGGTTTCTTAATACCTATGTTAGACACTTTATCTTAGTATAATAAATGAGTCCTTCTTTTCTAAAGATATAATTTAAAGTTATATGTTATAAATACTTTTACTTTGTAGGAAAAACTTTCTATAAGTTTATATACATAATATTGTCATTATTGTTCAGTCATAAGTACTTTAATTTTCCTTGTGATTTCTTTTTTGATCAATTAATTGTTTAGCATTATGGGATTTCCCCTCCACTGCCCACAATTTGACAAATAAAAAGTGTATATATTTATGGTGTATAATGTGATGTTTTAATATATTCATACATTATAAAATGATTAAATCAAGCTACTTAACAAGTAGTATGGGATATTTAAAATGTTTTTTATATATAGGGCTTTTTCCTATAATCTTTTTGTAATCTATTTCTAACTCAATTGCATCATATTTAGAGAACATAATCTTCATGATATCAATTCTTTGAAACTTATTGAGCTGTGTTTTGTGACCTGGTATATAGTTAGTTTTCATAAATGTTTACCATGTATGCTTGAAAGTTTCTGTATTTTTTTTTAATACAGAGTCTCACTCTGTCACTTGGGCTAGAGTGCTATAGCATCAGCCTAGCTCACAGCAACCTCAAACTCCTGGGCTTAAGCAGTCCTCCTGCCTCAGCCTCCCGAGTAGCTGGAATTATAGGTGCATGCCACGACACCCGGCTAATTTTTCTATTTGTAGTAGAGACAGGGTCTCACTCTTGTTCAGGCTAGTCTCGAACTCCTGACCTCAAGCGATCCTTCCATCTTGGCCTCCCAGAGTGCTAGAATTACAGGCGTGAGCCACCACCACCGGCTGAAAGTTTCTGTATTCTATAATTGTTAGGTGCAATATTCTATATATGTCCATAGGATCAAAACTTGTGTATTTGTGCTATAACTGATTTTTAAAATTTTCTTCCTCTATAGATACTAGAAGAGGTATGTTAACAAAAAAACTTTCACTATGAGAGTGCATTTATCTATTTTTCATTGTATATCTGTGAATTTTTGTTTTATATGTTTTGAGGATATTTTATTATGTGCATACAAATTAAAAATTTTGGTATTTTCTTGGTAAATCTTTCTATTTATCATTGCATACTGTCCCTCTTTAACTCTAAAAATGCTTTTGATCTTATAATTTATTTTGTCTTTTATTAATGTAAGTATTCCATATTTAGTTTGGTTAGCATTTCCCAAGTGTATTTTTTTCCATGTCGAAAGTTTTGATTTATTTGTTCTTTTGTTTTAAATATGTTGTTGGTAAACAGAATACGACTGACATTTTCTTTTTAATCTAGTCTGACAATCTTTCTCTTTTTTTGAGACAGGGTCTTAACTCTGTTGCGGCAGCTGGGGTGCAGTGGTGTCATCACAGCTCACTGCAGCCTCCAACTCCTGGGCTCAAGCGACCCTCCTGCCTCAGCCTCCTGAGTAGCTGGGACTACAGGTGTACCCATGCCTGGTTAATTTTCTTTATTTTTTTATAGAGACAGGATTTTTCTATTGCCCACGCTGGTCTTGAACTCCTGGGCTCAAACGATCCTCTAGCCTCAACCTCCCAACGTTCCAGGATTACTGGCATGAGCCACAGCGTCCAGCCCATCTTTCTCTTTTAACTTGAGTTTTGTCCACTTAGATTTATTGTGTTTACTCATGTATTTGAATTTACTCCTAATATCTTCTTATGAACTATTTCTTTTTCTTGCTTTTTTGTCTTTTTCCCACTGATTTCTTGTCTTCTTTTGCATTTATTAAGGGTTTTTACCTTTCCCCCTTTACTTTATTATAAGTTATATGCTGTGTCTATTTATTTTAGTAATTGCCTTAGTTAATTTCACATGAATACTGAACTTACCAGCTAAAGATATTAACTACCTTCCTATTAAATAATATAAAGATCTTAGAATTATTTTACTCCTATTATCTCTGCCAGTTTATTTGACTTTATCGTTCAGTATACCAGTCTCAGCTTGTTTCTTCCCCTACACAAACGAATTGATACTACTGGTATTTTATACAGATGATTATTTTTTATTTGCTACACATTTACAAATATCTTTGCTCATCATTCTTTTTACGTCTTAAACCTTCCATCTGGGACTATTTTCCTCCCTGCCTAAAATGCATACTTTATAATTTACTTTAGTAAAGAGTTTTTGTGGTAAACTCAGTTTTTGTTTGTCAGAAACTGTCTTTATTTTACCCTAATTCTTGAAACATAATTTCAGTAGGTATAGACTTCTATATGAGTAGTTATTTTCTTAAACCCATTGTTTCTGTTATGATATCAGCTGTCAGTCTGTCATTTTTCTCTGGCTGCTTTTAAAACATTCACTATGGGATGGCAAGGGGTGAGTGGTTTTTTGAATTTGTTAGGTTTTCTAGATATCAGGACTAGAAGCTTTCAACAATTCTGAAATATTTTTAGTATTTATCTCTTTAATACATTGTCTCTTCCCCCATTTTCTTTATTACTTCTTTCTGTAAATCAATCCAAAATATACCAAAACTTTTCATCCTATCATCCATGTCTCTTAATACCTCCTTCACTTCATATTTTCTAGCTCTGTGCGTTGCTAGACTGCATCTGGCTAATTCTGTGAAACTATTTTCAAATTTACAAATTCTCTCTTCAGCTTCTCTCTTCAGTGTTTAATCTGCTCATTAACCAATTCATTAGGTTTTTAGTTTCAGTTACTATATTTTTTCAATTCTGGATCTAATTAATTCTATTTCAAACCTGCTTGTTTCTTACTCACATTTCTAAGATACTTTTTTATTTCTTTAAGTATATCAATATTACACATAGTTTTTCTGTCTGGTAAGTCCAGTTTATGAAGTCTCTGTGGATCTGTTTCAGCTTTTTGTTGTTTCTTCTGAGTTTACCTTTTGGTGCCTTATTTTCTTGTGTGTTTTGTTTCATTTTGTTTTTACTATGAGCTGCTCATTTTCTTGGGAAATTTAATTTTGACAGTTCTTTGAGTACTAGGTTTTAGTTTCTCCAGAGATTAGTTATATTTGTTTTTTTCAACCTAGGACCACTTAAAATTAAATTCTCTATTTGAGGATTTTGGCCCAGGCTAATAATATGAATCTGGACTGCAAACTCACATAGAGACCATTGTATAGTTTTGAATTTTCAGGTTTTTTTCTCTCCATCCACAATTTAAAAAAACAAAAACAAAAACACCAGTTTCCATGCTTAGCCTATTTCTTACCCACTCTTACACACATGGAAGGTAAAGTTTTGGGGGGATGTCCTAGCCTTGTACAAAGAGATCTATTAGATTTTCCATCTTGAGTAGCCCCCCAGGCTTCCTATCCAGTTTCCCACTCCTATAAAACCATAAATTAGAAGCTATTGATTCCCCAAATCTTGACAGACACCCACAATTCAAGACAGGGTTTTGGCATCAACCTTCCACAGATTTCTGATTTTCCCTAACGTGTGACCCCTTACCTCTATGCCAGCTCAGTGGTGCAAATAAAATGTTCTTTTCTGCTTTATATAGAACTATCCACTATATCATTTGCTAGAGTCAGTCACGGTATCTACTCTGCCATCATGCAGGAAAAAGGGGTCTCCACCATTTCTCAAAAGAGAAGGTCAAGGTCCAGAGAGAAGCAGCCAGCTCATAGCCACTGCCTCAGGAGTCGGACAAGTCCACTGGGATGACTGCTGATGGGAGGATTCCTGGGACCACTGCTGGCCTGGCAGGTTGCTCACCATGGCCACTGTGGGCAGCAAGGCCCGAAGTCGCTGGTTTCTGGTCACGAAGTGCCAACTGTCCCCAGCACCTGCCATCCTGCCATGCCTTCTCCTTTCCCTACTATGCTCACTGTGTGTGCGTACTCACTGCGTGTGGGTACTCTCTGCGTGTGAGTACTCACTGTGTGTACTCACTGCGTGTGCGTACTCACTGTGTGTGGGTACTCTCTGGGTGTGGGTACTCTCTGCGTGTGGGTACTCACTGCATGTGGGTACTCACTGCGTGTGTGTACTCACTTTGCATGCCGTCACCTGGTTCACCAGCCATGGGCATGCAACACCACGGAGGACAAGGTCAATCTTCTTGGAGATGGACTCATGAGCTCCTTCCCAATTATGGTCCACTCCAGAAAATGCTCTGTGCCCCCTCTCCTACCATCCATTGACCCTTTCTGGCTTCTCCTGGCTCCCTGCCTCCCACTCAGCAGCAGAGCCTCTGGCCGTCTGATGGGCAGCCAGGTATTTGCCCAGGTGCCTGGAGAGGAAATAGCAGCCTTGGGGAGTGAAGAGCCACTTTTGGCTCCTGAACATTCACTGCACTTTTGCTGCACTTGTTTTTTGGTTTCTGTCCCGGGAAGAGCGAGACAAAGAAAGTCGAGCAGAGCTGAGCACTTGGGTGGATCACTTTCATCAGCTTGAGAGCTCATAACTTATTTACTGGTGCTTACTTTGCACTAGCCTGTGCTGCGCTGTTGCCAGGTAGTAACTCATCTAACCGTCGTGCCAACCCTGAAGGTAAGAGAGGTTAACTCACGTACTCAAGGTCCCACTACGGGAAAGTGGTGACGGGATTCAAACTAGGTCTGTCTAAGTCCAGAGACCATGATCCTGACCCCCTCACAGTACTTTATAACCTGAAATGAGCTTTTGCATAATCTAGGCAAGATAAAGCAACTGGCCCAAGCGCCCCTTGCCTATCAGTGGCAGCGCCAGGCTTGTGTGATTTTCTTCTTGATGCCCCAGGGGCAACAGACAAGCGCCAAAGCCCTCCCTGGGACTTTCAAGGGCCTGTCCTTTGATGGACCACGTCCTTTGGTCTGGTCAATCTGAAGTCTTTTTCAATCATTTCGCCTCTAGGAACTCGGTTGCTTTCATTGATGAAAAGAAACTGTGTTTCCCCCAAAGAGAAGAGGGAGCACAGGTCAGGGAAGAGTCCTACGACGTTGCCCTTGTGACACTTTGACCCCAGCCAGACTCCAGACACACAGAGAGCTCAGTGCCAAGCTCTCTTCTCACCTCCTACACCCCGTGGGAGGAGGTGGCAAGTTCCCTGCGTCCTTTTTGGGTCCTCGCCCAGCTCAGCCCAGCTGCCTGCCCGCTGCCTCCCCACAGGGCTGTGGTTGGGCCAGCATGGGAAGTATCAAATGCTCTGATTTCCATCTTCCTGTCTAGCCTTGGATGATCTCTGGGCAAGTGGATTTGGAGAAAACTGCAAAGTTGGCTCTCCTTTCTGAAGCCCTGAGGAGCACCAAGCATGGAATAAAGAAATAGAGCCGCCAGGCCGTGGCACAATCTAACTGAAACATGAGCCCTGTTTAGGAAAAAGTTAGGCTGCCCAAATGAATGAAATGTGCCAGCCTTAAAGCCAGACAAAGAGGCAAGCAGTGGCCTTTTGGTTTCTACTGGATTCTGTTGTTTTCGTTGCTGTCGTCTCATTTCACTTACCTCCTGGAAGCAATTATCTGAAAAAGCTGGTCCCTGCCCAGAGGAGCGTGTCACGCAGACCTGAGGACACGTGCGGCAGTTATACTGGGAGGTGGCGGAGAAGAGTGGGAGCGGGTTCGGGGAACAGCTGTGGTTCCATAGAGTAAGGGTCTCGTGGGACGCGGAGTTTAACAACGTGTCCTCGAGTAGAGCTGGAAGGGACCTCCCTGGCCATTCGGCCCAACGTCCTCATTCTACAAATGAAGAAGCTGAGGCCCAGACCGGGGAAGGGACCTGCCTGAGGTCACCCCAGCAGTGAGTGGCAGCTACAGATTAGGAGCCAGAAAGAGTCACCTCCTACTCAAGGAAAGTCTTGGCTCACTCAAAGACTGTCACTTGTCAGCCAGGGATCCCAGTGGGAAACCCCTTTCCATCGGGTAACAGAGGACGCATCAGCCCCAGCTATAGTCGGGGAGGGAATAGAAGATATTCCAATGGGAGTTTTTTGAGCATAACCCCAGGGTCTTTACAACCCACACCTCACATCCAGGGGTTCTTCCCTTGGTTGTCCTTGGCACTGGCCTCTGTGGGCTGGCACCCATCCTGCTACACTGCACCCATGTCACGGCTGCCTCCGCCAGCAGACTGCGGGCTTTTCAAACGCCATCTTCATAGTGCGAGCACCAGCCACGTAGCAGGAACTCAGTAAGTGCTTGTTTAATAAGTGAACAAGTGGATGGATGTGTTCATGTTTAGAAGGATGGATGGATGGATAAACAGACTAAGACTTTCCAAATGAAAAAGCTCTCAGTTCAGTGTTGTAGAAATTTCCCAGCAACTGGGAACAAAAGATGGACGTCTAAATCTGAGCTCACTGCTTGCCCGCCATACGACCTCCTACACGTCACCTGGCCCAGGTCTGGCACTCAGGTGACAGCGGTACTCACCATGTGCTAGTACCTATATTGAATTGCCTCCTCCAAAATTCACAACTAGCCAATGAAGCAGGCGCTATTGTTCCCATTTTAAGATGGAAAAACAAAGGTGCAACAAGGTTAAGAAATAGTAGTATAACTAACAGCCTGAAATTAAGGTATATTATGTGCTGCCTTGACATCTGGTGACATCAAGAAGGCCTCATATGGCCCAACTGCAAGTCCCTGCACCACCACTTTGCTCCCATGGACAAGATCTCCTAGCTAAACAGCCCTCCTTAGCAGGTGGGGCAGGTGAAATCTCTGCTTATCCCTGAATAGTGGGGTTCAGTTCTCTGCCAGCCCACAGAATTATTTAAACAAGCCAATTACATCCTCCTGCGGGAACCAGGAGCACTTCACCCTCTTGACACTACAAAGCCTGCACCCCATAGGCCCTCTTCATTCCCTCTGTTCCCAAGTGCAGCCTCTGTGTGGTCCTGTGTGGCATGAGTGATCTCCTCCCCCACCGTGAGTACATGTGACTAATAAACTGCTGTGGGTCTCAGCCGCCCTGTGTTGGGTGTTGTGTGTTTAGCCATGCCTATGACCCAAGGGTGGTAAGCTTCCCCTTATCAATGGGGCAAGGAGGAGGTGATCAAAACCAGAAATTTGCCCAAGATCACACAGCTAGTAAGCCAGTAAGCTGGGACTGGAACCCAGGCATCTGATGGCATAGCCTACAGTCTTTATTTTTGCGCTAAATTGCTCACAGTAAGCCTTCGATAATTACTATCCCACTAGTCTGGAAGCATCATAAGGTCAAAGGTAGCGTCTGGTTAATAACTCATTCCTAGCGAGTAGCTTAGCAGCTAGAGCATTAAAGCAAAGTTTTGTTGGGTGTGTAAACAGATAAATGAACTAACTTCACATTTCTGAACCCCAATTTTCTTTTTTCTTTTTTTTAATTATTATTTTTAACAAGCTCTCACTCTCTTGCCCGGGCTAGAGTGCAGTGGCACCAACATAGCTCACAGCAACCTCAAACTCCTGAGCTCAAACAATCCTCCTGCCTCATCATCCCGGGTAGCTGGGACTACAGGCACACGTCACCATGCCTGGTAATGAACCCTAGTTTTCTCATCACCATTTACCTTGCTTGAGACAGTTTACCAAAGAGGTTAAAATCATTAACTTTAGAACCAGATGAACTGGGTTTAAATCCTGGCTCCACTGATCGTATAACCTTGGACAAACTCCTTGACACTCTGTGATTCAGTTTTGCCATTATAAAATGAGGAAAAGAAGAGGACCTACCTCACTGGGCAGTCATAGGTCTAAATGAGTTAACATAGAGAACCACTCAATAGTGCTGGCTATTATTATTGCTTTACAGGGTCATTGGTGACTAACATGTTAGAATGCATATGTAGGAGACTCTAGGGGAATTGTGGAATGGGTGACTGGCCTTGGTGACGTCCCATCTCCCAACCCCTTGAGAGACACACTGCTGGCTGCGTGCCCAAAAACCACTCTGCTCCTTCCTCCTTCCTTCCTAACAGAGCCCCAATTTTGTTGAGGGATTAGCCTCTCCCACAGATGACTTAAACTAACATGGCCTCATCCCCAGCTAGGAACAGATTGTAGGTAGTCTAAGTCATTCGGGTCATTTTATTCTTTTGCCAGTGATTGGCATAGGAGTGGGCATGGGACCCCATTCTGCCCGATGAAAAATGAGGGGAGGTGTGCTGGGGGCTTCTGTGAAGTCTTCCTTTCTTCCCCTCCGGATGTCGCCGTGGCTGGATGAGCTCAATGGAACCTTAGCTGCCGTCTTGTACCAGCCTGAGAGCGACGAGAAGGCAGAGACGAAGATGAGCCAGAGTTGCGATGACCTCTGTCTGAGGCTCCTCCACCTCTGGACTTCTTATTTTGTGCTCGATAATACATTCACTCATTATTTAAGCCCATTTGGGTCCAGTTTCCTGGTGCTTGCAGACAAAGCCTCACAATTGATGTAATTTCTCTTATATTTGGCACCCTCACTCTCTTCCTATTGCAATCGATTGTTCTCAATTTCCCTCTCAATCTCTCATCGCATTTGAGTGTAGCTATTTTTTTTTTAATCTGTCCCTCTTTATGTCTAGACTTTAAACCTTGTGAGAGAAGAGAGGGTGTCTTCCCTCCCTAGATCAGTGCCTGAGACATGGAAGACACTCAGTAAATATTTCTTGAATAAATCTCCTAGTCCTTGAGCTGTTATGAGATAAGGCCAGATAAAATCGCTAACCCAGCAGTAGTTGATTTTGGATTGGAAATTCTAGATTTGTCTCAAAATACTTACTGAGTTTTATGAGATATCATTAAATACTATTATAAGGAAATGACATTGTCATATTTTGGATTTAACTTCCAATTTTGGCAACTTGAGTAATCTAGATAAATTCTTCCTCTAAGGGGAACTCAAAAACTGGAGTTCAAAATGCTTTCGAAAAATAAGCTTGAAAGTATGAGAAAGCTATTAAGGTAGTAAAAAAAATTACTGGGCTGAGATCTGAAAGCAGAAGGAAGCCCAAAGAAGTGAGCCTGAGCCTGGCATATGGGGCTGCTTTTGCCCTGGAGGCATTTGCAAATCTGAAAGATGAAACTGAGAGACTGGGAAACATTTTTGGCAATATTTGTGGGAAGGAGGAAAAATTGTGGTTCAAGGTCTGCCAAAGTGGGGATCATGGTGAACCCTTAACACTTTTTAACCCTAAAGGGAACTACCCTAAGAGTGACGGCGAACTGTCAGTAAACTAGACTTCGCATAGACTGTAACCCAGCTTCTGAACATCAGGGTACCCAAGAAAGTCTCAATCCTTATAATATTATTAACAGTTTTAACAGTATTAAGGTGACCTGAATGGCCTCAAGAACCTAGCAGAAGCAAATAATCCTCCTTAGAAGATAAAATTCAAGTTCTCAATTTATTTTTTACAATTTTCAAGTACAACGACTTGTGCACAAAGATAACCAATCACATGAGGAGACAACATATATGAGCATCAGAGGAAGTAACATGCAATAGAAACAGATCATAAGGACTCCAGTGTATCAGACTCAGACTTTAAAATAGTAATGTTTACTATGTTTGAGGAGATAAAAGAAAAGATTTAAAATTTTAACACAGAATTGTAAAGAACCAAGTAGGAATCTCAAACTAAAACATTAAATAATCAAAATTAAGAACTTAAAGAATGGGTTTTGACTCAACAAAAGAAAGATTTAATAAACTGAAAGATAGGGAAGAAGAAAATATCTAGAAGGAACCATAGGAAAGAAAAAGAGAAAAATGCAAGGAGAGAATAAGAGATATGAAGGATACAGTTCTAAAGTCTAACAAATGTTTAGTTGGAGTCCCAGTGGTAGAGGAGAGAGGAAATGGGATGGATACAATGTCTGAAGAGGTAATGACTGAAAATTTTTCAAAACTGATGACAGGTTTAAATCCACAAGTAAAAGAAGCCAAATTATTTATTTATTCTCAGAAGAATAAATAAAAATAAGCCTAACACATAGTAAACTTTCTCAAAGCCAAAATCAAAAAGAAAAATCTTAAAGGCAGCTATAGGAAAAAAAAAGACCTTTTACTTTCAAAGGAGCAGTGAGTAAACCAACAACTGACTTCTTAACAGAAACAACAAGAATCAGGAGACCATGGAAAGACAGTTTCAATGCGTCAATAATAATAATAATAATGCCAATCTAGAATTCTACACCAAGAGAAAATATCCATCAGGAATAAAAATGAGATAATGACATTCTCATACATACAAAAACTGAGACAATTTGACACTATAAAACCCAGTCCTGAAGGAAATGCTAAAGAGTATTCTTCTGGCAGAAAGAAAATGATCCCATACGGAAAGTGAGAGATACAGGAACAGCAACAAAAATGGCAAATATGTGGGTAAATCTAAATATTGGCTGGTTGCAAAAAATAATGCCTTGTGGTGTTTAAAATACCGATAAAATAAACAAAAGCAATTGTATCTGACTCAGGAGGGTAGCAACTGCAGCACAAATGTCCCGAGGCCCCTGCATCGTCTGAGAGGAGGATGAAAACACTTCTTAATATTGGAGTTTCATCAATCCAAGAGGCATGATAGAATCTCTAGGGCATCGTTAGGGAACAGCAAATGAGTGTATTGCTTCCAACCTTACAGAGAGGAAACAGAATAATCACAAATAATCTATTTAAAGGAAACAAACAAAGAAAAAGGAACATAAATAATGCAGGACAAATAGAAAATACTAAAATAGTATATTTAAACTTAAGTATACAGGTGATTAAATTAAATGTAAATGAACTCAGTGCTCCCATTAAAAAACAAGTTCAACAGATTGAATTTAAAAACAACTATTAATATATGTTGCTTGCATGAGACAGGTCTAAAGCACAAACATAGAAAAGTTGAAGGGAAAAGAATGGCAAATAATAGATAGTACATGCAAACACCAACCAAAAGAAAGGCAGTGAACCTGTGTTAATATCAGACAAAGCAGATGTTAAGGCAAACGGCCTTACTAAAGATAAAGACACTAATGATAATAAAAGGTTCAAGTCACTAAGAAAATATGACAATTCTAAATTTGTACATGCCTAATGACTTAGACTCAAAATCTATAAAGCAAATATTGACAGAACTACCAGGAGAGACACAATTCTACAGTCTTTATGGGAGATTTTTAAAATTTTTTTGTGTAAGCAAATAGCACTTAGTTTTGATGTGCCCAGCACTTTTCCAAACACTTTACATACGTCAGCTCATTTAATCCTCACAACTGTTGCATAAGGTAGTTATTCTCACTTACTAGGTGAGGATTCTGAAACACCAAGAACTTAAGCAACTTGCCCAAAGTCACCGAATTAAGTAAGCATCAGGGCTGAGATTTGAGACTAAGCATTCTGGCTCCAGAGTCTGTTGCTGAAATGCAGTGGGAGACATTAACCCTACTCTCTGAGTAACTGACAAAACGCACAGGCAGAAGGCAATACGCATGGGAAATTCGGGCATGGTCATTATTCTCTATTACGATAGCTCTCCTAAGTTTTATGGCACAATTATGCGCAGTAGTGGATTGCTGCAAGGTTGAAATGAGAGCACACGTTTACAAACTGCAAAATGCTACATGAATGTTAGTTCTATTGTTTGACTCTTGGTCTGCTATTTTTATTTTTTATTTTTAGGTGATTATGTAAGTTCGTAGCGTCCCCTGTTTTTGTTGTAATCCTTTCAGATCCCTGTTGCAAAAAAGACAGAGTATAAATAATTAATAAATTGTTTTTATACTACAGTTCACACAGTTAAGTATAACAAGCTTGTGTAAATAGAATCCGAATTTAATATATTAAAGGGTGACATATGATGACCCTTCAGCACTTTTTTCATCTCATATGGTGTGTAATTTAGGCTTTTGGATATCAATAGAGACTTGCTGAAGGACAGAATGGCCAGAGAGGGGCTGTGGGACCTTCTGCAAGCCACTGACCTCCCCATGCCCATTCTACACTGCCGCATCGCCTTCACAGGGCTTCAGGGAGGGTTACCGGAGAGACAATTGGGAAAGCCCTTTGAATTATAAACAGAACTAAACAAATGTCAGGCACTGTTAAGAATCTCAAATGATGCGGATAGCTCGAGCGGGCTGTTCTATGCTGTTTCATATGTTGTTAATAATAAAAGCTAACATTTATTGAGAGCCTGCCACGCGGCAGGAACTGCGCCAAGCCCTTTATAGGCTGCATTTCTTCGATTCCTCACAGCGACCCAAGAGCCAGAGTGGTCAAGGGTGCTGCAGCCAAATTGCCTGAGGCCATCTCGGGTTCTGCCATGCACCAGCAGAGCGTCCTTGAGCAAGTTAATGGTCCCTTTGGTGCCTCTATTTCCTCGTCTGTAAAATGAGAATAATAATAGCACCAACTTCATAGAGTTGTGATTTTTCAATGAGTTTATGTATGTCAAGAGCTTAGAACTGTGTCTGGCGCTTGGTAAATGCTCTGGAAGAGCTTGCTGTCTTATCATTTTATAGGTAGTGAAATAGCGGTAAGTAGCAAATCACCCCACTGTTGAGGGACCAGGCTGGGATTCTAACCTGGGTCTCTGTGACTTCAGAGCCCAAGTAGATTACTACACTCTGCCCAGCAACCCCATGAGCACCTCCAGGGGCCATCAGCCATTTGTAGTCAGTTTTGTGGCTGTGCGAAGACCAAAGAAAATGCTATTAATATCTCCATTTCGCTTGCAATAAACATCTAGACAATGCTTGATTTTTGGCCTTCACTAAGGAGGAAGTCTCAAGAGGTCTTAAGCCCAACACTTGCACCCACATTTCCCTCACTAATGCTCAGCAGAGAGAAAATGCTCACAGAAGCATGCGTTACCCAAACATCAGCTGAAACACCCACACTCACCATGCCTCCCCCTGCACAACCACTTGGCCTCTGCCCCCAGCTGCAAATTGCTTGGGAGATGTTTATTTCCAGGACATGCTTGGGGATGAGCAGCAGCAGCCGGAACGGTCTGGAATAACCTCCCCTGGCAGATCAGGAAGTTCATCCTCTTTGCAGAAATAAGTGTAGACAGGCGGTCTCCAAGCAGACACCCACTGGTGGCTGTACCAGCCTGGCAGGTGTTTGACCACAGGGACAAGGCTAGCCCCTCAGTCCTGTGGCAGAAGGGGACACTAAGGGATAGGACATCCTCTTTGCATTCTGGCCACTGGGTTTAGCAAGGCTGGCTGGAGGTGGGGATTAGATAGTAGGTTTCGTTACTGATCACGGTGTCACGAACGTTTTTGTGGTTTGTCTTGAGATGTGCTCTCCTATCATCTCATCTTTGACTTGCAAGATCAGTTATGCAACTTGTGATGCTCAGAAATCCCTGCATTCCCTTCCAGGCTGGGGACACCAGCCCAGAAGGCTAGGATCTGCTCTCAGCTAAACAGAGAAACAGAACTTGCTAATTTTCACCACCCTCTCAGCTGCCTTTCTAAGGAGCTGCTTTCTCCTGCTGGGCCCCCTGCTGCAGGAGGAATGGGGCTCCTGACCACACTGCCTGCTAGATCAGATGCTTTTCTCTGGCCTATTAAAGTTCTACTCTTTTCAGGGACCTTGGGGAAGAAAAGGATGTGATAAATAAGTTCACACGGTGAGTGAATGGCTGATATTAGTTTAATAGGCTAATCTGCTTCCCAAGGGCGATATTCTTCTTCAAAGAGTGTGCCCAGAGCCAGAAACTCGCAGGCAGGATTCCCAGCATTCCCAGATACCCAGGTGCTTGGACAGGACGGGGCGAGTCTGGAGGCATCGCCAGTGCTGCACCCGGAGCCCCTGGATTCAGATCCTGACTCTGCCGCTTCCCGGCTACGAAACTTGGGGCAAGTTGCTTCACCTCTCTAAAACCTTTGTTGGGTTCCCCTGGAAGTAGACACGGACGCAGGGTGTAAGTGTCAATAGTTTTTATGGGAACTGATCCCAGGAAGCACTGAGGACGAGGCAGGAAGCCGTACAGCAGCAGCAGTGAGCAGGTTCCTGCTGTGGGCACCTGGGGCACGGCACCCCTGGCACCCCTGGGACACTGTGGAAAACACCCCTAGAGCTGTCCCTTTGGTGCTCCCCTGCTAGCTCCCAGCAGTCATCGGGTGACACCTGTTCCTGTCAATTCCCTGGTGCTCCCAGCCAGCTGAGCGGGCGCCAGGGCCTTCAGTTACACCTTCAAGCTTGTAACGGGAGGCTGGAGGCTCCAGCGTTCACAGCAGCGGTGACTGCCTAGGGATTATATCAGAGTTTGGTCAGTGACTGCAATACCACCCATTCAGCGGGAATAGAAAGACCCACTGCACACCACGGGCTGGGTGGGGCCAAGGGGAGCACCCAGCACAGGGCCTGGCCCGCGGTTAGCACCTCGCGGTCAGCACTTCACCACTGCTGGTTGTGGTCCCGGTATTCGTGTTCTGGGGATGCTGAGGTCTTGCCAGATGGGAGTGCGTGGTTTGTTTTGCAGAAAGGCAGGAAAGAAAACAAGGAAGGCAGGCGTAGCCCCATTAATAGGGCCTTGACAGACATGGATTGGAGCCAGTGAGCAGCAGGGCTGTGGGGCGCAGGGCCCTGTGGGGAGCAGAGGGAACAGCACCTGCAGAGCCCAAGGTGGGAAAAAGATGCATCTTCATGGAAGCCCGAGTGATGCCCACGAAAGCACACAATGTCAAGGGGACATCATGTGATAGATGATCTGGGGGAGGTGGCACCTCCTCCACAGAACCTTCCTGAACTGGCAGAAGGGCCACAGACTTCTGTCCTTCTGGCTGGTTTGGACACAGACCTCCCCTCCCCTCCCCCATCTCATTGAAAAATCCCCGAAGGCTTCTCATTACTATCAAATAAAGGCCATACTCTTCACTATGGCATCAAAAATGCCCCACGGTGTGACCCCACATTATTTTGTCACTCTTATCTTTTTATCACCCCTCCTCCCCAAAAGACTAGGATTTACTTTTTTGGAATTCGATCTGCCCCAAGAAAAGAAAAGGATAAAAATGTAAAAGCTTTATCTGAGCCTTTTTACAGCCAAAGAGAGTCCTTCAGGGGCTGTGTCTCAGCATTTGAGACATGGCCACCATGACTCACAATGCTGAGGCGTCATCTGAAAGTAGAAGACAGAACCATGAGGAACCAACGCTGCTCTGGGAAATGATGGGAAATGGCGTCTTCAAAGTGTACAGGGTAATCCGGACATTTGAAGTTTACTTAGGGAATTGTTTCTCTTTTTGAACGTGGATTTGGATTGTGCTGGATCTGAAGATGTTACTGGTTGTTGGTGGCTGTGTGTGCACGCATGCATTCGCGTGTGAATGTGCATGCACATGTGTTCCCCCCACACCCAGAAAAGCCCGCAGAGAGGGGGCAAGTCTGTGCATCGCCACCTCTGCCAGTGGAGAGACGTAAGGGTGACCAGACTCAGACCAGAGAGGAGGCTCCAAAGGGCTAACTCAGGAGTCAAGAGAGGCGAGGAAAACTCCCTTTCCCCAAATACACCAGAGGGAGCTGACCCTTGAGGGGGCCGGAAACTGAAGCTTGGGTTGACTCTGTTCTCCCACTTCTGCCACCTCTGCCTGTTCTCCATTCCCTGGGCACAGCTTGAACATGCGCTCTGGTGTACAGACTCTGGTATGCTTGCAGTTTCCTCTACTTAAAATATTCACTTCGCCCCTAAAATCCTCCTGCCTCCAGGGCCCACTGAGATGTAACCTCCTTCTCTGGCCCTCCTTTGTGCTTCCCCAGCACTTTGCTCACTCTTCTATCTTAGCCCTTATCACAGTCCCATTTATCATCCTGCTTCAAAAAGCAATGACACTGAGGGGTTAGGAGCTCAGAATCCAGAATCAGGCAAGACCAGGTTCAAATCCTAGGTCTGCCTTTTGTGAGTTCTGGGACCTCTCCTCTCTGAGCCTCAAGTTCTTCCTCTGTAAAAGGCAGGTAGTAATCATACTGCTTTGTAGGATTGTCATGAAAATTAAAGGAAATGATATAAGGAAAGTGTCCAGCTCATTAAGTGGTCAATAAACAGGAGCAGTTGGTGATTGTTGTGCACACTTGCCTCCTCTCCTGGATTAGGAGCTTTGTCGGGAGTCAAGAACCACATCTGGCTTTTCACTCCATCCCCTGGGTGGTGCACAATAAATACATATAGAGAATGGTTCAGCTCCTGTTCCCTTGTCAAACCGCACCCTTGGCCCTGAACCCTACGCACTGCGGGAATTCCTTACTCGGCTCCACATCTCCTTCAGTGTCATGACTGCTTCTCGGGAGTCCTCGGAAAGCCCAGCCTTTCCGTGAGCACGACAGGAGACCCTAATGGTCATGGCTTACCCCAGACAGCTCAGGCCAGCCCAGGCCCAGGATGGAAGTCCCAAAGAACTCCTGGATGGCTCTGAGGATGAAAGGAAATGATGTGAGAGTTGCATTTAGCCCACAGTAATTCCTCAGTTGAAGTCTAGTCTTCATATTGTTGTCGTTGTGATGTTTGATTCTGATGTGGCTCTTCCAGTCTGGTCCAATGCCAAGGGTTTATCCCACAAAGCCCCATCACAAATGGTCTCTCCACTGAGATGTTGGCTGACACCTCTAGACTTTTAAGGCAATTTGTATTCTTTATACCCTTTCATATACTCTTTCTTCAAAGAGATGTTCCCTACCCATCGTGCGTGTCTGTTTGTGCTGTGGCCATACTCTTTCCCTTTGATATCTTTGCTGCAAATGCTGTACATACTTGTGGCTTGAGAAATGGAGATCACAAAATAACTTTCTGGATTCAGTATAGGTTGTATACAGGACTTGATCCTAATAAAAATACCAGTCACCGACCCTCAGGAACAGGATTAGGAAGAATGGCAGCATCCCCCCACTCCAGCATTTCCGATTGGACTTTGAAGTAGAACATGATAGGGCAAACACGTTGCTGGTGCAAACATTGCTCTTCAAAGTTAACCTGCTTCCCTCTGTTGGTGGGTATGAGACCTGGCATGACAAACAGAAACCAGGGGAAGCCCTCTAAGCCCACTCGTGCGTGACAAACGCAGTCACCACCCTCCATACACGATGTTGGCCCAGAACAGTGGTGCACATCATTCAAACAGCAGATAACAAAAGCAATCTTGTGGCTTTCTTTTCTACATTTTTTTGTTTGTTTTTGGCTTTGGAATTTATTATATCATTTTTTGGCAGAAGATATGCCTTCTCAGGAACTGTAAGTTTGCTTAAGTTTATCTTTTTTTAAAAAGTTTGCATTTTCTAAGCACAAACCAACTGAGGGCACAGGGAGGAAGCCAGACCCATGAGGGGGCCTGTGGGGGCAGGAAGGAGCTGGAAGCCAGGGATGCCCCAAGGCAGAGCCCCCGCGCTGATAGGAAAGCGACTGCATTGGAGGCAACTTGGAGCAGAGAAGGGTGGAGAGAAGCAACAGAGGGTGGAAGAGAGAGATACCTGGAGGGGAGCTGGGGGAGTGCTGGAGAAGAAAATTGGAGAAAGTGAGGCAGAGGGCCTAAGATAGAGATGGGGGACCAGTCTGTCCCAGTTTGCCAGAGATTGTATCCCAGTGCAATCACCCTGGAACACCTCCCAGTCCCAGGCACACTGGGGCAGTTGAGCACCCCAGGTCAGAAAGGTGAAAATGCAGACAAAGTAGAAGTAGCCACCTCTCCAAAGTGAATGCAGGTCGGGCCACCCCAAGTCCTTTTCTGGAAGAAGAGTGCATTGATCCTGGCTGAGCCCAGGCCTCGGAGATCAGTGCCCGCACCACTGCTAGATTCCTTCAGAGAGTATGGCCTCTCCCCCACTTTTTCTTCCTAGATAAGCCAGGTCAGACTGCAAGCTTGGGAACCAGAAGAGCCACCCATGAGACCTCTCTCTGGGCTGACCACACTCCTGCAGGCCTGGCCTGAAATCCCTGCTTCCTCTACTCAGCTGAGATGTGGTGACAAGTTCCGAATCTGTGTCAGAAGACCTGGTTCCAATCCCAGTTCTGCCGTGTAGGTGCTGTGGGATCTTGGGTGAATCTATTACTGCTTTGAGCTTAGATTTGTAAGCAGACTTGGGAACCGTGGATTTGTCTGTCCAGTATAGCTTGCCATCCCCCTTTTCTCCGGTCCCTTTAGGGAGCTCCTCTCCTGCAACTGTAGTCTTGGGGGGGCCATCAGTCACAGTGTCCTTTTCTTCCCAGCTCCTCAGGGCTGGGTGTGTGTCCCCGACTGGGCCCATCATAGTACCACATCCTCTGGATACTAGGATTTGTTCCAGGGTGGGCAGAACGAAAGCCCTGAACTTTTCTGCTGAATCTAGGAGGCGAGGCTGTCTCTGTCCCTTTAGAAGCCATAAAATATAAGCTGGGGTCTGCTAAACATGCACAGGAGCCCTGTCTACTGCAGGAAAAGAGAACAGAGCAAAGGTAAAGCAAGAGAAGACAGAGAGAAAGCAGTAACATTGATTTGAGACTCTTTTTTTTTTTTTTTTGTGGGGGGTGGACAGAGTCTTGCTCTGTTGCCAGGGCTAGAGTGCCATGGTGTCAGCCTAGCTCACAGCAACCTCAAACTCCTGGGCTCAAGTGATCCTCCTGCCTCAGTCTCCCAAGTAGCTGGGACTACAGGCATGCGCCACCACACCTGGCTAATTTCTTTTTATTTTTAGTAGAGACGAAGTCTCACTCTTGCTGAGGCTGGTCTCGAACTGCTGACCTCAAACGATCCTCCTGCCTCAGCCTCCCAGAGTGCTAGAGTTATAGGCGTGAGCCACCGCGCCCAGCCAATTTGAGACTCTTGATCCAGCCATCTCTGCAGCCAGTACACGTTTGTACTTCCTGGTCACATGAGCTTGTACATTCTCTTTTCTGCTTCAGTCAGTTTGTGTTGAGTTTCTGTCACTCGCAACTGAAAGAATCCTCACCAATTCTTCTTTATCTATAAAAAAATAAATATAATTTCTTACAAGACTATTGTGAGGATTAAGTGAGATCAAGGGTGTGAAACGTATATCAAAAATAGTAAAACACTATATACACACTCAGACATTGTCGGTGGGAATGCGAAATGATGCAGCAACCATGGGAAACAGTTTGGCAGTTCCTCAAATGATCAAACATAAAATTACTATATGACCCAGTGACTCTACTCCTAGGTATATACCCAGGACAACTGAAAACACATGTGCACACAAAAACCTGTACACAAATGTTCATAGCAGCGTTATTCATAATAGCCCAAAGTGGAAACACCCAAACAGGCGTCACTTGATGAATGGATAAACAAAATGTGGCCCGTCCATGCGATGGGATGCTGTCAGGCGAGACAAAGTCATGAAGTGCTGATACATGTTATAACACGGATAAGCCTTGGGAACATCATGCTAAGTGAAAGAAGCCAGCCTCAAAATGTCATGTGCTGTATGATTCCATTTACACTAAGTGGCCAAAAGAGGTAAATCCATAAAGACAAAAAATAGATGAGTGGTTGCCAGGGGCTGGGGTGAGGGAATGGGGGTGGCTGCTCATGGTTATGGGGTTTCTTTTTGGGTGATGAAAATGTTATGAAAGGAGTGGTAATAGTTACACAACCTTGTGAATATACTAAAAACTAGTGAATCATATAGTTTGTTTTATGACCTATGATGAAAAATTACAAATAAATGAAGAAAACCACTATGTACCTGTAAAGGATTATTATTATTATTCAGCTCAAAGCCCATCTCTAATAAAGCCCTTCATCCAATTCTCTGGGCTTCCCTAGCCTTAGAATCTGGACTGTACATTTGTCACTCGTATGCCGCTGCCTTCTGTGATTTACAGAATGTTTAATAATGATTAAATCAGAAATGATTTTAAATAAGTTATAAATAATAGATTATGATTACGTAAATAAATCTGCAGTTATGTCTTGTCTTCTCCCGTGCGGGCTTCTCCTCCTGTGCGCTCCTGCAGAACACAGGGCACACAGTAGGTGCTCAAGCATGGGCTGAAAGGACAAATGAGGGCAACCTCTCTCCCCACCCTCCCACATTGCACAAAAGCACACAAACTGATCTTCAGAACCCCCAGGCCCCTGATGAGAACGATGAAGTTCATGAATGGCAGAATTGTTACCAGCAAGCCCAGCGGCCACACAGCCGCCACAGAGCACCCGTTCAGCAAGCAGCTCAGTGTGCAGACCACCCACACACCAGAGGGGCCTGGGGTGCCCACCGGAACCCCCTGATCCTGGGGAATTGGCATTCTTCACAAGTGCCCCAGGTAATCCCTACACACCTGGAGACTGAGACCCACTAGGGAGAGCTTGCATGCATGCAAGGCGGGGAAGCAGATTGCAGCCCATTAGAGAGCGGTTATTAGTTGGGGTGCTCTAGGTTCAAAGTGTCCTGATTCAACTTGCTCAGTCAATAATGGGGACTCACTAGTCACATAACTGGAAAGTCCTGAGGGGGAGTGGGTTTAAGGGGTGGCTTCTTTCAGGGGCTCAACAAGCTCCTCCTGGAACTGATGTCTCCATTCTGTCATCCAGAGTCTGCCTCACTCCAAGGCCGGACGCCCCCCGCTTTCCCACCTTGACCCCTGTCAACTTCTAAGCCTACAAAATTCCTTGTCCCAGCTTGGGAGAGGCGGCAAGTGTAGGAGAGAGGAAGGGAGAGAGTTAGTTCATTCATTCGTTCGTTCTAGGAGCTCTTTTAGAAAATCAAGAAAGCTTGTTTCCCAGAAAACCTTTTTCCTTTGGCATATTGCCTTTTCTTAAACTGTGGCCTGGGGATGGCAACACACTGACTCGTTTTAGCCTAAACCACATGCTTCCCTAGACACACACACACACACACACACACACACACGGGATGGAATCAGCTTCCCCCAGTCTTCGGCTGAGTCAGAGAAGTGAAGATATTGAGGCAGAAACCAGGGCAGCTATGTTGGGAGGCAAACACAATGCCCACTGCGATATGCACGTGACCGTGGGCCTTCTCAAAACCCAGCTCAGCCTCAGGGACCCTGTCTGAATGTCACCTCCCTTTCCAATACCTCCCGGACAGAAAACTCCACCCTCTGTGCCCCCACATGCCACCTGCACTCAGCCACCCAGCCACCCACCTACTTTGTTCCTGGGTACTGGGGGCTGAGGACTCAGCTGTGAACCAGAGATTTCTACCCTAATGGTGTTTTTCAGTCTGGACAGGGAGAGAAAAGTTGATCAAATGCTCACATCAATTGATATCTAGTTTCTCTGCTAAGTACAATGAAGAAAAGATGAGGGGGGGCGGTATGAGCTGGTACCTGGGGACCTGACCTGGTGGGGCAGGGGGCAGGGAGTGAAGGAAGGCTTTTCTGAGACAGTGAGGGGATCCTCTGCTCTAGCTTTGCCCGCTCTCTGGCCACCCTACCCTCTGCCTCAGCTCTCCCCGGTGCTGGAAAGGGCAGCCTCCGCACCCACGGGTTGCAATCCAGCCCTGACTTAAAGCTCTTGCAATAAATGTGCATTGAATTTAACTGTCAGTGATTGGAGGGGCTGGGAAGGAAGGTGGCTGGATTCCAAAGAGCTTCAATGTTACCTTAAAAAGTGGGTGCACGTTCCCCTGGGTACTTTGGAGGTGGGGGGAAGTGGAGGTGAAGGGTCAGAAACAGCACTGTGTGTGGCCTTTACATTTCAAGCCTCGGGGTTCGGGGACACAGGGGTGTGTCTCGGCATGGACCCTTGAAAGACATCCACTCCACTTGGCAGAAGGAGACAGGCTGTACCTGCCTCACCTTGGGTACACCTCCGAGCTTTGTGAAGCTCTTTTCTTCGGGAGATGGAACTATGCACCACTGACCCTGAACTGCCCCTGAATTTGGTGTTGGTGGTGGGGAGGAAGGTGCTACACTGTGAGGTGGTTCCCAGGAGCGGGTTTTCACCTAAGGCCGAGGAGGGCAGGGGGAGAAGGAGAGATGCAGAGGCACGTGGAGACCACAGCAGTCGCCTGCCCAGGTGGCAGAGGGGCCGAGACTGGAGTGGAGCCGAGCGCAGTGGTGTCCGGGCGCCCCTCCCCGCGGCTCGAGCCCTCCCACTTCCTCCGAACGAGCCGGGCTGTCAGGGAGCCGGGCGCCGCGCGCAGTGCAGGCTCGAGGCGCCACGCCGAGGAGGCTGCCGCTCTGGCTCGCCGCCCCCGCCGCTCCGCACCGGACCCCGCCGCCGCGCCGCGGGCCATGGACCTGCCCAGGGGCCTCGTGGTGGCCTGGGCGCTCAGCCTGTGGCCAGGTATGTGCTGTTTTGTCTCCCCTCGCCTCTCGGAGCCCCTCGCTGGGCCCCGGGGGCCTCGGGTCCAGCTGCCAGGAGCGGACACGTCGCGCCTCCTGGGGTCGGACCTTGGCTGCTCTTGGGGACGCAAGTCTCCGGAGGACAGCTGCAGTCTAGCGGCTCTGCCAAGCTCCGCAAAAGAGGGAGGCGCGCGGAGGTACTTAGAGCCCGGAGTGTTTGGGAAGTTGGAGAGGCTTGAGTTGAAAGCGGCGAGGGCTGGCAGCCCCACTGGGCGCTCTGGGTGCCTCCGAGGGCCACGCCGGGGTTCCGCGCCGCCACCGGGTACTCGGGTGTCCCAGGAGCCGGGAGGGTGCGCGACCCCGGCTGGGGAGGGAACCGGACTGGGCGAGCAGCGTGCCTCGGCTGCCTCCTGCCTGGCGCGGGGGAGCATCTCGAAGTTTGGAGTCCGGGCACGGCGGCTCTGGAGGGCAGGGAAGGCTGCCCAGAGTCTCTCCGGCCACAGACGGAGAGAAGCCCGGGGGCGATCGGCTCCTAGGCTGTGGCTAGTCCTCCTAGGCCAGGCCAGAGGCAGCAGGACGGAGGCCCGCAGTCCAGGACCCCCGGAAACGTTACCTGACACCCGACGTAGGGACGGGGCATCGCCCTCCCCCCAACCCGCGTTTGGAATTATGCAATTATTCAATAATCCGGGGAAAGACACTGTGGCCCAGACGCGCGCCGCCTAATGCATTCCAGGTGTCAGGGCGCTGCGGGAGCCTCCGGCCAGAGAGGCGTGAGCCCGGGAACGAGAGGCCAGCCCTGGGCTCTCAGCACTAGGGTACCGGGGTCCGGCCAGACCATCCACGCGGGGGCGGCCGCCAGCGGTGCTCTTCTGCGCCAGGCAAAGCTTTCAGGGCCCCTCTTCCCAAGGCCGAGGTCTCAGCGCCTCTGGACTGGCCTGATGTGGACGCCCGACCTTGCCTTCTCTTCTGCATGGACTCCAGGCCCGAGCTGGGGCCAGTTGTGGGGGTCAGATGCGGTGGTAGCCGGAGAGGTGCCCTCAGGGACCACAGGTGGAGACTCCCCAGACCGCAGTCGCTCGCCCTAGTCCCTGGGTACTGCGAGAAACAAGTGCACCCTCCTGTCACTCTATGGCAGAGCTTCTGGCAGAGCCTGTACTTGAACTTGAACGGTGCCTCTGACTGCTGGGGCTCAGCTCAGATCGTGGAGTCACGGTTTTGAAACACTGATGCATTATGTTGTGGGGGTTTGGGGAAGAGGGCAGGGGAAGAACTGCCAGCAGGCCAGCGGACACCTAGAAACCAGCTGCAGGAGGAAGCAAAACCCACTCTAGATGCATTTAGACAGGAGGGGAGACTACTCCAGAAACTATCCTCCAATCGCCAGGAAATGTAGCCACAGGAAAAGAGAGACACTCCTGTGTGACTCCAGATAGGTGGCTCCATCAGAACTTGAGATGCAGTGGCTGCCTTAGGAGCTGGGGACAGTCTGGACCTCAGAAAGCAAAGAGCAAAGACGGGCTTTGGTATCAGACCTGGTTCCAGTTCCGGCTCTGTAGCCCACTAGCTGTATAGCCTCGGACAGGTTTTGCACCCGCTCCAACAGGTTTCCTCCTGTGAAGAATAGAGGTACACATTCTGAGTTTGTAAAGTCATCTGGATGATTAAGTGAGGCACTGTAAGAAAAGCCCTTAACACAGGGCTTGGTGCACAGTCGGCTTAATCCATGGCTGTTAATGCAGTTGCTAAGGGGGGTAGGGTAGGGTGGTGAAGGATGAGGATGTTAAAGGCCCTCTGAAGACACAGGATTTGTGACTCAGAGCTCTGTTTATATGGAGAAAACCACTCCTGAGTTACGTCTGGTCAGTTTGGGTTCTTGAAATATGGGATTCATTAAACATATCAATCAATGCTGGAACAACGACATCTGCTTGCAAGGAGCTGGGGGTGGGGCTGAAGCATGTGTGCGATCTGGGCCCTGCTGGTAACTGAGGACAGGGAAGACTGGGGAAGCTAAACGGAGACACTAGAGAGTGAGTGGCGTGGGGAAATCAAGGGCTGAGTGTTCAGACAAGACAAGTTCAGTTTCAGTAGATAAACAAGGAAGGCTTCCTGGAGGAGATACATCATTTGGACTTGGCCCTGAAGGAATCTGTAGAGTGTGCATGGGGCTAAAAGTAGGAATGTTTGTGTTTTTGAGTGTTATTTCCTGAGACTAGTTAAAGAAGAAAAAGGTGAATATTTTAAAACTACTCTGATGCGTCTAGACTCAAGATTGGAAAGGTCTCAGGGGTCATTGGGTCCATTCCCCTGGCTCCAGGACAGGATCAATGTTGGTATCTCATCTGTGCACCATATAGATTCAGTGTGCAGACTACCAGGAAGCTTGCCTACTGGTGATGGCAGTTTGGCTGGGCAGGGGACCAGTCAAAGTCCAAGTTGGAAGTGAGTCCTCATTAAGGATATTATCAGTTCAGAGCCTCTACCTTTCTGGAGCAATGGCTGCAGGCTGAACAGCGTGACAGGGTAGACAAAACTGTCAAGAAAGCCTGAAAGAAAAAAAAAAGAAGTAAACAAATCCAAAGAATTTTATGGTCTGACATTCAGAGAGTAGATCCATTGGCCAGAACTTTACAATCATATCTGTAGCAAAGATGATGAATCTTTAAAAGCACAATCTTTACTCAGCACCTGTTATCTGCCAGGCTCCATAAATACACAAAGCAAGACCAGACACAGTTCAGGGGTAAGGCCCTGAAGTCTCACTGCCTGGGATTGGTCTGGGCTCTGCAACTGACTACATGACTCTGTGCCTCAGTTTCCTGACCTACAAAGTGGGGATAATAATAGAATTTATAGAGTTATCACAAAGATTAAATGAACAAATGTACATAAAGTTCTTGGAAAGTGCCAAGCATATAATAAGCACTCAAGGAGGCTGTCTTTCTTCTCCAACATTGTCATCATCATCATCATCTGTGCTCAAGGTACCAATCATTCAGTAAGAATCTAACTATTCATAGAGATGTAACTTTCAAACTCAAGTTCATAAAAGAAGTCTAGAGGAACTCTATCGGAGGCTCAGAGGAGATAACAAGTATCAGGACTCTAAATAAAGGGAGACTTTACTAGGCCCTCTCCCCCAAAACGTGGCCCAAAGTCTTGATTGTAATGGAAACTCAGGGATTTTTTTTTATGCCATCGAGGCTGCCTTGAAGACAGTGTGATCTCAGTGTGGGTGTGTTGTGGTGTTGGAGAATAGAAGGACCTTACCACTCAGCATGGCCTTTGTGCGTCCATGTGGGTGGGGTCTCATTCAACAGGAAAACCTTGTGTGGATAAAGCACAGTGCTAGACTAGAAAGGTCCAACCCCTGCTCCCCGGCTTGGGAGAGCAGGAAGGAGGTGAAGTTTGTCACCTTGCCTCCCCATTGCCCACCTTGCTGGGAGCCTCTCAGCCACGCCCCTCAGCTGCCCCCAGCTGTGCAGCTTCTGGACCCCTCTGTGTGACAAGCAGGCCCTGGGGTAGAGTCCCTCTTTCTCCTCACTCTCCAGGCCGCCTCCCTGCCCGACAGCGGACTTCCCTGAGATGGGATCGTTCCCAGCCCAGAACTCAGACAGTATCTCACCTTCATCTTGTCCTCTCTGAAACTCTTTTTCTCCCCTCCTGTAGTGGGAGCTTCCTCCTCCTTCTCCCACCAGCAGGAAACTTCCCTTCCATCCTCCCCTCCCTCTGAGCCTCTCCCCACCCCCACCCCCATTGCTGGGGACAAAAATATGTTCTGAGCTGGTCTGGCTTGGCTTTTGCTATATAGAAGGGAGTTTGGGGAATTTTAAAAGCCCTTTCTTTCCTCTCCATAATGCCTGACTTTGGGCATTATTGTCACATCATAGGCTTCAAGATCTTACTTTGGGAGTCAAAGTTCAACGTTGTTCTAAGATCCACCAGTAAACCTCCCCAGGCAGTGATGGGCTCTGGCTGTCCGAAAGGGTCAGCTACAAACCAAGCTTTTAAAATGCTCTAATACATTTCAAAAATAGTATCTCTGCTGTTTCTTATCACTTAAGTCCCCTTCCCCACCCACCCCCAACCCGCCAACCATGGGCCACCACCAAGGACTCAGAACCATTTGAAACTATTTTCCCCAAGCTATTATGAGCTCCCAAGACACCCACACCTCTCAGCATGGAGTGCTTGCTCTGAGGGGCTGTGGACTGGGGAGGGGGGGGGACCATTCCCAATCCCTTTATGTGCATCCTAACTATGCAAATTCTTAGTTGAATGCCCAGAAGTTTATTACCAGTGAGGGAAGACGGGCAGGAGGGAGACTGGAGTTGATCATCTTGTAAAGCAAAAATAAATGAGCTCCAAAAACTTCCATGGAGGGTTTTCATACTGTGTACATAAGACCTGAGTCACAAGATGTGTGAAATCCCACCTGGAGAGAAAAGCCAGTGCCCTTCCTGCTATCTCTCAGTTCCTGCTTCGTTTGCTGAGACACTCGCCAGACAGCGGTAAGGATCAGCATGTGCTTGGGCTTGGGACCCAGCCCGCCTGGATTCAGATTCTTTCTAATTGGGTGACTGCAAATGAGCCCCCAGGCCTCATTTTTCTCAACTGTAAAATGGGCAGAATAACAACTTCACAAGCCGCTACTGTAGTTAAATGATCCATGTGGGATTCATTCATGTCAAGTGCTCGGAGCAGTGTCTGGCACCCAGGGAGCCTTCGGTTAACAGGAGCAGTTGTTCTTCTTCCCGTCAGTTATTATTTGATTTATGCCAAGCACTTTCTCACATCCAGCTAGGCCTCGCTACAGCTGGATGAAGTCACTACTGCAATCACCAGGTTACACCTGAGGAGGTAAATGGCTCGACCTGTCAGCAGAGTAAGAGGCATTGCCACGATCTGTCTGACCCCAAAACCCCTGCTCTTAATCCACACACCATACCCTCTTTGGGGAATGGGCCTTGAGGACAGAGCAGGACAAGAAGACGCCCTTGCGAAGGAGCTGTCTGTAGGGGAATGGGCCACCTCACGGGGCACTGGCTCAGGGCAGGTGGCTCCTCCGGTAGACTCAGCTGGACAGTGATGACGCCAGTAAGGTGCCAGCTTGGTGAGAAGTGGTCCTCACGTGGCGCCTCACTATTGAGAGCTTCTCCCCCCCATGTCCCCACACTCCCTGCCACCCCCTGGCTCAGGCCGACAGGGCCCTCCCACCTGTCCCCAAGGGCTCCCACTCCAGCCCATCCTGGGGCCAAGGTCTGCCAATCCTCTCCACCCTGCCCCGCCTGCTCCCTTCCCCTAACCAGACCTTCTCGGAGCTTCAGGCCTAATGAGTTAATTCATGCTAAACAGCACCGATGAGCGATGGCAACTTGATGTGTCCCACCCAGAGGGATTTCCGTGTTAACTGGGCTGTGCCTTGAGCCAAAGGAATAAAGCGCTAGCGGTGGGACTTGGGTCACCAGTGCCAGCCAGCAGAGGAAACAGGTGGGGCAGGGGCCGTGCCTGGTGTGCTCCAACCGCTCGGCCCCCTGCTCCATCACATCAGAGGCGCCTGCGCCAGCCTCTGTGGATGATGGCAGCCTCGTCCTATAACGTGGAAGAACCCAGCCTGTGGCTTGGGTGATGCCACTCTAAAGTGGGCAGAGGTTTTTCCACGTGGCATGTGGGGTGAGTTAGGCAAGTTGCTGTAGCAACGCACTCTGGGATTGCAAACAGGATGACACAGAGAAGGGGTTCCTGCACTCACAGCTGGGGCTGACGGCTTTCTTCCCCCGGCAGCATCACTCGGCTGGGCCAGACTAGCAGAAATCCTAACTCTGCAGATTTCCAGGGCCTGTTTCTTTCCTATAGATCAGAGGACGGGGCCTCAGGAAGGCCACGGGAAAATCATGAAATGGGCAAAGGGGTACAACTCCTAACAGTCTGCAAAGAGTGCTCCCGTATGTTCCTTCTATCAGTCAAGATAGGCCAGATGTGGCCAGAGATCCTGCTGAGGCTGATGTACCCATTAGACGGATAGGGAAACTGAGGCTCTTAAAGGTTGAGTGATTTCCTGTGATTTCCCAAGGTTATATGGGGACTCAGGGCTGGGTCTTCTGACCAAGGTTGAGGTTAGGAACTTAATTTGCTACAGGCAGCAGGGGAACTTAAGGAGTATGTAATGCTTCAGCCAAAGAAATGAAGTTCTAATGGTGGATTTTCTACATCATTGGCAGGTAGATAGTACAAGGTCATTTAAATCATTCTCTGTAGACCTCTGGGGGTGTCCCCAGTCCCCACCATCCTTCTCCTCAGCCTGGCCCACTCCAGGCCCTTGCCCCGTCCTCCTCCAGGAAGAAGGCCACGAAGCCATCTCATTTTCTCTCCTTCCCCTGGACTTGCTCTTTCCCTAGAGCGCATAGCCCCTTGTATTCAGTGACAGTGGTAATCATAAAGTCCCATGAATAATCTGTAGACAGAGCTCCTCTCTGAACTGATTCCCACCACTCACGACACATGCAGCCAGTACATGATCTGTGAGGCCCACAAGACGAAAATGTGACGTCCCATGTGTAAAAATTTCAGGATGGCCACGGCAGGGCATTAGCCCAAGCGAAGATCCTTCTGAACGCGGGGCTCTCGGCCGCCGCACTGGTCAAGTGCCCGTGGAGCCAGCCTGCTCGCGTGGCTCTCCTGCAGCCTGACATTGGCAAGGAAGATGCCGTGATCCCACTTACAGGGGAAGGACGGAGTGGCTTGTCCATTTCACCAGCATGTCCTGAGCCCCACTAAGCTCCAGACATCTCCGTGTTCTGGAAATTCCAGAAAGATAAGCCACAGTCTCTGCCTCAAGGAACAGGGGCTGGGCACCCACAGATCCCACAGACTGCAGGGCGCATGCGCAGGGATGCCGGCCATGGAGGGCAGGGGAGTCCATGGAGCAGTCCCAAAGGTGCGCGGCCAGGGCCGGGAGCCCATTGTTAAGCCATGGAATTCAGAGGATGCTTCTGTCTCCAGTTGCTTCCCCAGGACTCCTTTGAGAGCCTTTTGGGGGACACCTCTGAGCACTGGACACCGGCTCTAAAGTGTCCACCTTGACAAATTTGAGAAGCTAGGACTTAGAGTACTGGCCTTTCTGTAGCCCCAGGTATTTGTAGTGGCAGGGTCGTGCTGGGCTGTCACTTCTAAATGAGGGGTGACTCCTTTCCACCTGCCCACTCCAGCCTCCCCTCTTGTTCTGTCACCGCATTACAGATGATCAGTGCTAGGAGGGACAGGAGGGACCAGCTAATCCAGTGGTCCTCAATCCTGGGTGAGCATGAGAACGAAGATGTAAAACAAGACCTTTTCCCAGACCCCACCCCCAGAACACATCGTCACTCTCCACGGTGGGGCCACCAGTGGCATTTTTTAAAAACTCCCCAATAACTCTAATGGGCAGTGAAGATCGACAGCCCTGGTGCAATCCAAACCCAATCCCAATCCGGCAGGAGGGAAGACGCTGTCGGGGAAGGGAAATGACTTGCTCAGGGTCGTACCACACGGCAGCCGTAAAGCTGAGATTTAACCAGCTCTCTTGACCCTGGGCTCTTCTGGAACTGCTCCAGCCTGAAGTTCCACGGACTCACAGCCACTCGGGCTGGACGCAACACGAGTCCGAGTTTGAGAAGCTGAACGCAAGGTGGAATTTAGGATAGGGAGTTATTCATTGGTGGCACCTTCTGTGTCCCCCACGAGGCCATCAGCCACTTGATCACTGCGTGGCCCCAAGCAGAAAAACCAAAGAGGAGCTGCAGAAAGACTGAGTTGGCCGAAGATCCCAGTGAGAGCTGCCCACAGACAGAGCGACCAGCACCCAGCGCAGGCGGGTAGGGGCATCCGGCAGGGCTGGGGCGAACCCGTGAGGGTCATTCCAACCGTGTGCCGTGGGGCCTACTGACGCTGTCGTGAGTGTTCAGGTGGAGGAAGCGCCTGCCTCTGGGAGAAAGGGGAGCTGGCCGGGGGGCAGAGCAGAAGGGCCCCTGGGGCCGCCCTGAGAGCCCAGCCCAAACTCAGGCTTCGTTGTCCCTCTTACCCCCATCCAGCCAGACCTTTCTCAACAGCGGCTAAAGTGAGGCTGAAACACAAATGGAGTTGTGCCTCACTCCCCTCCTTAAACCATCAATGGCTCCCTACTACCTTTAGGCTGAGTCCAGACTCTTTCAGCATTAACCAGACCCGGAGTGTCTGGCCCAGGCTTGCGCTCAGGACTCGCCTCTAGCAGGACCACACGCAGGGACTCTGCACACCCCCCAGCTCCCCCAGCGAGACTGAGCTCCTCTTAGTTTCTCAAACACTCGGAGCTCTTCCCCCTGGCTTCCACTCACATGGTTGCTGCATCTGATTCTCCCCTCCCCCTCCATTTGCCTGGCTGCCCCCCACGGAGTCTTCAGGGCTCCACCTGGGCACCGCTTCCTCCTAAAAACCTCACCTGGTCCCCTAGCCAGAGCTTGAGGCCCCATTGTGTGGTCTCCAGGTATCATGTGCTCCCCCAACCACACAGCATTCCAACTGCGGGACACCCCCCTGCACTGGGAGCACTGAGAGCAGGAATAACCGCATCTCCCATCAACCCCGTGTCCTCAGCTCCCGCACAGGGCCTGACATAGCAGGTGCTCAGTTAATAGGTGTTGAATGAATGAAAGAACTGTCCAAGTAACAGAAATTTAAGGTTAGGGTATGTGTCTTATATTTCTTCGCCCATGAACCCCGGGAGGTCCTAACACAGCAGGCAGTATGAGCCAGGCCCTGTGAGGTGCCCTGGGGGATAGAAGCTGAAGAGAGGTGAGTCTGGTTTAGCAGGAGAGAGGAGATTTTTGGAGAAACAGCTACAATACAAAGGAGGAGGTAATGACTATGAGAGAGTCAGATAAAGGCCTCTGGGGTTGGAGGGGTGGGAGAGAGGTTATTTGTGAATGCAGGAAGGACCGGCTCTGGCAGCAAGGGGGTGGGTAGAGAGTCCGTCTGGGCAGACTGCCTGATGTTTGGTCGGCAAGATGCTGGAGTACGTTTCGCGCTGGTTGCAGCAAGAATGAAGCAGCGGGCTGAGGCCACTGAGGGGGATCTGAGTGCCAACTGAGGCGTTTGGATTTGAGTGACATGTTCTAATCGGTGTTTGGAGGCACTCCCTCAGAGGGTGGGGGAAGGTCCATGCAGACAGGACGACAACCGGGAGCAGGTGGAAGGATAGGCGGCTACTGTGGGACGAGGCAGGGTGACACCAGAGCTGAAGTGAGGTGGTCCCATGAAAGAGCAATGAGCCTGTGGGGGATAGAATCTAACAGGGCCCGGTCACCAGAGAAGGAAAGGTGTCTGGGAGGCCAAAGGGCAGTGCCACCACCCTGAGGAGAGGTGCGGGAGGATGAGAGGCTTGAAGAGGGGAAGCTGAGTCAGCCGGACTGTCGACTTTGTGGTGCTCGTGGGCAGTTGGAGGTGGCCCTCCGGCAGCGGGGACTGTTGGCCGGGAGCTGTCACGCAGACGTGCCTCAGTGGAGCGCCCTGCTCCTCCACCCCTTTCCAGGCCCCAGAGCAGTGATTCATGCCCCAGACTTAAAGAGAACTCAGATTCTGGTTTTAAAAGACTTTCAGAGCAGAGGAAACCAACGCGAGGGCCAGGCCAGACCACAAGCCAAACATGGCTGCGGAATGTGCTTGCTGCTGCGGGCGAGGCCAGCAGGGGCTCGGCGAGGGGCGCCCGTCCCGAGTGTGTCCAAGTCGCCACTTCGGTTGGTTGGCGGGCGCTGCTCCCTTCTCCCTTTCCTGCGCGGGTCTGCCGCGTTCCAGCGTGAGTGAAACCAGCCCCTTCACCCCCACCCGCCCCGCTGGTCCCCCCTCATCTTGCCCCCTCTCCTCAGCCCAAGGGACTGAAACCAGGAGGCAGGCAGAGGAGGGGGGAACCATGGGGGACCCCAGAAAAGCTCCCATAGCTTGTGGCCACAGCCACCTAACTGGTCTCCTTGCGTCTGCCCTTGTCCCTTAAGGCTCCTCCACCCAGCAGCCAGAGGGAGGCAGCCGGAATGTAGGTCAAATCATGTCACCTCCCTGCTCTGCTCCAAACCCTCCAGGGCTCCCCTCGTCACTCTGACTAAGAGGCCCCAGTGATCTGGCTCCCCTGCCTTCCTGACCTCATCACCCCCGCTCCCGCCTGGCCCCCCCACTTGCCCGCCCGCCCACACCCTGGGCCTCTGCAGCCCTTCAAACGCACCAGGCACCTGGGGCCTGGCACCGGCTGCGCTCAGCCCAGGGAGCCCCTCCGGCCTCCTGCCGGCCTCCACCCCAGCATCCCCTCCCACCGAGGCCCGCCCTCCACTCCTGCCCAAATCCAACCCCAGCCCGTGCTCACGGACAGAAACGCCCCCCGGTGCGAGTCTCACTGGGGCCAGTAACGTTACTGAGAGTATTAGCGGTTTATTTGTTCATGCTGGGTACCGCCTGCCCCACAGAATGTTCTTCACGAGAGCAAGGACTTTGTGCTGTTTACTTACCCATCCTCGGGTCCAGGGCAGCGCCTGGCCAGACGAGGCAAGTAATACATAGTTCTAGAATGAATCCATCCATCCATGAAAATGTTCCCACCATCCTGTAACAGTCTCCCGAAATCCCATTCGCCAATCGATCACCCCTTTTAAATAAGTCAGTCCCCTTGTTAAGCTGCCAGTCCACTAGGTGGGCACGCGTTTGGTCCTGGCGTTTCCATGGCCGTTTGTCATCAAAGGCTTTCTTTCCAGACAAGAAGAGGTTGGTGGCGTCACTCACGGGAGGGCAGGGCAAGGAGGGTTGCTGAAAGCGGGGGAGGGGGGAAGGGGGGAGGCCTTAGAAAGGGGCAATCTGGTTCCCAGCAGGCCCCAGGCTGTTCACCCCCACTTACCATGGCTCAGAGAGGACACAGGAGACGGGGAAAGGCCTTGGTTTTGACACAGTGAAAACCCAGGTCTATAATGGGACTTCCCAGGAAACAAGGGGGGGGGTTGGAGCAGAAGTTTAAAATGCCTCATCGCCCACAAAAGGGTAGTGGCTCAGACACCGCCCATACACTGCAGAATGTGGCCGTGTTATTTAGGACCCAAGACGGAGCCAGGAGTGCCCAGAGATGATGGTTGGGGCTGAACATAGACCCCAGGTTACTGTCCAATTCCTGGGAACCACCGAACCAGAATCTGCCTTGGTGGCTTGGGAGATGACATGAAACCCATTGTACAGGTGGATAGACTGAGTCTGCACCCAACAAGATCCACGTCAGGAGTATGTTTCACTGACATGGGGTTTCAATGACAACTTGACACTTATTAAGTCACTTCCTCTCTTTAGAATGTATGATGGAAATTGTAATGCCAATCTTATAGGATTAATA
Organism: Cheirogaleus medius; assembly: GCA_008086735.1. Taxonomy (NCBI): domain Eukaryota; kingdom Metazoa; phylum Chordata; class Mammalia; order Primates; family Cheirogaleidae; genus Cheirogaleus; species Cheirogaleus medius. The sequence goes on along the minus strand of VBSM01002959.1, from coordinate 10,045,265 downwards.
TGAAAAATTAGCTGTAATGCCCAATAATAATCAAAATGTCTGGCAGGGGATGAGGTACTCAGTAAATGTTAATGGCAACAGTAATCCTAGCTAACATAGAAGGTAAGTAACATAGCCAGGATCACCCAGATGATAAAGTCACAGCCTGGGATTTGAACCCAGGCAGACTAACTCCAGAGACTATAATGCTAAGAGGTCAAGTGACTTGCCCAAGGTCATACATCTTATGCTAAACAAGACACAATCCAAAGCTCTCAAGACTTCCATTCAATCGCTTCTCCAACAGAAGTGTGGCCTTCGTATTTCTACAAGCTGCGTGGAGGCCGTGCTTTCATGCTTCTGTGAACGCTTCCTGAGCCGGAACCTCAACTCTGGTTATAAATCCAGATGCAACATGAGAAAAAGCTGACAACAGGGACTCCATTTTAAAACGGAGAGGGTGGTCCTGGGCCTCGGAGGCTCCCAGCAAGGCCTCAGCACCAAGCGCCTGCCTGGGAGGGCCCTTAACAGAGCCTGATCATCCAGACAGGTGATCCTCCTAGGCTTGTATCTCTCCAGTGTTGGGGAGCTCACCACCTCACATGGCAGTCCTTTGTTTTCTAGCAAAGGTAGATGGAGTCATCTACCTTCTAAGCTCCTAAAAGTGGCAGTAGGCATTAGAGATAGTTTTGCCCCCATACCGTGGAAAATTGACCTCTACTGAAAGCCCAAAGGACTTCTGCATAACCCTCAGAGAACCAAAATTCTTCCACTCCCCAAAGTCCCCCATCCCCACCTATCCTATGGCGTCTGGTGGATCTATATTGAGCTCCGGGTAGCCGGAGAGCTTTTCAGTTGGGTGTGGGTACATCCACTGTAGGGCGGGTGCTGCAGGCTTAGCAGGGAGGGCCCCCACAATTCCTTTTTTTAGTTTGCATTCAAAGAGCAGAGTAGACTGGCCCAGTAGTTCTGGGTCCTCAGAGCCCTACTTCCTCTCCTCTGAGGGAAAGCCCTGCCACAAATTGCATAGCCTGAGCCTTGTCGTGCTCTTGCTTTGCCCGGGTACTCCCTGGACTGGGGCTTTTCCCGGATGCACAGGGCTCTTGATCCACACACCCATGACAAGCAGGAGACAAGCTTAGGAGTGGGAAAACCAAAACCAAACTGTCTGAGCCCTTTGAGCTGGTTAGTATGTCAGGAAAGGGAGGGGCTTGCTGTCCAGTTCGGCTCCATTTGAAATGGCCTGAGGCCAGAATCAGAGTGGGCAGGGTATATACAGTATATGCAGCTGTGTAGACCGTGCCCTGCACAACTTACATCAGCTGCAGTGTGAACATCATCCGCTGCAGATGTGTAGCGTAGTGACCTCAGGAGTGGAGGGATAAAGTGGTAAAAGTGTACATAAATGGGCATCTTTAAATTCTACACAGGGACTTGAAGCATCTAGTCCTATGTGTGCCTTTCACAGATATGGAAACTGAGGGCCAGGAAGAGGGAGAAACTGGTCCAAAGTTGCAAAGCAAGTTACAAGCCATGCTGGGATTACAACTAGGACCTTTGAAGCCAAAATTCAATATGCTAAGTGCCTTTCCTCCCTGAGCCTCTGAGAATCACATTCCCCTTCAACCCTTTGTTGGCAGGCTAGTTAGTGTCTTAGAGGCCTGAACACTTCTATTCATTTTTTTTCTGTCTCGTTGAACAAATGTATATTGATCACCTATTGTGTTCTAGATGCTGAGGGTAAAATGGGGGGACAGATACAGTCTCTTGCAGGGGAGTGCTAGTAAATTTTTACCAATAATTCTAGCTCTTGGGATGGGATGGAGCCGTCATTCTTGTTTGTAGCATTTGCCAATTACATAATGTAAATCCCCCCACCATGGTCAATTCAAAGCGACCAACACAACATCACTGACCGGGAAGATTGCAGAGAGTCAGCCCTTGGGAGCAGGCTGCAGCCCCGCTGCCCCTCCCCTGTGGAATGCAAATTCCAGTGGAAGAGCAGCCAGTGTCCGAGTAAGCAAACAGCTCTTATAACCGCTTGTAATTATTAATTGAAGATAAATAGAGCAGATGCTGCGAGGAAGAAGCCTGGGTTCTCCATAGCATGGCCAGAGGTTTTTCAGAGGCCGGGACATTAAACTGGAGGTTGAGAAGGAACCAACTGAGCAAAGACCTTGGGGAGGAATATTCCAGGCGAAGGGAACAGCCCGTACAAAGACCCCGAGGTGGGGAAGAGCCTGGTGTGTCTGAGGCACAGAGAAGAAGGCAGTGTGGCTGCCAGGTGGTGGGTGACGGAGACCAGGGTGCAGGAGCGGGCAGGTCCTGCGGGGTATCTATTCTGAATGCCGCGGGGAACGCGAGGGGCCTGGATACAATCAGCTCTTTTAAAAGGTCACTCTGGCTGCTGTGACCAGCACAGCCTGGTGCTGAGCAAAGTTAGAATTGAGGGACCAGTTAGAAGATTCTTGCACAAGTCCAGGCACGGATGAGACTGGCTTAGTCTGAGTGACAACAACGGAGACAGAGAAGAGAGGACACATCTCAGGGGAATGGGGGTGGGGCAGAGCCTGCAGGATTTGCTGATGGGAAGTGAAGGAACATCACGAGGAGTGACTTCCAAGTGCCTGGCTTGAGCGAACAGGTGGGGGTAACGCCATTTCTCCGGATGGGGAGACTTGGAGAAAACAAGCTCAGGAGGGAAAACCTGGGCTCCTCTTTGGTCACGTGAAGTGAGTGATGCTACGAGACATCCGAGTGAAGATGTCCTGTAGGCAGTTGGACAACTGATGGTGGCGCTTGGAGGGCCGGGCGGGGCGGGGCAGGGGTGTGGTTTGGGCCACTCTGAGCTGGGGGAGGAGGGCAGCAGCCCACGGCCCTTACTGCCGGGCCAGATCCTGTCTTGGCAACATCCTACAGGTGTGCATTTGCGGTCACAGCTCTCGAGACTTCAGTTTTCTACACAGCTCGTGGTGTGTGCGTTAGAGAGAATTTTGTAAACAGGGGGTTCTGTGTGTGTATTTGGGAGTATGTGGGCATATGTGCGGTTATATGTGTGCATTTGCGTGTATATTGTAAGTATATGTGTGTGTATTTGGGTGTATGTACGTGTTTTAGTTGATCAAGACTTTATTGTACTTTAAGTGAACTTAAGAGATTCATGATCTTAATATGAGTGTTTTTATATCCTTCATAGAAAGAAATCCATTTTGATCAATTTTCCTACCTAGGGAAAACAATAAGATGTGAGGCAGAAAAACACGCTGGTTTTCCTAGAACTGGGACTCTTGGTCTTGAAGGAGGTGGCCCACGTGTTCACTGAAGGCATGAGATGGCTGTCCAGGACTCAGAAGAAAAACAACGTTAATTACAGCAAATTTCAGTGCTCTATTTGCTGTTTCCAATTTGTAGGACTGTTTTCCATGAGCCTGACATCTGCTTAACCAGCACGCTGGCATACCCCGATTTCTTAGGGAAAACACAAAGGGTGGCCGTGGCTCCCACCAGCACTTGCTCCGCCCATCTCCCCCTCTCTGGGTGCTCATGTGAGTGTCCCTGTGGCAGCCCGCGTGCCCCCGCCCCAGCAAGCGCTAGTCTCTTCCACACCCCTGCGAAGGGACCCTCGATACTACACAGGCTGCCCAGCTCTGTGTCGTTGCTTCCAATTTGGAGAATTCTTCTTAGATACCGTGTTTCCTCGAAAATAAGACAAGGTCTTATATTTCTTTTTCCTCAAGAAGACACCCTAGGGCTTGTTTTCAGGGGATGTGTTATTTTCCCCTCAAAGCCTCAGCTTGCAGCACGCACAGGATGGCCGGGACCTGACAGGGGGAGCCGACCTTGTTGGTGGGGCTGCCCGCACCTTTCCGGTCACCTCTGGGATAGTAGCTGTCACAATGGGGCAGATGAGAAGGGCTGCTCGTCTTCTTTACCGCTCCTCGAGGAAATGCATGGGTTGTGCAGATATGCTGCGTAGCCACGCCCATCACTAGGTCTTATTTTCGGGGTAGGGCTTATATTGCGCAAATGCTTAGAAATCCTGCTAGGGCTTATTTTATGGGTAGGTCTTATTTTCAGGGAAACACGGTAGAGCTGCAAGTGCCTTGCAGAGCTGAGGAGAGGTGGCCGTGATAAGTCACCTATTAGCAAGCATTCGTTTGTTGAGCACAGAATATGACACGGCAGGGCTGGGACAGGGAACAGGTAAGGCTTCTGATGAGCTGGCAAGACTGAAGTAGGAGAGAGGTGGGCAGGGCGGGGCGGGCTGCTCCCAGGTTGTGCCCTGAGGACAGGCCTGGGCCTGCTGGAGAGAGGGGAGGTTGATTGGCAGAGGGCAGTTCGTAAAGGGAAGGCTGCCCTGTGTCCCTCTACCGAGGTGCTTCTCGGACGAATGTCAAGTTAACGTGACAAGTGCATCCCAGGCAGCACATCTCCATCGAGGCCAGCTGAGTCTGCAAGGCTCTCGGCTACAGTGGACCCTGGAAGTCGTCCAGTGATGACATCCAACCCTCTTATGCACATAAGCCTTCTGATTGCTGACGTGTTCTTTCTCCGCACATTTAACGTTCAAAAGCCGTGGTCCCCAAGCCCGGCCCATGGCCTGTGAGGAAGCTGGCTGCGCATCACCACCGGAGCTCGGCCACACCCCAGTCCATGGAAAAACTGTCTTCCATGAAACCAGTTCCTGGTGCCAAAAAGTTTGGGGACCGCTGTTCAGGAGGACATGCGAGCACATGCAGAGCTGGGGCCCGTCCTCCCGGGGAAGGGGGGCCACGTGGCCGCAGCGCCCGGGCACCAGGCCTTGCTGCAAACCCCTGGCGCGTGGAGCCACTCGCCGCCAGAAGCAGCGGAGGGTGTGGACTGGGGACATGCTGCTTCCCCAACGAGATAATTTCCCTAAGAGAGCCCTCTAAGGAACAAGCGGTGTGCTCACACCGTGGCCCGAGGGGGGACATCTTCCACGGAAGCCTCCGTGCTGCCGCGTTCCCTCTCCCTCCCCGTCTCTGGCCAGTCTCTGTGCGGCCCTCAATGGACGAAACCCTCCGCCCCTTAAGCCCTCTCCTTTCTCCGGCCTCCGTCAGGAGAAATAATCCTCCAGTTATCCCTCTCGTCCTGTGCTCTCCGGTTAATCCCCTGGCTGTGCACACCGCCCACGCCGCATCTCCCGGTGAGCCGTGTCCTGGCCCATGCGGAGCCCGGGGACCAAGACGTGAGAGCCACGCAGAGACAGGGCTCCAGACTGCTCTGCCACGGTGGGAAGGGACAGGAAGGCCGGTGGCCGGCTGGTGAGATGGTGGCTGGAGGCCTATGAAGTGGGAGGGACTGTGTAGGGTTTCCTTCAGAGAAAAAGGCAGAAGACAATGCCCAGTTAGCAGAGAGACATAAAGTCCCATCCAGAAGGGCAGTCATTTGACAGAGAAGTCAGACGCTGATGAGTTGATCAGAAAGGCTAGGACGGTGCGGTCTTTTGTGGGAGTGAAGAGGAGGGACTCATCCCTCTCCCAGGAAGACCCAGGTTTGGGCAAGTTTGCCCCAAAGCACAGGCGGGCGTCAGGGCCCAGTGGTGAGTGCTGGCTTGGCGTCACCAGGCTGGCCCCAGTCGCGACCTCCAATTCTAGCAGCAGAGCAGGGCTGGCTGGGCGCTAAGTCACCGTGGGGAGGGGCTGCAGCTCACCTTCATAAGTGCCTTGAGGCTGAGGGACACTTGTCTGGACCCAAGAGCTGGAGGGGAGGGAGGGGATGCCCTCGTCCCGGAAGCCAATCTGACAGGGACTTGCAGAGGTGATGGCATCTGCCTGCCCACCAGGCACCCCCAGTGCTGGCCTGCATGTCTCCCCTCTCTGAAGGGAGGTGGATTTGGAAATGAACCCAGAGAAGGAGGAGCACACAGACTCAGAACATCAATACTGTAAACACTTTTAGACCCCTTGGTCCAGCTTCCTCATTTTCTATAAGGGGAAACAGGCCCAGAGAGGGTGCCCATGGGTGGCAGTCTGAGCAGACCCAGTCTCCTGATGCTCAGCCAAGTTCCTACCACAGCAGTCTTAGCTCTCAGGAGGGGGCATTCTACTCCCATGGCCCCTTTTCTGAATCCTAAAACCAGCCGTCCAAAAGTCGGAAGTCCATCCTTTGACCTTTGACCTTGGCACTCTGCCCTCCAGCCATATTCCTTATCCAGGCAGTCATTGCTCCCATTCCTAGAAGACTCCAGGGAGAGAGACGCCTCAGTCATTCCAGGGCCACACAATCACATCTCAAGGAGTCAGTGCACATGGCCTGGCGTCCTCCCTCTTCGATTAAAAGGGGTCTGACGGGAGCCATGGCCCCCACCCCAGCCACTTGCCCTGGATCTCCGTGCGGAGGTTTGACAGCACAGGCCGGCACTGCGGCTAGGCTGGGTTTTCTGTGGAAAGGTGACTACACTGCCTGGACTCCCACCAAGGGTCCATCTTTCTGCCATCTGGGTGTGTCCAGAAGCCCCAGCAGGAGGGCCCTGTGGCCAAGTCTCCATGGTGCAAACAAGGGAAGAGGGAGCTGGGCCTGGATGATGCAGAGCATTAGATGATGGTTTTCTTTAATCCATTCCTTTGGCTTGGGAATGCAAAATATTATCATTTTTGCCTGGAGATTTCCCTTCCTCAATGTGTTTGGCTCCAGCCAACATTAAGATGAGTTTGCATTCCTCCACACTGCCTGGCTTCCAACTCTAAATTGTTTGCGGAGACTCAAGACAGATGCTCGAGTGCTGACAACTGGAAGTCAGCTGTGTGTTTGCCCAAGAGAACCTTCCAGACATGTGCCGGGGTGGGCCTTACATGTCAGAGAGCCGGACCCTCTCATTTTACAAATGGGGAAACCGAGGCCCAGAGAGGCATTGTGACTCTCTATGGACACACAGCCAAGTTAATGACAAAGCTGAGATTAGATCCGGATCACCCCACCCTAGTCCAGACTTCTCTTGGCTTCCTTTCAGGCTCTGTTGACTTACAAACACGCTGTCGCCTGCCTCGCCTGGCTGCAGGCTCTGAACACCACAAGCCAGGTCTTACTCAACTCGGTGTCCCTGCTCCCTACCCTGGAACCTGGAGCACCACAGACCCCACAGAGACCACAGATCGAAGGGCTGTAGAACAGGGTAACACGGGAGTGGTGGTGGGTAAAGATGAGCAGGAAGAAAGGCTGGTGACCTTGGACAAATCACCACCCCTCTCTGGGCCTTAGTTTCTCACTTATAACAGTGAGAGTCTTAAACCCAACAGAGTGGTTCTCAAACTGTGTTTCAGGGAACCTAAGGCTCCAAGGAAGTGTCTTAGGTCTGCCACTCGGGGTGAGAAATTATTCCCCACCCCCTACTCCTAACCCTGATATTCCAGGGTTTTGAGCCCTCTTTGTTCAAAAAACATGGGATTCACTGCAGAAAAACAAAGTATGGAGACCAATAGACTATTTGGTCTCCAAGATCCTTGCTTGCTCTTAAGAATAAAATCCTAGTAAGTTACCCCTCCTGATAACATATTTGCTGCATGCCGCCTTTGACCCAGCGGTGACTTGTCTGGCGGGGAGTTCATGCCCCACGGCAAGTGGAGAGAGAGAAAATGAGGTGAAGGAGGCCCCCATGCCATGGGGCTCTGTTCTGCACAGAGCTGACCTGGGGCCCAGATTCCATGCTGGGGGCGGCCTAGCTGCCTGTTGGTTTGCATCTGCCATTCCCTGAACGAGGCAGGACAACCCAGCCACCAGGCCTGGTGCATGACTGAGGCAGAGAGAAGCCAAGACTTGCTGCTAGGCCACACTGCTCCCTGGCCACATCCCAGCCCAGCCCTGCCTGGCATTGGGCTTTCCCAGGGAGACCTTGGGAAGGGAGTGATTGGGACACTACCCCAGAAACCACGAGTCCCCACAGATCCGCAGCTGCCCTCTCCTGGTGTCTTTGTCCAATCACTGTGTGAAATTTCCCTCCTCTTCTCCAATAGTACATCACTGAAGAGCTAAGCTGTACTCGTTATCAGTTGCTGTAATAATGCCATGTAACAAATAATCCCCCAATCTCAGCGACACACAGCAATAATCATTTAGTTCACATGTCTGGGGTCAGCGGATTGAAGCCAAGCCGAACTGAATGTCTGTGCCGATCTCCCGGGGCTGGATCATGAGCTCGGGGGTGGCTGATCTCAGCTGGGTTTGGCTGGGGCGACTCAACTGGGGCAGCTCTGCTCCAAATGGCTCTCGTCCTTTCCTGGGGTCAGTGGGCTGGCTTCTCACGGTGACAGCCAACGTGCAAGTGAGCAGGCTGACACAGACAAAGCGTCCCACGGCCCCGGCTGGGGCTGCCACACTCTCATTTCTGCCTCCTGTGGCCCAGCTCAAAGTCAAGTGGGTCAGGGGAAATGTACCCTGCCCCTTTAGTGGTGGGAACTGCAAAGTCACATGGCGAAGGGTGTGGATACAGAAGAGTGAAGAATTGGGATGATAATGTAGGCTGGAGCAGGACCACTTGTTTGCAAATGCCAGCTCTGCCACCCACGAGATATGTGACTTGGGGCAAGTTATGGAAGCTCTGTGCCTCAGTTTCCTTACTTCAAAAATAGAGACTGTGATAATATCTACCTTGCAGGATTGCTGTGAGGGGTAAATGTGTTAGTACATGTAACTAACCTGTACATAGTGCTCCGCAGTGTTTGCGTGCTGGTGGTGCTGTTGGGCAGAGCTGAATTTTCTACTCCACTCAACACATCTTCCTGAGCACCTTCTGTGTCCCAGGCCCCGTGGGGGGGACAAAAAGATAAACAGGACCCAGTTCTTGTGCTCACATTGCTCAGACTCCTGGGATGTGGAGAAGATGCGTGGAGTTAGCTCTGCTCCAAGTGCGTGTTTAATCTTTTCACTTAAATATGCACTAAACACCCTCCACACCGAGACGCAGGCAGGGTCGCTGCCCGTGTTTAGCTCACAGCCCAGTGTGATTTTGCTGCCAGCCAAGCAGCCACCCATGGGGAGGAACCGCACCCTCTGCCCGCCAGCCTGGGACTTCCCAAAGGCAGGGCCCAGATGCCCACCTGCCCGGGGGCTTCCCAGGGTAAGGTCTCCTATGCGGACAGCAGGTTCCCAAGAGCAGGTTCCCCGCTTCTCTCCAGAGTCGAAGGGCTCCCCGAGCTGGAAATACCCCTTCTCCAGTGGAGGCCTTCTTCCCTCAACCAGCTAGAAACTTCTCTGATGCGGGTACCACATCCCCTGACCCTCCTTTGCTACCTGACTGGTTCCTATTACAGGAGCCTAGACTAGGGTCCTCGGGCCTCCAGCAATGCCCCACACCCGGCATCGCCTCCCTAGATGTCTCAGAGCAAGAGCCACCGCACCTTCACCTTCGTCACCCGCCAGGGCAGCAGGGCCTGCAGTGCGGGGGAAGGGAACAGTCGGGCATCCACAGCAAACTTCTTTCTCCCTTTGGAATGGGCTGTGTTTTTTTCCATAGCAGCAGGAGGTTCGCTTTGCAGTATCTTTTTGCTTAGGTTAATTTTATGGTCTTTTCTCCCTCCCCTCTCCCCATCTGTGATTTGCTTTTAGACGTGCAGATTCCTGGCGCCCGAGTAAAACTGGCAAGAGGGAGATAATACCAGAGAATCCTGGTGCTCAGTCCAGCCTCCCTCACCCCAGCCAGCTCCTACCGGCCAAGGAAAACGACAGCTCTTGCTTACACAGGTGCACGTGCACCGCAGAGCCGAGCCCAGAGACCGGCAGAGGCCGGGCCTGGCAGTGCGAAGGCCGTGGGAGATGCTCCCTCTTAGGTTCCACAGAGTGGCTTCCTCTGGCCGTCAGCTCTAGTCTGGGCCTTCCTCCAGGCGTTCAAGGCTCTTGGGCTCTGGCTCCATCCTGCTGGCACCCCTGATCTCTGCGCTCCACCTGTCGGGTCAGGGAGTCACCAACCAGTTTTCCAGTGAGCAGGACCTGAGGACATGGGACCCAGGGGTTTGAGTGTGCAAGAAGGGTGGGGTGACAGGACAAGCCCGGGCGAGATGACTCCAGGGAGGACTGAGTGACCGAGGAGAGCGGCTGGCTGGAAGGGGAGAGGAAGGCCTGACGGTGGCAGGTGGGATGGCATGGGACCCGTGGGGCTTCCTAGCTGTGTGACCCTGGCCGGGTGCTGACCACCTTTGTACCTCAATTTCCTCACCTGTAAAATGAGAATAATGATATACTTACTCTAAAAGGTTGATGCAAGCACTGGATAAATTCAGAACAGAGCTTGGTACCTAGTAAGTGCTATGTGCCTGCACACTATTACTTTTATTATTGTTATCCAAATGGTAAGAGACTGTCAGTACCTAAGTCCGGGAGCTAGGAGGTAAACTAAGGCAGGGAGAAGCCAACAGTTACTGATTCTGAGAACAGGTTCTCAGAAGGTGAGAAATCAAGCAGGCAAGTCTATCTGCACCTTTTGAGCACTGGGCAAAGATAAAAAGCCACTCATGGGTGTGGCCTTGGACAGTGTATGACCTGATAAGACAGCAAGATAGATGGGGAGACAACGGTACTACAAGGCAGGGAGCAGCCCTGCTGACGGCCATGTGGCCCTGGAGGGAAGGATCACTTAGCAGCAGAGGTGTCCTCAGAGCTGGGCCTGGAGGTGTGAGAAGGAGGGGAGAAAAGGCCCCCAGGCATGGGCATGGAGACAGCTCAGAGAACAGGGATCTTGATTCAGCCAGGATGTATTGAGCACCTGCTGTGAACCAGGCACTGCCACAGGTCAGTTACTCCATCTAGTCTTGCCAGCCACCCTTCAGGGGAGGTGCTATTATTCCCATTTTACAGAAGAATAAACTGAGAACCAGAAAGGAGGAGTAAGTGGCCCAGGGTCACCCACTTAGTGAATGAATGCTGGAGCCAGGCTTCTAACCAAGCCCTCCCTGAACTCAAAACCTCTGCTCTCTCCATGCCTGCCTCACCCGCAAGGATCCCGGCTGGACGGGCAGGAGGAGCCGGGCAATTCCCAACACCTTTGCCCAGGTAGACGCTTCTCTTTTGTTTCCCTGGTTCCACATTTGCACCAGGAAATGCCTGGTGCAATTCCCTGCCACCTCTGGGCCACCTCTCCTATTCCCACATATTGCCCTTCAGGGCCAAGGCCAAGGTCACAGCTCCTGATGCCTCCCAGTGACCCAGCCCCCCCAGGTCCCTCCCTTCTCCAACAGCCATGGCCTTCTGCTCACATGTGCACTTACTCTCTGGGTGCTTCCCACGGGCCACTCGCCAAGCTGGAAGGGTCCATGGTCTCTTCTTGTCCTGCTCACCCTTCAGCCCCTGCACTAAGTGCTAGATTCAGCAATGAGTCATAAACAGACCCCATTCTCCCGTCATGGAGCCGGGGGCCCAATGGGGGAGACAGGTGATCAGGTAATCATATCCATCAAGTATGATTATAACTGTGATAAGAAAAGGGAAGTAACCGGCCACCCACTAGTGAGGTAGGGAGTGATGAGATCATTACGCGAGATCTGATGCAATCAGAAGGTCAGAGAGGCTTCCTAGGGGAGCAAGGGGAGGATGTGACAGTTATGCTGTCCTGTGACAATCATGGGAATCTCACCAGCGGCTCAGGCAGAGGCCATGGCACGTGCAAAGGCGTAAGGTGTGTCTGGGGAGCAGGAAGGGGGCCCAGAGGAAAACTCACACAAGACCAGGCTGGGGAGGCTGGTGGGCTTGGGGCTGCACGGGAGATTTGGGACTTTCTCCCAGGATCCCTGGGAAGCCGTCTGGGATGGGGAAGGAGAGGCAGTGAAAATGGACGGGCACAGCAGGGCCCTCCTTAGGCTGGAGTGAATGCCGCCCCCCCACCCCGTGGCGCTGCTGAGCTGCCCATGGCTGTAGTATCAGGGACTGAGACCGCCCCACCCCGCAGTGGCCTGCACCTTAGCTCGCAAGAGTGTCATGGAGACCTGTGAGTGTGATGCTGTGGTTTCAGTTCCTTCTTGGGGATAACTGATGCTTTTTTTCAGAAGACAGACAAGATTCTGAGAAGGGAGCAATGGCTGATGTAACTCTGGCCACGGTGCACAAGACAGCAGCCCAGGAACCGTGGGTTTCTCCCGCTCTGTCATCAATATAAGGGCAGAAAAGTGGCAAGCCGCCCAGCCAGGCTCCCAGCGTCTCCGCCATCGGCCTGTTGATTCCCGTCAAAAACAACTTTGTTTTGTTTTGTTGGTATTTGGGGGTCATAAATCTCCGAAAAGAGTACATTCCCCGAGCGTGAAAACCACCCACCACCAGAGGGGAAGGCCAGAGATCTTGTCAGGAGCCGAGGTCAGAGAGATGGACTTGACATCATTTTTAGGAAATTCATTCTCTGGTTGGTTCAGTCTGGTCAGAAGCAAATGCCGACTGGTCTCTGGAGAAGAAACCAGCACTTTGTAACTTAATGCCTCTTCCTCGTGGCCAGATTTCACTAATCCTGCCCCCAGTGAGGGTGGGGTGGGGCGCGGGGTGGGCAGGCCTGGTCCTAGACAGAGCCCATGCGGGGCCACAGCTTCCTCGTTTGCCTCTCCCAGCGGGCAGAGGAGGGGACGTAAGGCAGGGAGGGGAGATGATCTGAAAAGGATCGCCCCTTCTCCTCAGCGGGTCTTTGTTACGAAGGGCTGAGCTAGAGAGGGTGACACGTCACCCCAGCACCCCAAGTTCTTTAGTGACGTTCCCATCTAGTCTCTCCCTGGCTGAGTGATTTGAAGCAAATTATTTAGCCTCCCAGAGGTGTGATACTACCTACCTCACAGGCTGGGGTGAGATTTAATCGACTGATGTAAAAGGAGTGGTCAGATACCTGGAGCAGAGTCTGGAATATGCCATGCTCAGGAAGTGTTCCTTTCTTTCCTTCCCTTGCTGAGGGGGGAGAACGCCCCGGCCAAATGAGGGTCCCGGCCTCTGCTCAGTCAGCAGTGTCTGTGAGCTAGACCCGTATTTGAGGCACTAAGGGTGTAGCACGGAGAACGCAGCAGTCTCGTGGCACTTAGAGAACATAAGGATATTATAAAATATCAGCCATGTGACAATGAACCAGTGAATATGTGACGTGTAGTATTGGTAAGTGCTGGAGGAAAAATGAAACAGAGTGAGGGGACAGGGAGTGCCAGGAGGCCTGGGGCTGGACAAGACGGTGTTGAAACAGAGACCCTAATGACATGGGGGTGGGGGCCTGCAGGGAGGAGGAAGAGCACCCCAGGCAGCGGGAACAGCCAGGACAAAGATGCTGAGCAGAGGATGCGTCTGACACGGCGGAGCAGCCAGAGGGGCGGTGTGGCGGAGCAGCGGGCTGGGGGAGCAGAGGAAGGGGGTGCAGGGGGCTGGCAGCACGCAGGGCCATGCAGCAAGGAGTCTGGCTCCTGCTGTGAGTGGGGTGAGAAACCCTCGATGGAGGGGTTGAGGCTGAAGTGACGGGATCTGACCTGTCTCGGAAGGGTCCCTCTGGCCGAGGTTGCTCAGGAAGCGCTGACACAGGGCAAGGGTGGAAAAGAGACTCAATTGACGGCTTCACCTTCACTGGCCCTCACCCCTGCAGACCTGGAAGCGGTGGGGGTCTGGAGCTCCTGGCAGCCAGAGCAGCCTCCCCCCTGCTCAGCACACCTCCCCTGCGGGCTCCCATGCGGGAAGGGAGGACCTAGTCTCCAGGGTGCACCAGGGAGCCAGTGTTGCCCCACAATCAGGGACAGTGTGTGGCCTGTGCATGTGTGTGTGTCTGTGTGTGTGCACGGGCACGTGTATGTGTGTGCATGTGCACGCGTATGTGTGTATCTCTGTGTGCGTGCATGCTGCACATGTGTGTGCACGCTTACGTGCGTGTGTGTTCATTCCTAGGACACATTTGGGGAGAGGGTGAGTTTTCCTCTGCAATTGCAACTGCACCCTTTTGACCCCTCTGTGCCCACCACCTCCCAGCCCTGCACAGGTGATACTGGTGTCTGTCTGTCCCCTATAACATGCCGCACTGGCCGAGGACCTGTGCTCTTCATCTCCCAGGGCTCACCTGACCAGAGTCCCCTTCCCAAAGCTGCTGCCACCACCCTGGCTGAGTCCATTCACGGCATGGGCGTTGTCGACAAGGCGCTGGGGGGTCAGCATGCTCTTCACCTCTCAGCCCACTCCAGGGCCATGACACTAAATTCATGTGGCAGGTTAGGAATCCTGAAGACGGGGTTGTCAGCTGCATAGTCTCTTGCTGCCACTGTCCTGCCCTGTACCCGTGACACCAACACACTGCTCTGGCCCACTAAGCACAGACGTGACTTCACAGTCTCACTTGACTCAGTGCTCCAGCGGCGCTGATAACCACTTGGCATGGGTAAGTGAGATAACACATAGCTAACGTCCCTACTCGTAACATCCCTGCTCGTAGGTCCTCTGGTTTTACTTTTGGGGACTCCAATTCTATGACTCTAATCATGGAATTTTTGGCCACTGTGTCCGTCTGCTGGACAAAAAAAAAAAAGTGTGGGGAAAACCACTGGTTTCTGCACAGCAGGCCCTATTCAAGCAGGTGCCCCCGGACATCGCCCTTGGACACTCAGACCAGGGGGCCGGTGCCCAGGGGAAGGAGAGGGGGCGCTGGAGGGTCCGAGCCTCAGGTTCAGAGTCCCTATCCAGCAGGCTCTGTGGCCTTGGGCAGGTGCTAAAACCTCTCTGGCCCTCAGCTTTGCGCTTGCCGCCCATCTCACAGGGTTGTCATGGAGATCGAATGGTAACATACATGCGAATGTTCTTTGAAACTTATAAAGTGCCCCATGTGTGAAAGGGGCGACAGTGATAAAAGTTCTACTCTGATTCACTTACCTAAAAGTTTTGGCTTGTGACAGGATCCCACCCTGTAAATCCCACAGGTACCAAGTTCGGTAGCCTTGTTGGTGGCAACGAGTAGGCAGAGGTGTGGCTTGGGTGGGTATCAAAGCCAGACGTGCCCTGAAAATGCCTCGTGGAGGGAAGGACTCACAGGGTAGGCGTCTGAGGTCCTAGCTGTGGTGCTACCGTCGACCTGCTGTGTGCCCCTGGACAGAGTTCTCAACCTCCTTGGTACTGCACCGAGCGTGCCTGCCAAGTGTGGACGGTGCTTGCTCATCCTGACAGGGGCCCATGAGGGCGGGTGATGGCAGCTGTGAGCAGATCCAGAAACCCGAAGTGCTACATAGGTGTGAGATGTTATTTCTTGTGATTTGCCCAAAGAGGTCAAGCATGTAGCTCAACAGAGCTTCTGGCCAGGAAGAATTAGTTAATTGACACGTGACTTACCCAAACAGGGGAGACTCTGGGGACCGGGGCGAAAGGCTTACAGGACTTGCTCTCTGCTCTGTCTCGGTTGACCCGGCCAAGCAGCAGCCCCTCGCTGCGGAGCCAGACAGCTGTGCCCACTGGATCAGAGGGAGGGGCCCCAGGCTTTGAGGGGAGGGGAGGTGGGAAGTCAGTTCCCTGACTCTTCAGCTGGCAGAGATGAAAGGAAGGGAGGAGAAGAGAGGGCAGGAGAGGGAGAGAAAAGGGAGAGGAGACCAACAGGAGCTGGAAGAAGCAGGCTTGAAGGAGGATGATGAGGGAGGAGAAAGCTGTCTCCCCCTGCAAGCCGGGAATTCTCTGGAGGAGAGGCTGGGTCTTCATTCAGACTGGGTCTCCCTAAGAGCAGGTTTTATGCCTCCCTTCTTGGTGTGTGGGCCCCCCCAGTGCAGGGACTGAACCTCTCCCATCACACCGTGGGCTCTGCCAGTCAGGGACTATGTCAACCACGTCATATGGGGGCTCCCCAAGGAGGGGGGAACATACTCCCCCTACAGCCAAGACCCTCCCAGGTAGGTGACCTGCCGGTGAGTCCCGACACAGCCCTGGAAACTGCACCTATCTGACTCCCCTGCTAATCTCCTCTCCCCCACCTCAGGGTTCACGGACACCTTCAACATGGACACTAGGAAGCCCCGGGTCATCCCTGGCTCTAGGACCGCCTTCTTTGGCTACACGGTGCAACAGCACGACATCAGTGGCAAGAAGTGGTAAGTGAGAGCCACTGCCCACACCTGGCCCCTCCGTTCTGCCCTGAGCCCTCACGTGCAGACTCTCCCGTTCCGGGTGACTTGACTCCTTGTCCGGGTAGGTCAGGGCGGCACAGGCTCTGCCCCGGACTAGGAAAGCCTGAGCATCCAATCTGCCGGGCACTCTGTCTTCTCATCTGTGAAAGGAGAATGAATCCCCCCTTCCCTGGGTGATGTGACAGCACAGGTAGCAGGCAAGGCCCCCCCTCAGGGCCTTGATGTCTCATCAATGGGGGCAGCTCTCTGGTCCTGCCTGCTTGCAGAGCTGTTGGGATGGATGTGAGTGTGCTCACGAGCTGAAACACAGGCAGGGGAGGGACCAGGGGAGGGGGAGCGAGACCAAGTGGTGGAAATGGCCTGAAAGATACCCAGGTGGCACGTGCCTGTAGTCCCAGCTACTTGGGAGGCTGAGGCAGGAAGATCCCTTGAGCCCAGAAGTTCAAGGCTGTGGTGAGCTATGACCATGCCACTGCACTCCAGCCTCAGTGAAAGAGCAGACCTGTCTCTAAAAAATAAATAAATGAAAATAGAAAATAAAAATGAAAGATCCTCGGATCCCCCCACGGCATCGGCAATCAAGAGGAGGGAAGAATTTGCCTTCAATTTTTTAAAATAACTTTATTGCAGCATATTTTATCATATAATTCACTCATTTCAAGTGTACAAATCAGTGATTTTCTTTTTTAGTAAATTTACCGAGTTGTACAGCCATCACCACAAATCAGTTTTAGAACATTTTTATCACCCCGATAAGATCCTGCTAGTGCTCATCGCTGTGCCCTCCCTGATTGGTTTGTAGCTGACAGAAGGCAAGGCCTGCTTGCCTCCCTGGGCCGGAAAGGGCCATCCCTCTGCTTGGCTGTTCGAGAAGCCTTTGCAGTCAAGGGACCACATGAATACCTGCCATCAATGTTCTACGCTGCCCTCTTCCCAGTCTGACCTCTGACCCCCGTCCCAACCTCTTCCCCTTCCACTTCCAACACTCGAGACACATAGCCTGACTGCAGGTTTCCAGCTCCCCAGACCTCCTCCAGACATGCTTTCCTCTCTCCTGTGATGCCCTCTCCTACCTCCCTGCTCTTCCCCCCCCCACCACCACCACTGGATCTGGTTAATTCTCTTCTATTCTTTCGTAAAAGAGTATCTTACTCATTATCTTTCTATTGTGGTATAACTTATGTACAATGAAGTATAGATATCTTGAGTGCGCTGCTCAATGAACTTTTACATATGTGTACACTCATGTAATCACCTCCCAGGGCAAGACAGACACCACTTACAGCTTCCTGGAAGGCTCCTTCGTGCCCACTGCCCACACCCAGTCAGTGCCCCTCTCGGTAACCACTGTTCTGACTCCATAGATTAGTTTTGCCCATTTTAAACTTCATGTAGATGAAATAATACAGAACTTCATATAGATGAAATCATACCTATTTTACTCAACATTATGTCCGTGAGGTTTAACATGTTGAAAGTATTAATATCATGCTTCACGCTTTTTCATTGATGGCTAACATTCCATTGTATTAATATTAATGTATTAATACCACGATTTATTTACTTATTCTACTATATTTGGATTGTTTCCATTTGGGGCTATTTCAAATAGAGCCACTATTAACATTCTTGTACATGTCTTTTAATAGGCGTATGTACTCATTTTTTGGAGGTATGTAATCAGGGATAGAATTGCTGAGTTAAAGGGCAGGTATGTTTACCTTTAGTAAGATCTGCCAAGCAGTTTTTTCAAAGTGGATTACCAATTTTAACTCTCTCCAGTAAAATAAGAATTCTAGTTGTTCCACATATTCACTGACACATGGTATTACCAGTCATTTTAATTTTAGCTATTCTGGAAGTGTGTCGTGGTATCTCATTGTGCGTTGAATTTGCATTTCTCTATTTATTAATGATGTAGAGCAACTTTTCATAAATCTGTCGGCCATTTTGATATCCCCTTTTGTGAAATGTTGGATCAGGTCTTTTGCCCATTTTTGACATCATGTTGGGTGTCTTCTTGTTGATTTAGAGAACCTTAAAAAATATACTCTGTATATAAATCCTTTGTCAGATAGAAGCATTGCAACTTCTTGTCCCAGTCTGTGGCTTGCCTTTTCTTTTTCTTAATGGTATCTTTCAATGAACAGAAGTTCTTAACTTTAATAAAGTCTAATTTATCAGTCTTTTTATGGCTAATGTTCTTTTTGTATTTCATTTAAGAAATCTTTGCCTCTCTCCAAATCATGAAGATATGCTCCTCCATTTTCTTTTAGAAGTTTGATGTTTAAAAATTTGGGGGTCTTTTTATATGGATATTCAGTTGATTTGGCACTATTTGTTATAAGACTATTTCCCCCACTGAATTCTAGCATGATCTTTGTTGAAAATTAGATGACCATACATATGTGTATCTATTTCTTCACTTAATTTTATTCCATTTGTCTAATTATCTAAACTTGCACAAATGAAAATCTGCTTTGGTTACTGTAGCTTTAAAATAAGTCATGAAGTCAAGTAGTGTGAGTTCTCTATGTTTGTTTTTCTTTGACAAGATCATTCCAGCTATGCTACCTCCTTTATATTTTCATACGAATTTTTAAATCAGCTTGTCAATTTTCCTCCAATAAAGTTTGCTGAGATTTTTATTGGAACTATACTGAATTCATAGATTTAATTTTATATATAAATTTAGGGAGAAATAAAATCTTAATATCAAGTCTTCTAATCCATGAACATGTATATCCTTCTATTCAGTTTTTTAAAATTTCAATAATGCTTTGAAATTTTACTATTGAAATATTTGAAATTTTACTATATATAGTCTTATATATCTTTTACATAATTATATTTTATGCTATTAAAAAATGAAATGTTCTTATTTCATTTTCCAATCTTTTTTACTAGTACAAAAAATGCAACTTATTTTTGTATATTTATATGATATCCAGCAACTTTACTAAAGTTATTCATTATTTCTAATGGCTTGCTTATAGATTCTTTTGAATTTTATGTTTATACAATCAGATAATCTAAAGTAATTATAATTTTACTTCTTCATATTAACTTTTCATACCTTTATTTTTCTTGCCTAATTGCACTGGCTAGGATCTTCAGTACAAGGTCAAATAGAAGTGGTGAGACTGAAAATTCTTTTCTTATTTTCATTAGCAGAGGGAAAATTTCCAATATTTCATATTAAATAAGATGTTAATTATAGTTTATTCATTTATTTGTTGTAGATACTTTCAGATTTAAAAAGGTTTTTTTTCTATTCCTAGTTTTCTGAGGTTGAATTTTTAAAAACTGTGAACATGTGTTGAATTTTAACAGATGCTTTTTCTGCAACAATTGAGATATGGTTTTCCTTTATTCTGTTAATATGGTTAATTACATTGACTGATTGATTTTTTTAGTATTCAACCAAACTTACATTCCTGGGATAAATCTCACTTAGTCGCCATGTACTCTCCCATATATATTTTCAGGAATTTTGTTTCTATGAGATATTTGTTTCTATTTTGTTTCATGAAATATATTGGCCTGGAGGTTCCCTTTCTGTAATGTTCAGACCTCATAAAATGTGTTGAAAGTGTTCTCACTTTTTCTATTCTCTTGTAGAACATAAGATCTATATTATTGCTTCTTGAAATGTTTGGGAAAACCCACTAGTACAGCAATCTGGAGTTTTATTTGTGAGAAGGTTTTTAATCATAGATACAACTTCTTAAAGATAATGGACTGTTCAGATTTTCTACTGCTTCTTGTGTTAATTTTTCAAGTAATTTGTCCTGTATTTTGTAGCTGTATTTTTCAAGTAATTTGTCCATTTTGTTCAAATCTTATTGACAAAAATGTTATTCATGTTAGCCTCCTATATCTTTTCAATATCTGTAAGATCTATAGTGACATCCTCTTTTTCATTCTCTTATTGATAATTCGTGTTGTCTCCCTTATTCTTGATCAGTCTTGCTATGGGTATATCAATTTTATTAACATTTTCTAAGGATCAGCTCTGAGCTTTATTGATTTTCTCTATTGAATCTCTGTTTTTTCTTTCATTGGTTTCTACTCTTACTTATTTTTTCTTTTATTTTTTGTATTTACTTTGTTTTAATTTTTTTCTAGCTTCTTATTTAAATTATTCATCCTCTGACCCTTTGTCTTCTCTAATTTACACATACAAAGCTATAAATTTTCTCTAACATTGCTTTAGCTTCATCCTACAAATTTTGATGTTTTCATTATCATTCAGATTAAAATAATTTCTAATTTCCATTGTGATTTCTTCTTTGACCTTTGAGTTATTTAGAAATATGTTGCTTAATTTCCAAATATTTGGGGATTTTTCTAGTCATTTTCTAAAAGAGTTATAATTTAATTTCACAGTGGTCAGAAGGGAAACTGTGTAGTTTAGATCCTCTGATATTTGTTGATACTTTCTTTATGACTGAGGATATGAGGTCTACTTTGGTAAGTTCCAGCACACTTGAAAAGTGAAATTCTATAGTTTATTAAGTATTTATATATATATATAAATACATATAAATATATAACAATTGGGCCAATTTGATTGTGTATTTCAAATCAACTGCATCCTTACTGATTTTTTTGTCTGCTTATTCTGTCAGTTTCTGAGAGATATGTATTAAAATCTACGGGTATCTTGGTGATTTGCCTATCTCTCCTTTTAGTTCTATCAACTTTTGCTTTATATATTTTGAAGCTATGTTGATTAATCACATACAAATTTAGGGCTGTTGTATATTTCTATTGAATTAACCCACTTATCATTATAAAATGTCCCTCTTTTTCTTTAATAATATTTTTTGCCATAAAGTCCACTTTGTTTGAAATTAATATAGGCATACCAACTGTCTTTTGGTCAATTTTTGTATGTTCTTTTTCCATCCTTTTGCTGTGAACCTTTCTGTGTCCTTATATTTAAAGTGTTTCTATTTTAAACAACATATAGTATTCTTAATCTAGCCTGACAATCTTACCTTTTGATTAGCTAATTACAATTAACATAATAACTGATATAGCTGAGTTGAAGTCTCCCATCTTGCCATATGTGTTCTATTTGTCCCACATATTTTTTGTCCCTTTATTTCTCCTTTTGAACTTCTTTTGAATTATTCAAGCATTTTGAATATTTTTTCTCTGATATTAGTTTTTTAGTTGTACCTTCTTTATTAATCTCTTAGGGTTCACTCTAGAAATTACAATATGCATTCTCGACTTATTACAATCTACTTTTAATTAGTACACTTACCACTTCCTGAAGAACACAAGAACTTTACAGTAGTTTAATTCCAGTTACCTATCCTATCCTTTGTGTTATATTTGTCATATATTTTGCCTTTGTGTATCTTAAAAATTCCACAAGATATTATTGTTGTTGTTGCTTTAAACTGCTAATATTTATGTCTATTTACCCACATAGTTACCCTTTCTGGTGTTTTGTTTTGTTTTTCATACAGCCCTGTGCTCTTTTTTGAGATAATTTTCTTTTAATCAAAGAACTCTATTTAGTATTTCTTATAGTAAAAATCTGCTGACAATGGTTCTTTCAGCTTTGGGAGTTGGGTTTTGTTGTTTGTTTTTGTTTGATTGTCTCACCTTAATTTTTTAATTATATCTTATCTAGTTATAGAATAGTAGGGTGGTAGTTTTTCTTTTAGCACTTTAAATGTCATTTCATGGTCTTCTGGCTTTATAGTTTCTGTTGAGATGTCAACCTTCAGTTTTATTATTATTCTATTGTTTTGTTTTGTTTTTTGAGATAGAGTCTCACTCTGTCGCCCAGAGTACAGTGCCATGGTGTCAGCCTAGCTAACAGCAACCTCAGACTCCTAGGCTCAAGTGATCCTCCTGCCTCAGCCTCCCAAATAGCTGGGTCTACAGGCATGTACCACCATGTCTGGCTACATTTTTCTTGCCTGGCTAATTTTTTTTTCCATTTTTAATAGAGACGGGGTCTCGCTGTTGCTCAGGCTGGTCTTCAACTCCTGAGCTCAAGAGATCCACCCGCCTCGGCCTCCCAGAGTGCTAGGATTACAGGCACGAGCCACCTCACTTGGCCTATCATTATTTTTTTAAATGTAATGTGTCATTTTCCTGTTGTTGCTTTCCTGTTTGTCCTCAATGTCAGCAGTTCGACTATGATGTACCTAAGTATAGTTTCCTTTGCATTTGTTCTGCTTAGGGTTTCCTAAGCTTCTTGAATCTGTGGTTGACATTTTCACCAGATTTGGAAAATTCTCTGCCTTTATTCTTTCAAATATAGTTTATGTTCCATTTCTTTTCTCCTTTCTTCTTAAATTCAAATTGTGTGGATGTTTGGATGTCTTGCCATGTTTTTCATATCCCTGTTTGGTTCTTTTAATCCATTTTTTTCTCCCACTATACTTTACTTTAGATATCGTCTATTGATCTGTCTTTAAGGTCACTACTCCTGATTTCTGCTCTATCCAGCGTGCAGCTCAACCCACTCAATTTACTCTTTATTACAGACATCTTAATGTGCAGCTTCTGAATTTCCATTTGATTCTTTTTTTACAGATTCTAATTCTGTCATGATAATCTATCCCACTTATCCCTCTTTTATTCTATTGTTTTTAACATAATAATTATTATTTTGAATTCTTTGTTGGTTAACTCCAATATCTATATCACCTCTGGTCTGCTTCTAGTGACTATTTTATCTCATGGTTGGTTATAGGTCACTTTTTCCTGATTCTTTGCTTTTTTAGTGATTTATTTATTCTATGCTGAATATTATGGATGTTACACAGTATAGGCTATGAATTATGTTAATTTCCTTTAAAAGATGCTACATTCTGCTCTGGTAGGCAGTAAAATTATTGGTGAAATCATCTAGATCTTTTTTTTTTTTTTTTTTTTAGAAACGGGGTCTCGCTCTTGGTCAGGCTGGTTTCGAACTCCTGACCTTGAGCTATCCACCCGCCTCGGCCTCCCAGAGTGCTAGGATTACAGGCGTGAGCCACCGCGCCCGGCCTGAAATCATCTAGATCTTATCAAAGCATGCTTTGGGGCTTGGTCAGGACAGGTCTAACCTAGTTTTGTCCTTATTCCTAAGATGTGGTCTTTGCTCCTAGAACATAGATTTTCTG
This sequence comes from Cheirogaleus medius, assembly GCA_008086735.1. Classification (NCBI taxonomy): domain Eukaryota; kingdom Metazoa; phylum Chordata; class Mammalia; order Primates; family Cheirogaleidae; genus Cheirogaleus; species Cheirogaleus medius. Next base: position 10,022,101 of record VBSM01002959.1, on the reverse strand, counting down.
AGGTCTCAAATGAAAGCCCAGACTATTCACTGAGGTCTCTCCATTCTGGCTGAGCATGAACCCCAACACCTCCCCCCACCCCCATCACTGAGTGATAGCCCCTAAAATCTTTGCTCCCAGTGGCTGTTTTCTGATAGATTTTCTAGAGTCTCATACCATGCATACACAGTTTAGGAGTCACCAAGAACCTGAAGGAAACTTTTAACACAGTTTTGTGGACTTTTTCTGTAGATTTCTCCTTTCTAGTATCTGCCCCTCCCAAATCCTAGTCATTTTTGCCGACCAAACAGCAATCACTGTTTCCTCCATTCAGCAAGACTGCTACTCTCTGTCCCACACTCCCCTGTGTTGCAACAAGGAAAATGTCCTTGGAGAGAAAACTGGGGTGAGTGTAGGTTCAGCTCCTGTACTTCCCTTCTCATTAGTACTGAGCTCTGCTTTGATTGCTGTCCAGTGCCTGGAAATAGTTATTTTATATATTTTGTTCAGCTTTCGTAGATGTTTATGGCTGGAATTGAAAGTCCTCTTTCACATTCTTTTATCAACTTAGGTATCACTTCCTCTGAGAAACCTTCTCTAACCATCCCTTCTTATCGCTAGATTAGTTACCCCCATAGAATTCTGTATTTTCCTTTTCACAGCATTTCTCAACCTGGATAGTAATTGCCTACTTCACTGTCTTTCTTCCTGAAATCCTAGCATTTAGGAGGTGCTCAAAGAACATGTTTCGACAGACTGAATGATTTGAACCTCTTTCAACCAGACCAGCCATAAGATGCACAACATTCATATTGCTCACATGGCATGAAGGGTTAAATATTAAGTTGAACTGACTTTTCCAAGATAGAATTTATTTTGACCAATATATTTTTATTGAGCATCTGTTAATAAATTTTACTAGACTCTGCAAAACATTGTTATTAGTAAAACATGGTTTCACTCTCAAGTAAGTCATAGAGCAGTTGAGGGGACAACATTAATATCCTTGAAATAATTTTAAAACAATACAAAACAAAATATGACCTGGTGTTAATTATAGTCATCTTTGTGAGGCTACTTTCTCCATAAAGGCTTTCTGGATCTTTCTCTTATCCTAAAATGACCTTACCTCCCCAAGCCTTCTCACCGCTGACATATATCACTTCCTACCTTGTATCGAAGCCACTGAGGCTGGTAGCCCATCTCTCCTCCTGGACACCAGCTTCACCTCCCTGCAGCCCCCAGCACAGTGTCTTGCTCATAGCAGAAACCCAGCCAGAGTCTGGAAGGAGACATCTCCGTGCCTGGGGTCTCTGGAAAGGCTTCACAAAAGAGAGGCATTTGAACAGGGTCTTGGAGATTGGGTATAGAGGAGCAGAAAGATATGAGAGAACTGACTCCCTGTGGCTTTTGCTGATCCAGTGCAGCCAGGAGCATCATGGGAGGGAACTGGTGCCCCAGGTGGGCAGGGTCACTTTGCAGCCACGGGACCTCAGCAGGTTTACTGCCACCACTGAACTGAGAGAAACAGAGAGAGTGGCCTTGAGGAGCCACAGGGCCAAGCCACATGCAGAATGGACAGGAGCACCCTGGGCTTTTCTGGAATCCCTCTCCCCACTGCATGTCCTACTGGGTTGCTTCTCCTCCCTGCTTGCTCCACTGGCCTCCATTTCCCTGTCCTGCAGGCAGCATTCCAAGAATCTTATTCAGACCAGGACCCTGAGGGTGCCGACTGTGGGAAAAGAGAGTTTGATGCTAATGTCATTTGGGAGACACTGGCTGGCAATTACGTGTGACCCTAGTGGGGTGTGTTGGTTCAGCTCCATGCCGGAGGCACCTCAAAGGAAGGGCAAGAGCAAAGGTTTGAAGTGCAAACCCTCTGCCACTTGGAGGAAGACCCTGGGAGAAGCTCTCTCATCCTTCCTGAACCTCTATGTGCTCAGGTGTAAAATGGGAATGTGCTTGCCTATCTCAGGGTGCTAAACAAGATCAAAGAATACCCAAAATGTGAGTATATTTTGTAACCAACAAAATGGGAAATGAGGACTGAGTCACTTGCAGCCAGTAAGCAACCAAATCAAGGCACCAAGCTGACTTGATTGAGAGGCTCCCTCTGACCCAGGCTCTTCCTGCCTCCTGGGTGTGGACCTGGCTTCCAGCCCGTAAGGCAGAGCTCGCATACCTTGGGCTGTATCTCCTGGGCCCGTGAGAAGGCCAGGAATCTGCTTTTTATAGAGTTCCCCAGGAGACTCTAGCAGGGAGACTGGGACCTCCTGAGAATATACAATAGGTAGATGCCAGTGGGGAAGAACATCACACCCCCAAGTCCAAGTCCCAGCAGTGCCCCAGAGAAGGACCTACCAGCTGTCTCCCACCACAGCCAATGGGATGTGTCCTGTTTACCCAGCTGTGAGCCCCCTTGAATGTTAAGGTCACAAACCCCAAGGAAAAGGCTGGAGGATGAGGGGACAGGCCTGGTGGGGTGGCCACTCTATTTTCTTAACCTCTCCCATTCTGCCCCCTGTGCCCCAATTCAAAACTCAAATCAGGCCAAGCTGACTGTGCACTGATGCTTCCACATCTTGAACAGTTTTCTACACGCCTTGGGTTTAGCAGCAATAACAACACTCACAGATGCACAGAAAGTAAAGAGAAAACAAATTCCTCCCGGGCTGAGTGTTCTCTGTCCCTGCCTTTTTAGCCCTGTGTATTTTCAGAGAAATCTAATCCACATGACTCTACTGCATTTACATTGAAATTATTAAGTCACTTGGTTTTCAGACCATTTGATGTCCCAGAAGCTCCGGTGCAGAGTCTGCAGAGGGCCTCTCCGAGCCTTTGGTCCCCTGGAGCAGGAAGCTGCCTGGTGCTGAGAGAAAACAGAGCCGGGCCCACGAGTTTCCCACTTGTCACTGAAGCTCTCACCCCTGGCCACAGCACAAGCCGCAGCTCCCAGCAGTTCACCTCCTTCCCTCAAGGGTGTTGGGGAACAGAAGCCGGACAGTCCCCAGTGAGCTCCAGAAGGGGATCCTCTGGGACTCAGTGACCTTTAAGAGCAGGAGGCCATGGCGAACTCCGAGTATAGGGTTAGGGATGTGATGGAGCTGTTCTTCTAGTGGGGCAAACATGGTATTCGTTTGTCCATCATCTGTCAGGTAGTATCTGTGCGATGGAAAAGCACTGGGCAGGGTGAGTGGGCTTGGGAGCAGTGGCCGGAGATGGGGGCTGCTACTTCATACAGGCTGTCAAGGAAGGCTTCGATGACAGGGTGACGGTGATCAGAGACCTGAAGGACAGGAAGAATCTGAGATAATCATGGATATCTGAGAAAAGAGAATTCCAGGGAGAGGGGATGGCAAGCGCAAAGGCCCTGAGGCAGGGACATGCTTCAAATGTTCAAGGAACAACAAGCGTGGCTGGAGTATCATGAGCTAGGGCAAGGATAGAAGGAAGCCAGGTTGGAGATGCAAAAGGACAAAGGATGACTGAGGACACAGCTTGCTGACAGGGAAGATAGTGGTGTCATCAACACGAAACAACTGGCAGCACCAGCACCACCTGGCAAGTTCCACAAAAGCAAATTCCACCCCTCCACCCCCACCAAGACCTATTTGGCCTGAAGTTTCTTGGCCTGAAGATAGGGCCATCATTACCATAGTCTTCAGCAGGCCCCGGTCCTCAGAGGCAGAGGTGGGTTGGTAGGGGTAGGAGGGGGACAGGGTGGCCAGAGTGGCTGGAGGAAGCCCACGAGGCACAGAGGGACCGTGCAGGCCCATGGGAGGGCCTGGCCTTCAGGGCTGCTCCCCCAGCTGTGGCATCTGCCCTGGGCTGCGAGGGGTCTTAGAAATTATTTGCCCCAACCCTCTTATTTTACAGATGAGGGAACTGAGGCCCAGAGATAGAAAGGGACTAGACCAAGGTCACACAGCAATTCAGTGGGCAAGCCAGGACTGAAACCTAGGTCTCCCACCCCAGCCCGGCGTTACTTATGGTATTTCTACCAGCTTAACAGGCACTTAGGTGAAAACTGCCCAGGGGGCTAGTCTGCCCACCATCCTGGACCCCACATCTCAAGATTTGCTAGATATCCACCTAAACCAAATTCTCACTTGGGTAAGGCATTCATTCTTTCATACTGGCCTAGTGCACTGACCTCCCTAGATGATGAGTTTGCATTTCCACTAGGCTCTTCCATACCTACAACCAGGGGCCCACTAATGGTGGAATTTGGGGTTGATGGTAAATTAATCCATGAGGAATAAATTCGCAAAATCCAGCTATCTCCACTCCCACTGCTTCACTTGACCATCAAAAAAAATTTTTTAATCTAAAAAAATTTTTAAAAATTAAAAATTAAAAAACCAGCTATCAAGCCTAGGCCCAGAAGAGATGCCCTCCAGCCCTGCCATTTTCTCCTCTCCCAACCCCGAGGTTTCCCGGCTCTCACGCGTGGCCCTTTTCCACAGACGTAGAGTGGTCTCAGGGTGCCCCCAGGTCTCCCCCCTCCTCGCTACAGGGAACATTCAGGCTTCCGACTCACACAGCTGGGTTCCCTTCCCAGCCTGGCACTTTCTACGCCACGGGAACCTGAGCACCTCACGTCTACTTTCTGAACCACAGTTTCTCCATCTGTAAAATGGGCGTGGTGATGTGAGTCCCGAAGGGCTCTTGTGAGGGAGAAATGGGAGATGGTGTGTCAAGTGTCTACCATGGGGCTGGTGAGTTAGCTCCCTGTGCTGGCCTACCCCTCCCCACCCCGACAGGGGATATGGTGTCCCGGCAGAGGAGAGGGCTCCCGGGACCTGTTGTTTGGGCAGAAAGACGCGTCTTATCCAAGCCTGACCCTCATCAGGGACAGGGCTGGTGGTCAGGCCTGCGGCAGCCTCGGCCCTCATTGCTGTGGGAGTCTTGCTCTTGCTGAAGAACGCCCTGAGCTCTGTTCCTGGCCTGCACCCCCAGAGCAGGCTCCCAGCGCCACACTGCATAAATGCCCTCTGCTATTTTCTCCTGGAACAAATAAAATCCACACCATGACTCATTCTGGTTAAAGGATAAATCACTACAGAAGCAAAGCCCAGGATAAGATGAAACCACCCAATGCACGAGAGAGAGAGGAGAGGAAAAACTGTACTTGTGAGGAAATGTTGGCCCAGGGCGCCAGGCCAAGCCACCGCAGCCCCTGGCCAGCACACACGAACAAGAACAGCCTGGGCTGCAGAGGCTGCGGAGTGGAAGTGCAGACATTTGTCCTCGCTGGCAGGAGCCGGGGGCACCTTCAGGGCCTGCAGGGCACAAAGCAGCATTGAGACAAGCAGGGGGACCTGTCAGCCAGACCCAGGCGAGAGTCCGGGGCAGTGTGTGTATTTAAGGTGCAGCCTGAAGCAGCTCCCAAGGCCCCCTGCATCTCTTAGGTGATTTGTTTCCTCTTCTCTCCTCTTCTCTCTGTCTTTTCCTCTCTCCTTTTTTATTTTAAATGCTAACCAACACAGAAAAGTCCCAGACGTTGAAGAACATGTCAGCAAGGGCCCAGATAACTCCTGACACACACAACGTGGTCAGCCAGAGACCCATCCTCAGGGCACGGAGCATCCTTAGTGCTGAACTCGGACGGGGGGGGCCAGCCACTGCATGCTTTAGGGGTAAGACGCACAGCCTCAGTAGTGGAAACATTGAAAAGAAATTCTCCTGGTTACTAACCTCCAAGAAAGAAAATAAATTTAATTCGGGCAGTTCAGGGAAGCCAGAGGGATTTGCCCACTCAGCATCTTCCCCACCGCCTCCTCCTGCCCTCAGTCCCCCCACCCCAGCAGCCTGCGGGCTCCCACCTCCCTGCCTCCTCTGAAGCCAACGCCGTTCACTCTGTGACCCCAACATCCCTCCTGAGGTCAGCGCAGGAAAGTAAAGGGGAGATCCTCACACGAGGCAGAGAATAAACACATGCTGCAATCGCCCCATCTTGAGAGCGGCTTTCTATATGTCCACGGGTTCCAACGTCCAACGCCGATCCCCTGTCTTTAACTACCCTGGGCACTTGACCTGCAATTATCATAACTGACACCAGAGGGAGGCAGGTGGTCAGCTCATGGCTCCCCGGGCCAATTACAGCGGCATCCCCTGATGCCGCTAACTCAGGGCAGCGTGTGCTTCCATTCAGTTAGGCTGTAAAATGAGAAAAACAGCATTTCTCATTGAAAACCAGACTGCAATGGGCATTATTTAAGGTTATATACAATCAGAAAAACAAATCAATGCAAGATTTCTCACTAATCTTAACTGCGTTCAATCACTCCTTAACCTCACGCTTGTCTTCCCCAGGCTTGCATAGAATACCTTCTTCCAACTTTCCCTGACTCTTTCATGCAGAATCCAGGCCTCCTTGGGATTTCACAACTTTTCAAATACTTTTCTTCTCTTTTGGTGCCTTCCCGTCCACACGGCCGCAGCACCCAGACACACGACCAAGAACCCGCCCCATGCTTGTCCGTGACCTGAGGCCATCATGATGAGATTTCATCTCGCTGATTCCTAAATCCTCCCCGCTTTCCCTCTCGACTCCTTTCTTCCTGGTGTGGCTGCGATGAGTCACCCTGAGCCAAGAATGCAGAGAAATATGGAAAGAGAGTTGTAGAAAAAGCCAGCTAAAAGAAATGGAAAATGAAATGGGAACAGGAACGGGAAAAAAAGATAAGATGGAAAAGAAAGAGCTAACAAGAGAGTGACAAAGGGAGAGAAACTGTGAGCCCCCAAGGGTAGGGCCTGTCTTTCATTCATCTTTGCATCTTTGGCGCTTGGCACAGGCTCGGAGAAGGAGAAGCAGCAAGAGAAGGAGAGAATGTTCTAGACATTCTGGGTGTGACCCAAGCTAAATCTCAGGAAAGCCTACAGCTGGGCATCCTTGTTATAAAGGGCCTGGGGACTGTCGTCCCCATACGGGAGAGGCTGAGAAGTCCTGTCTTTTCCTTATCCTTGCAAAGCTTGGAAGGGCCCAGCTGAAGCAATGTTGGGTGGTAAGGCAGGTGGGTGGTGGACCGTGGCCTGGCCCAACCCCTGGATGGCTCGCTCTGTGACGGCGGGTCGCTGTGACAGCAGCTCGCTCCCCTCTGCTCTGTCTCCTCTGCCACCTCGCAACTGCTGAGCCACTGATTTGTAACCCAGGAGGAGGATGTCTCCAAAAACGTAATGACAGACTTCACTCTCCAATGGTTCAAGTTAGCCTCTCTGTTTCTTTATGGCTTCTCAAAATAAGAATAACTCTGTAAGAGTAGCGGTTAGTCACAATTCAGAGAGAGGGGAGGAAAATAACTCTGAGCTCTGAAGCAGACAGAAAGAATCCGGAGGAGTCTGCGTAACCCGGGCTCCCTGACGCAGCGCGAGGCCTGCGTCTGTGCACTCAGCTCTCCGGAGCCCGTCCACCTCGCAGGCGGGTGCGAGGCCTGGGCAGAGAGTGAGGCCAAACCGCTGCCCCTAGCCAGCTGGGTGACTTCGCTTCCCTGTGTAGCAGTTTCCTTGGTTTCAAAACGGGAATGCTGTCTCTCTGCCTCAGGTTATTGTGAGGATTAAGTTAATGTCAGGGGAACTAAAAAAAAGACAGGGGCAGAGCAAGATGGCGGACGAGAAACACCGCCAGACAGAGTGTCTCTGCA
>VBSM01002959.1:10000992-10014379 GCA_008086735.1 Cheirogaleus medius | reverse complement strand
GTGAGATGTGCAACGTTTGGGGCATGGTCATGCTTGAGGCTCTGCCTCGAGGGGAGAGGGGGACATGGGCAATATACGTAACTGTAATATTTGTACCCCCATAATATGCTGAAATAAAAAAAAATTGAAAAAAAAAAGTTAATGTCAGGGGAAGCCCCAAGCACCATCCCTGGCACATAATAACCTCCCCCCAAACATGCATTGTTTGTCCGTTTATTTGCTTATTCGTATAAAGCGCTGTGAAAGTCGGTGATTGCATGTCCCAGTGTTTGTTAACGATTTCTTAGCTGGGCATCCCGCGCCCTGTCCCCGTATGAACTGTTCCCTGTTATTTCCAAGCCTTGTGACTCCCTGATAATATTGATATAATCCATGGGCTCCCAAAGCTGGCCGCAGAATAGAATCACCCGGGAAAGTTAAAAAAGGATACAGATTTCCCAGTCAAGTCCAGGAATTGCCAAGACAGACTCTCTAGAGGTGGTGCCTGGGAATCTATGTTTTTAAACATCTCCAGGTGAGTCCATGTCCAGCTAGGTGCTGGAATCACTGAATCCTTTTTAAGAGGCCCATGAGTTCCCATGGATTCTTGGGTTAACTCCTTTCTAGGCTTACGTTGAGAGTGATCCTCAATGCCTGGAATTTAGGGACCCCCAGAAAGCAGGCAGGGGCAACCTAGCCAGGGGACAGTGTGATGCTTGTCAACCCATGCAGATGTCTAAGCGTCTGTCTGTGCTCAGGGCCACTCTCAGGAGAGCTCTCGGGATGGTGAGGGGAGCAGGGAAGGGTTTGGAAGCCAGGAAGGCGTGGCTGGGCAGGAAGAACAGGAGTGAGTGGCACGAGCCAGGCTGAGGGTGACTCCACCATGAGCTCTGTGAAGGGAGGGACTTGTCTGTCCCTCTGGGTTCATCCTGGGCCCAGCCTCCGCTGTGGAGTGCATCTTGGAAATTGCACACATCAGTACTGGCACTGTGTGGGACTCTCCCAGCCCTTCCTCACCTGAGGGACACCCGCCCATCGCGCAAGCCTCCGTCCGAGCACTGCCTGCTCCGGGAAGCCTTCCTGGAGGGCTGAGCAAGAGCCCTTCCTCTGTGCCCACCACACCTGGGCACTGCTTTCCACACTGACGTCGCCAGGTGTGGGTCTCCCAGCCCCCGGCAGACAGAGGGTGAGGTCTGTGCTTCCTTGTCTTCATGTTCACAGAGCCCAGCGCCCAGGAAGTACCCACTAACTGCTTCTTTGAACCGACCCTGTCCAAGTCCTTCACTTTACAGATGAGGAACTGAGGCCCGGAGAGGTTAGGTGACTCACCCCAGGTCACCTAGCCCCGGTGGGGGTAGAGCAAAGATCTACATGTCAATGGACTCATGAACGAAAAAGAGCATCTGTCCTTTCGCCCCTGGGACGTCTCCTTTTCCTACATTACCAAGTCCACGTGGCTGGTGGACACGTGGGATCTTGAGAGCCCCAGAGGTGCCTCAGCCTCTGCCCAGCTGTGTGATGTGGGGTCAGTCCTGGCAGTCTCTGGGCCTTGCTTTCTCCCCCAGTCAAATGGGCGTAGCTGTCTTTGGCCGGCCACCTCCCTGCCCATGGTACGATGGGCACTGTTGTTGGGTGTGTGTACTGCACACATTTAGAGCGTCGCTGTCCTAATTATGGACCAAAGGGAGTGACCCAGCCCGGAATGGAGAGCAGGGAATGCCGGGGCCTCTTTCCTTGCTCCCGAGCCGTAGCTGAGGAGCTGTGAGACTTACACATACCCAGAAATTAAAGCTATACATTCCGTTGAGAGACATCTGTCCAAACTAGGGCTGTGTTTATGTTTCATTTTTGGAGGAGAGAGCTGTTATAAAACTGCAAGGAAAAAAACACCCTGAATGTGACTTGGAAAAACAAGCCAGGGTTTATCAGGCATTTTGAAAAGACAAGGGGGATTTTTATACTGTACACTCAGCTCTCTAGGGGGGAGACCAGACCACAGCCACCTTCCCGAGACTCGTTCTTGCAAAATGAGCAGCCTTCTCCAGCACATGTGTGTATTCACCCCACAAGCAATTATTAAAGTATCCAAGATACTCTGAGCAGCAGTGGGGGGAGATTTAAATAGGCATCCCAGTCTCTCTCTGCTATCCAGAGGCAAATTATCTAGAGGAGAGAAAAGATACCGACAAGAGGTGCAAACATAGCATCATAGGAGCTGAGAGGGCTGTCAGCTGAGAGACTAAGGAGGGCTTCCTGGAGCAAGAGGCGCTGCAGGGCAGATGCAATGGGGACGGCCAGAGAGTCTGGGGTGAGGGGACTGCGCACACAGAGGCAGGAAGGCGAGAACATGTTGGGAAGCCACAAGCAGCCCTATGAGATTGGTATCAGGGTATGAGAGGGGACGGTGCTGAGAGGTTGACACCCTTTAACTAAACGGCACAAGCCGGCCACTTTGAGTGGGTGAGGTTCCCGTTTTCCCTTCAGATGGGTTGAGGTCCTTCGCGGTCACTCTCCCTCACGCTTCCCTCTTCTCTTCTAAGCACTTCTGCAACTTAGGGGAAAAGTGCTGTTTGGATGTAAGCTGAGGCAGACCCCAAAGTAGCCAGTGACAAACCAGGGAGCCGAGCTTGTGAAATCAATGTTTGTGACGACACTTGTCAACATGCTGTGTGCATGAGACGGGGCGGGGGGCCTCTACTCCACCCTTGAGAGTGACATGCGTGGGCTTTGTGTCTACGGAGTTCATGGCTAAGCACAGCTACCTGTGCATGGAGGTCATTTTATTTATTAGCGCTGATAAAAAGCATATAATAGGAAAAAATTTTAAGGCACCTAAACACCTACCAATAGGAAAAGAGGTGAAACCATTTAAATATCCATCCACAAGAGAATGGTTAAAAAGAAAGGTAAACACTATGCAACCACTCTAAAGAAGGAGGCAGAACTGTATTATCTACCAGTTCCACCCCCAATATCTGAGGGACCTGGAGTAAAAAAACAAAGGCAGGCTCTGGCCCCCAACCCACCATCTGTTCTCTCAGTAACTGAGGGGCCTTGCACGCGTAGACACTCTAGCCTGCACAGCCCGGCTCTGTCCACGCCCGTGACACGCAGCCACTCCTTGGCTGCCACTGTTGTCCTCCATCAGGAGGACCCAGGGGAGAGGCTTGCTCAGGCCCTGGAGGCAGCCCCGGGCTGTTTGGGTGGGGCTTCCAGCATCCCAGGCACTCAGAGTGGGAGGACGTGGCCCTACATGTCCTGTCTCCTTGAGGCCGAGGACTCCTCACCCCATAGGAAGGGGCACAGCCAGAGAAGGGCTGGAGCAGGACCCAGGGCAGGGGCCCTAGTCGCAGGGTCTAAGGGGGCATTGCTATGAACTGACCTGGAAAGGTGTCCATGTACAAAATAATTAAGTGAAAAAAGCATGGTCAGAACCACATATGTAGAATGATTCCATTTTTAAATTCTAGTTTGTCTTCTAGGTTTTCTGCACTCCATGTTGCTAGTGGTGGTTTTCTATAGAGAGCTGGATTGAGAAGGAGAGGGAGAAGACTTTCAAGTTTAAAAGAAATTTAATCATACTTTTTTTTTTAAAGACAGACTCTCACTATGCTGCCCAGGCTAGGGTGCAGTGGTGCAATCACAGCTCACAGCAACCTCAAACTCTTGGGTTCAAGCGATCCTACTGCCTCAGCCTCCCAAGTAGCTGGGACTATAGGCGTGCATCACCATGCCTGGCTAATTTTTTAAATTTTTATAGAGATGGGGTCTCACTATATTGCCCAGGCTGGTTTTGAACTCTTGGCCTCAAGTCATTCTCCTACCTCAGCCTCCCAAAGCACTGGAATTACAGATGTGAGCCACCATGCCCAAGATAATCATACTCTTTAAATAAGTTAATACTTTATTGGACCAATTAAAATAAGTATTTCTTACATATTTTATTATGACCAAAAGAAACAAAACAAACTTTTAAAAAAATAAATAAGGCAAGGCGCCATGGCTCACGCCTATAATCCTAGCACTCTGGGAGGTGGAGATGGGAGGATTTCTTGAGGCCAGAAGTTTGAGACCAGCCTGAGCAAGAGTGAGACCCCATCTCTACAAAAAATAGGAAAATTAGCCGGGCATAGTGGCATGCCCCTGTAGTCCCAGCTACTCAGGAGGCTGAGGCAGGAGAATCGCTCGAGCCCAGGAGTTTGAGGTCACAGTGAGCTATGATGACACCACTGCACTCTAGCCCAAAGAGAGCTGGACTCATAAATAAATAAATACCAATCCAGGGTGACCTGGATGGTCAAAGGGGTGTCTGTGGTCATGACCGTCATATATAGTGGAAGATCCCGGGGCAAAAGTGCTTCTTCGCTTGTCCGGAGGGCCTCCTGTCTGCTTCCTCAGTTGCTTCTCCAACAAGGGCCTGCACATCCAGGAGCTTCTAAAAATACAGATTCCTGAGCCCTGCTGCAGACTGGTTGAATCAGAATCTTCTGGAGTGGGGTCCGGAACCTGTATTGGTAACTCCCCTGGTGATCCTGATGAGTAGCAAGGTTGGGAACTGCTGTGCCTCAAAACCCTAGAAGGTAAGCATCCCAGGTATGTTCAGTCCCATTTGGTAGATGAGAACACTGAGGCCCAGGGCAGTGAATGGCCTTATCTCAGGCCATGGTGTGGAGTCTTTTGAGTCCTCTGCTAGAGCTTGCTCTACTCTCCCAGCTGGGCCAACAGGTGTCAGAAGACAAAAGCAACTGGGCCTGTGGCCAGCGGTCCCAAGCTGCAGGCCCTCAGGTTACAGTCATCCCGCTAAGCCAGGTGATTTGCTAATTCATTCAACAGCTTTATTTTGGGACCTGCTCTGTGCAAGATGCTTTTCTGGGTGCTGGGGTATCTGCAGCTGCAAACCTGACAAGGTCCTACCTCCCTTGTAGCTTAAGTTCTACAGGGAGAAAAGGACAATGTAAAGGTGTACAAAGAAGCCAGCGTCAGACACTGCAAAGTACTTGAGGAAGACAAGGCAGGTTGGTGAGAAGGGAAGCGACGGGTGGTTAGGAAAAGCCTCTTTGAGGAGGTGGCCTTGCAGATGAACGTTAAATGATGACTGAGAGGACCCGGCTGTGCACAGCATTCAGAGCAGCCCTGGTAAAAGTGGGACAGAGAGCTGAGCAGCAGTGAGGTGACATGGAGCCTCAGAAGACATGGTGAAGAGGGTGAGATTTTATTGGGATGGATTTGGGGCTTTGAGCCCAGCGAGGGTCACGCCTCTGCTTCCCCCACATGAGCACTTCTCAAGCTTCAGTGTGCATCAGAATGCCCCGGAGGGCTTGTGAAAGCGCAGAGCTGGGCCCACCTCCAGTTTCTGTCGGTGGTCTGGGGCAGGGCCCAAGACATCGCATGTCTAATAAGCTCCCAGGGGAGGCTGATGCTGCTGGTCTGGGAACCACTTTGACAACCACTGCTGTGTTGTCATTGCCTGTTTGCCTGCCTGTGCCCTCTTAGTCTGGAGGCCTCCTGAAGGCAGGGATGATGTCACGTTCACCACCATGCCCCAGGCTTGGTGCATTAGTAGGAGTAAATGTATATGAATCAGTGAATGAATGAATGAATGAATGAGGGCTGGCCCATGCGCCATGTGAAATAATATATGGAAAGTTCTTAGAATATAATAAGCACTATGTGTACGTATTAATCAGAGTTATCCAGATAAACGGAATCAATACGATGTGTGTGTGTGTGTGATATATATGTGTGTGAGATTTATTGCAAGGAATTGGCTCATACAGTTATGGAGACTGGCAAGTCCCAGGGTGTGCAGGGTGAGTCTGCAAGCTGGAGACTCAGGAGAGCCAGTGGTGTAGCTCCAGGCTAAAGGCTGGCAGGCTCAAGGTCCAGGAAGAGCTAATGTTTCAGTTCAAGTCCAAAAGCAGAAAAAAGCTGGTGTCTCAGTTCAAAAGTGGGTGGGAAGGATTCGCTCCTACTCGAGGGATGATCGGCCTTTTTGTTCTATGCAAGCCCTGACTGACTGGATGAGGCCCACCCATGTGAGGGAGGGCAATCTGCTTTACTCGGTCTATAGACTTAAATGTTAATCTCATCCAAAAAGAACCTCACAGAGACACACAGAATAATGTTTGACCAAATATCTGGGCACCCTGTGGCCTAGTCCAGTTGACACATAAAATCAATTGTCACGTGTATGTATTTGTTTTAAAACACACACACAAAGGTTTCCCATCTCGGATGAGGGTTTTACGGAGGCAGGGAGAGTAAGGGATGTGCAGCAGAGTGGTCCTCATGTTCCCAGCCCCCAAGAGTCCAGGCCTTGCCAGGTGTGTGAGCCAAGGTGAACCACAAGTCCCTGCAGCCAGCCCAGGAAGGCCTGCAGGTGCCAGTCGGTGCCTGGGCAGGCTCTCCCTACACACCCAACCCCCAGCCAGTGCAGGCTGGCTGTGCCCAGTGCTCCCCCAGCCCCGCCTTGGACCCACCAGCCGCCATGCTCACCCTGCTGGAGGAGAGTACATTTCCCATGGAGAGAGAGAAAAGGCCTCTCTAAAGGAATGGTGTCTCCTTTGTTCCCTAGGGTTCTTGTCTCCTCAAGTGAAACCCTCTCCCTGATTTCCCTATATGATTTCAGAAAAGGAAAATGAAGCCAGGACAGAAAAGGAACAGAGGGTCCAGTGTGGGTTTGTGGTGGGGGTGGGGGTGCTGAGGGGGAGGAACAGGTGAGGAAGGGAATGGGATGAGAGAGGAGAGGGGCAAGAGGCCCTGTGGGGACAGGCCCCACTGGCTCTAGAGAGAGCAGTCATGGCCCCATTCTGGGCACTGAGCTTTCTAGTTCTTCATAATGGTAAAAGGAGCACTGGATTTGGAGTCCCAGATCTGAAACTAACCAATCTCCCTGCAGGCTTATTATCCACATTCTGAGCCTCAAATACAAACTGCCCTGCCAGTGATCAAAATCAAGCGCAATTAAATTGCACTGAAAGTGATTCGTTAAAATGAAAAGGATAATTAGTAATAATTGGATTTTCTGGGACATGAGACCCAGGCCTTGCAAAGAGGGACCATGAGGCTGGCTGGGGAGGGGATCAAACTCACTTCGTGCCCTTCCTAGGCAGTCCGTGCCAGCCTCTGGGCTCAGGCCCTCCTGCAGACACAGGCCCATCAGTTGGAGGGTCCCCTCCTCCTTCCCCAAACGTCTAATGGCCTTTACGTGCCCATGGCCTCAGGCTGCCCCCATCTGCTGGGAAGCTAAGCTGCTCACACCTGCCTCACCAGACACAGCCAAGGAAAGGCTGAGCTGGGCCAAGAGCCGCAGCCCCTGCCTCCGGGCTGTCTGCCCTCTGTAGCTTGGAGGAAGCACTACCCTGGGAGCCAGGACGCCGCGCACCTGGCCAGCTCTGCCACTGCTGCTCTCAGACCTCGGGCGCAGCACTCCCCTGCTCTGGGCCTCGATGCCTCGCCCAAGGCTGGCCCAAGGAACCTCCATGTTTCCTCCCAGCTCTGATGGTCTCAAGGCCAGTTACCAGGTAACCAGCAACATCTGGAGTGCAGAGTCCCCTGTCTGAGCAGCTGTTGTAAATGGGATGCACACAGAACAAAAGGGTTTCTGTTCCCACAAGGCTGGGCCAGGAGACGGTTTTATGCATTCGGTTAAACAAGAGAGAAATAATATACACGGTCTGGCAATTTCACCCACCCCAGATGGAGTGGGAGCTGGGGCTTGTGAATCTGCTCCTCCCTCATTGATCTCGGTTATCATGTTTCTCTTCTAGCATGGCTATATATGGGATTTCTAAGGGTAATTTTAACTGTGTGTGCTTTTTTTTGCCTTACACACTCTAAAAGCTAGAATGTTTTCAGTTATAAATACCTAAAAACTCAGACTAATACAGCAGAAGGTAGTTATTGCTCATATATCAGAAAAGTCTAATGGTAGTTCAGGCTTCAGGCATAGTTTGATCCAGAGGTTCAAAGAATCATAAGGACTCTAGCTCCTTCTCTTGATGCTTCTCTCATCCCTCCCCACTCAATGCATCAGCTCATACCCTCATCATCACAAAATAGCTGCCAAGAGTTTCAGGCCTTACCTTCACACATGAGGGCATCCAGAGAAAAGAGACCACTGTGGTCCCTACATGCCAAGCAGAAGTCCTGAGAGTCACTCTAATTGGGGTGATTTAAGTCATCTGCCCACCCTGGCTTAATCACTGTAGCTGCGAGATTAAACTGGCCTAAACGGAGCTATGTTCTCCATCCCTGGAACTTGGGATAGAGCTAGACTCCCTGGATCCTCAAATAAAAATGAAAACTGTTAAGAAGAAGGCAGTGGAAACCAGGGAAGCAATCACATTGATGTTAGAATGGAAGCAGGGTCGCTCCATGGAACCTCTGTGCACGGAAAATATTTAGTACTTGGTTTCTCAGCAACCCTTTTTCCAGCTATTGAATTTGGGTGCTCCTCTTAGGCTAGGGGCAAAACCAAAAAGCTCCCAAAGCTGCTGCTGCTGCAGCCTGTCACACAAGGTCAGATCCGTCAGTAGGTGCCTCCCCACTGAGTGCCTTTAAGACCACCCTACGCTGCCGCAACAGGACAGATCAGGACATCTCAGACCTCAAGAAATCATGACACGACTACATTGGCCACACCAGGCAACAGGGATTACGTGCTGGTTTATGTCATCAGTGAGGGCTTCCTGGAGCAGTTGGGAATTGTTCTAGATCTTAAAGGGATGGGGTCCAGGATGGGGTCTGCACGCTGCGGTGGAGGGGGTGCTGGACAATATACTGGGATACAGAAATAAAATGACTTGAGTTCTATTAGGCTTAGATTTTATCTGAAAAAAACAGGATTACTAATATTTAATATACAAAGTGATGGTTTACCCTAGTATGGTTTACATATAAACTTACATATTGGGGATACGTGTCATCTTTCTTCCGACAAGAGATTGCAATTTTAAAAGTTTGGAGACCAACACTGCCTGAAAGGATGGAGCTGAGGATAAGCAGAATTTGGGATGAGTCCCGGCGGAGCCTTGTTGGGGAGGGTGTGAGGCAGTGAGTCAGGTGGGAGGGCCCAAGAGCCAGGGGTCCCTTCTCTTAGCCCGTGTCCTGCTGAGAGCCAAAGAGCCCAGCACCGGGCAGGGCCATGTCCAGCCTTCCTCAGGTGGCCATCTCCAGGGGGGCATCCTCCCTTGACAAGACCCTGCTTAGAGGGTGATCACCAGGGACGGGGTCCTACAGGGCTGTGGCTGGAACATCTGCTGCCAGTCCTCCCATCGGTCCGAGCCCTGCTCCCTGCGCCTGCACGGGAAGAATGCCGGGAGCCCGCAGCGGTGACTCACGGCACACAGCCCATGGAAACCGCCTGATGCTCGCCACGACCTTTGGGTTTGCGGAGCCGACGGGTGCCCACGCCAGAACGTATAGAGTATCCAGCCCCCGAGAGGCGCGACAGGCCCTTAGGCTGCAGATGGCTATATAAGGCTGAGGCCGCAGGGGGTGGCGGGGGTGCCAGACCCCAAGAGCAATTTAGCTGGTCTCACTGGTGACGTGAACATTTTCCCTGCGCTTCGGCAGTTATGCCCTCGAACTGAGACTGAATCATATCCTCAAAACCTCAAGCCCGACAGGCACACGTAATGCCCAGACTCGAAAACGGAGAGAAGGGCTGAGCCAGGCCCTCCCTTCACGGGCAGCACGGAGGAAGCTGTCCCAGGAGAACGCCAGTCCCAGCCCTGCCATGGACACACGGTGGGGCCTGGGTCAGCTCCCTTCTTGGGTCCTCAGTTTCTGCATCTGTGTTATGGAGCAGTAAGCCCTGCCCTCCTATCTCGTGAAGTGCTAAGGCCCCCCGGGGAAATGAGGTCTGAGAGAACGGAGACAGGATGTATGGGGCGACCCTTGTTTTTTGGAAAGGACAAAGCCCAGTCTTGCTGGAAATTTGGGGTCACAGGGACTTAGCAAATTTACTGCCAGATTGTCCCATCTTGGCCACTGCCAGGACACGTAACTTCTAGGAAGCCACCAGTGTTTGTGCATGCCTTACCTAGATACGGCCTCTTCTGTTCCTCAATCCTTTAACTCCTGTGACTCTCCAGTGACCCTCGGAGGTAGGCAATGTGGGAACTATTGGCTCCATTTCACAGCCAAGAACACTGAGGTCTGGAAAGTCAAACGACTCCTCAAGGCCGCACAGGAAGTTGGTAACAGAGCCAGGATGAAGACCCAGCCTTGGATCCTCAGGGCAAGGACCTCGTCCTCTGTCAGGGGCCCTCCAAGCAGACCGCTGGGCCTCAGAATTCCACTCTACACGATGGGAAGAGTCGTGAGGAGTCGGCCCTCGTCGGCTGGCGGGTGTTTTCTAGAAGACACATGGGGCTAGCTGTTCTAGAAGATGGCCGTGGTATTTGTAATCTAGAACGTGCTATGCCTGGCTCCCCCAGAGACACCCTGTGAGGTGCTCCTGGAAAGCAGCCTTCCCAGAAAGCACCCACCCCCTGGCAGTGGCGCCCAGAAGGGAACGCGACACATCCCTTGGGAAGACTTAGTCACGTACCAGGTTGGCCCTGAAAACTGGGGCCACTGGGGAAGCAAGGTCACAGCCCAGATTCCCTGCTGACCTCTCTTATTTTCTATCCTTTTTTCTTTTTTTTTTTTGCTGGAAAGAATGGAGTGACCTTGACCACACCATCACTCGCAGAATTAAGTAGCCAAAAATCACCTCGTCTAGACAAACAGATTTTATGGATCCAATTAATTTCTGCCAGTCAAAAATAGGCATGCTTAATAAGGGGATATATTTAGAATCTGTCATTATCTGGCTCCCCAGGGGAGAAACCGCAGCTCTTGTTTCATAACTCTTAATTTCAAACAGAGCTCTGTGCGCTCCCACTTCAGGCCCGGCTTTCCTTCCGGACAGCACCGAGCTGGGCAGGGGCCGGGGCAGGGGAGCGCGTGACCACAAGAAGCCACTGACGTCTCACGCAGCCCGCACCTCCTGCCCAGCCCCTCGCAGCCGTCTTAAGTGGGGGAACCAGTGGCGGCTTCTCCTCTGGGCCGTGCTCCAGACGGAGGGAAGCTGCTGGAAGACAGGGTGTAAAGGGCTCCAGGAAGTCTCACTGTCCCTGTGCCCCCTATTCCACCGTCATCTACTGTCTATCCCCCAGGGTCTGGAAGGGTTCTGGGCCGCGGTGGGCTGTGGTGCCGCCTCCCCTTACAGCACCACCGCTCCTGGGCAGGGTTATTGTTCCTGAGCCACTGTTCGCCTGTAGCCTGAGCAGAGAGCTGGACTGGCACCCACGCCTGGAGGGCCCCGTGTGCCAGAGTGACCTGCGTAGACCCAGTGAGCAGGCGGGCAGGAGGGCCTGGCTCCGGTCAGCACCCCCAACCATGCTGGGCCCTGATGGTGCTGCCCCTGGTGGGCCCGAGATGAGGGGTTGGGCCTGGGGGCCCCCAGTCTGACAAGAATTCTCCCTGGCCACAGCCGGGGCCTCAGGGTCACAGGCTTTTCCTCCAGGGCACTGCCACCAACTTGGCAGGCCAGGAAGGAGTGGATCCTCATTTGTCCTTAGAATCGTGCATGCGTGTAGGGCTGCTGTAACAAATGGTCACACACTGGGTGGCCTACAAGGACAGAGATGTGTTCTCCCACAGCTCTAGAGGACAAAAGCCGCAAATCAAAGTGGCAGCAAGTCTGTGCTCCCTCCGGAGGCTCCAGGGAGAACCCTGCCTTGAGTCTCCCAGCTGCTGGTGGCTCCAGGCATCCCTCGGCTTGTGGCAGCCTCACTCCTACCTCTCCCTCCGCCTTCACATGGCCTTTTTGTCCCCATGTTTCCTCTGTGAGTCACTCATGAAGACACTTGTCGTTGGATTGAGGGCTCACCCAGATAATCCGGTGATCTCAACTCAGGATCCTTAACTTAATTACATCTGCAAAGACTCTTTTTCCAAAGAAGGTCACAGAGGCGCAGGCTCAAGGCAGGAAGCCCAGCTGTGTGGCTGCCTGGCCACCCTTCAGCCCACTGGCTGCCTTGTCCACCTTAAGCAAAGACTGAGTGGCCCACCTGGGTCACCAGCTGAAAGGCTTCCACGTAAGATGAGGACTGAGAGCCCTGCAGGCAATGACAGATGGCTCTAGAAGCATCATTCCTCGGCCTGAATGACTTCCGTTACCCCCTCTCGCATTTGACAAACTCCTATTCATCTGTTAGGACCCAGCTTACGCATCTCTCCCTCCTCTGCCAGTGCCTTGCCTCCAACCCATTTGTTGCAGGGCCGTGTGAACTTCATCCCAGTTTCTCCAGACCCCGGCAAGGGCCTGGAATGGGCCACAGGTCGGGACTTTGTGCTGAAAGCCCAGCTTCCCTCCCCCAGGGAGACAAAGATCCCAGCCCCGAGGGTCTGCGTGTGGTGGCTCCTCCAGGATTTGCCATAGCGCTCCCTCCCGCATTCCCCACCCATCCTTCCCTCCGCACTGCCCTCCGTAGGGAAGGCGCACCTGTCCCAGCGTCTTTGACTGTCTTCTCTTCCTTCCCAGGCTGGTCGTGGGTGCCCCACTGGAAACCAATGGCCACCAGCAGA
This sequence comes from Cheirogaleus medius, assembly GCA_008086735.1. Classification (NCBI taxonomy): domain Eukaryota; kingdom Metazoa; phylum Chordata; class Mammalia; order Primates; family Cheirogaleidae; genus Cheirogaleus; species Cheirogaleus medius. The sequence goes on along the minus strand of VBSM01002959.1, from coordinate 10,001,821 downwards.
CGGGAGACGTGTACAAGTGTCCGGTGACTGACGGGAACTGCACCAAACTCAACCTGGGTAACGTGGGCCGTGGGCTCTCCACAGTGAGGCCAACCCTTGTCTAGCACGAGGCAGGCTCTTGTGCAAGGCCACGTCCACAGTCACACCGGCTCCTCCCAGCCACCCCGTGGTGAGGTGACCCTGCTGATACCACTGCCCCCATTTTATAGATGAAGAAACTGAGGCCAGAGAGAGGAAGCAACTTTCCCGTAGTCACATAGCTTGTTGGGGCTGGCCAGGATTCCAGCACAGACCTCCTATGCCTGGATCATCCATTGCCCTTCAACTCAGAGTTTTCTCTCCCAGCAGGAGAAAAATATTTCCTGTCTTCTTTCTGATTTTGAAATAACAGCAACAATAGCAAACATTCATGTATCTTAGGTGATGTTCACCATGTGCCAGGCACATTCGACTCATTTAGTCCCCACAATACCCATATGGGATTTAGCCATGGAACAGATGGGGAACGACAGCATACAGAGGTGAGGGGACCTGCCAGGGGTCACCCAGCATACAAGTAGCAGAGCTAGGGTTCCAATCCAGGCAGTCTACGGGCTCCCTTTAACCACTGCACAGCACTGCCTTTCTGAAATGCAGGCTTTTCCTCACTGCACAGCTGCCAGGCGTACTCTGGAGCAGAAGCAGGGAGATGCTGTGAGCAGCCCTCAGCCTCCGAAACCCTCGTAAAATCTACTTGTGTATATGTGTGCGCATGTGTATGTCTGAGTGTATGTGCGTGCACATGTGTGTATCTGAGTGTGTGCATGCACATGTATTTGTGTGTGCCTGC